>JASCZW010001458.1:0-25000 GCA_034211315.2 Aedes japonicus
GCCACAATTAAAGCACTGCATCGGGGAAGGGTAATACACACGCACTTGGATTCGCAATACACCGAAATAGACGTAATCCGGGAGAATTGTGCCATGAAAAGACAGAACAAGCAGAGGCGTGTTTGTCAGAACGCTATTTACTCGTTTCTTGATCCTTCGCACAGTATGTACTTCTTGAGAATCCAAATATTCTAGGATCGATTTTTCATCCTTACTTATGGAATCCGGATCGTACACAATTCCTTGTATCGTGTTGAGCGTTGGGTGTGGTACAATCTCATTTTTTGTGCCGTCTGTCAGTTCAGTCATTTGTGTAAGCTCCTCAATAACGTCAGTAGAGCTGGTGCGAAGGAGATAACGAGACCCACGACCTTCACGGGACGCATTCAGTGATCTAGCTTCATTTTTTTTGACAATTTTCGACTCAATCGAGATACCAACTATAAAAGAGTCGGGCAGAGGGTCAATCTGATTTCGTTGGTTATTATTTTCCGTCTTTTCCGTTTTTCGACGAAGAATTAAAACCTGAACTTGGCCCAAGTCATTTGGACCAAGCATCCAATCAGGTACATTTCTTCTAACCTGTTGTCCTTCTGAGCCCCGGGGGGGACCAGAGGAGCTACCAGACATTAGTTCGGAGCTGTACCTCACTGTTTAGATCGCAAGTTTTCGAAAATAAACTGGATGCGATAACACTACCGATTGTTTTCGTTTTGACATAACCTATCGATCGAGCGGGGTGTTCTATTCACAATATCGCGACGACGTGTGTGTGAGTAAATACATGAGCTGAGATAGCTCCGCGTTGTATTTACACTTCAACTATCACTGTTTATTTTGCCACTTTGTCGATGAATTTCACTAAAACTTCACTTTTCCAAAGTGTGAACCAAGTGGAGCTTCATGGTAGCCACCGGTGGTTGTGGTTTAGAACGGTATTTTAGAAACAATAAACTTATTTGGTGAGAGCAATTCGCACTTGTTGAAAATTGCTCACCAGTTCATCTCTGTGGTAATATCAATCGCTATCGCAACATTTTTCAGCGATGAGGTTGGATTTCTTTTCCGTTCTATTTTTTTTAATGGTTTTCATTATCCATGTCTCGAAACCTAAAATGAAATAAATTGTTATAATAAGAAGATACAGAAAATTTACCGAATACTTCCGGGTTAATGCCATCCGTCGGGAGAAGTGTTTTTCCGGTTATGCGGCGTCGCGTGTACGTGCTCGGTCTATACCGGGATTTCTTCGTCCGTTTTTTTGTTGGGTAAAAATATTGCCCTCCTTAAAAAATGTGTCCGTTTTTTGTTTGTCCCACAATGGAAGCTGAAAATAGAAAGAAGAATAGTCAAGATTTGTACATATAGTTAATTAAGTTTCGTCACAGTCCGGAAAAACGTTTTTTTTTTCGACCTTTGGTCCACTCGGTTTCAGGATAATAGGAAAGGATAGGATAATAGTGATAGGAAATAATAAGTTGATGTTTTTTGTTAATTCTCTCTCTCTCTCTCTCTCTCTCTCTCTCTCTCTCTCTTTTCCACCGATCGTTCAATAACTTCAAAGTCTTACATGCATGTGCAGTCTAACAAGAAGTATTGTAGTCGTGGTCAACAAAAAGATTCCCTCCGGACTCATTCAAAGCTCCTAGACAGAACGTCCGTTGGATCAAATCTGGAAAATTAGAGCATCATTGCATGTGGTACACAGAAAAAAATAATTAATTTTAACAAGCGTGTAATATTTCCTCTCGTTTAATGTTAACCTAAAGGAGGGGTAAACAGCGAAGTTGTATGCAATCATCCATACAACATACAAAAATGTTTGTAATCTGCCATACAAAAGACTAGATGCAGGCGTTATCTGACCTCAATTTACATGAAATATCTTATTAATTTCTGCCAAATCTAGCATTCCATATATGTGCATTAGAAAACGCATAAAATTCAATGTTTCTTTTTATCTGTGTATGCACAAAAATTGTGATACCACCACTTCAGGATATGCCTTTGGTTGCCATCTCAGTGCTTAGCGCGGCGTAGGCCCACCCATTGGATAACATATCCGAGGAGAGGGATCATTGATTTTTTTTTTCCAATAAATAAAATTCGACCAACATGATTCACTGTATATCGAACATACAAACAGATAAAAAATAAAGTTTTAAAACCGCTCAAGTTTTCTTTTTGGCACTTCTGAAAGACCCACAGAATCAAAATAAACTCCACCAGCAATTAAATAAACCGATCCCAGTCCTAAAGTAGGTCAGAGACCCACGGCTCACCGGTCAGGTGAGAACCAAGGTGGAAAACGCATTCGCTGCTCACCAGACACAACAAACAAAACGGAGAACATCGAGAAATTATTCACCGCAATAGCTTTTAGAGTGCAAAAGTTTTCCAACTTTATTCCTGTGTTAATAAGCATCGTAAAACTGTGGCTTTCCATGCCAGCGGCGAAAAGTAAACGCGGTTATGGACCAAGTGAAAACTGCACGTGAGAAAAACAAACAATAAAATTTCTTGCGCCACCATTCCTTTCTTGGGTAAGTACTTGGCTGTCCGAATGAGTGCGAACTTGTGAGAAGTTTTTAAACATCATTAAAATTACTTTTTCTTGTAATTTTCTCAGTTCATTAGCGAAAAACGTTTGGATGTATATGAATTTCCCACCCTGTTCCATTATTTCCACATCTTTTGTTTTTGTTCCTAGCACTTCTTTACTTACACTTTGAGAGTGCCGTCATCATTGTTGTTTTTCCACTTCAAGGTGCTAGAATAACAATGTTTAAATGTTACTTTGTTGTAGCATAGAATTTCCATTCACACTGCCACTGTTGCTGCTCTTCACCTTGCTGCCGGTTAGGTGTAGTTACTATACTAACAAACGCAAAATAAGCAGGAATAGGAGAATCTACCGAACTCGTCAGTTCCGGGTGCGAAAGTGTATTATTTTGGAATCGTTGATGATATTGACAACAGTGTCACGTACTTGTTGATTCTGAACGGTGGCTTGGAACAGAATGAACGGGACTACCACTGACGGTACAATCATACCAAAGCACCGACGAGTAAATTTGATGAAAAAAAAAGTGCGAGAGGGTTATGCCGGGGACATAACCGGAGAGACGTAGGAATATTAAGGCTTTTGATTCAAATGCTGGTTCACTAGCGTTGGGCAAAAATGGGCATCAGCATGATGATGATTTCAACTCCAAGAGCATGCCAATTTCAGATACAAATTCAATTCACCAGTGTAAATGAATATTTACGCAGCAAGTTGTCCGTCAGCAGCAGGCACATGCTGATACAAAACAGTTGCTTGCCCGATTTCTGCACTAGCATTTCTGTCTTAACATTGTCAAATAGAAAGGCAAATGAAAACGTGCAGCTTTCCAAATAGTTCCGTTAAGATATGTTTGGGACAGAGCTACTTTAACACACGTTCAACCAGGCTATGGAACTCAGAGTTACAGGTCCTCGGAAGAAAGCCAAATATCAACTGAACTGTAAGTCGAGTATTAGTACAGGAAACTGCAAAAGTCTGCAATTTTTTTTGGAGTACCTAGCTGGAGCTGCGATACAGTTTAGTTGTCAAGACTAGACCCTTTTCCAACGTCATCTCTGATACGACCAATTCCTAAGAAGCACTAGCCTATGTTGGCCGCTTAGGCACTAGTTGAAGTATTTAGTATTGGACCGCAGTGTAGTATTGGAATGACTTAACAATATGCTTACAATTATAATTCTAATGAATACAGTCCTGTGGTCAGAGCTCGGGGGAGGGTCTCACGACCTGAAATTACAGGGAAGCATGTGTGTTTTCCTAGTAATTCTGTTCCTGATGCATTCCTGATTTCCAGTGAACAACCAAGTCGAATGGTATCTGATACTGTCATTTTTTATCCTCGCCAGCTGTTTATTTTTGGGATGCACAATAGACCGCATTTTGGAAGTCCCTAGTCCCTCTAGCCCAGTCGTGCCGATTCCTGCCAGCGTTCAGCATAGTCGTCCTAGACCTGTGGCTGGATATGGATCTAGGGACTTCCAGCTTGCTTCTACAGGCAAGTACAATCAGTATATTGAGCATTCGCCGCCTGATACCGATCAAATTTTCAGAATTTTGGGCGACGTTAACCCTCGTGCCGGTTGCCCGATTCCGTACCGTAAGCAGGACGTCATGCTCTAATACCAAAACGCCGGTGGAATGAATTCTGATGTCGAAGAGTACCGACTAGCGGTATCGGATCTGAGCTACGATGTTATTGTCCTGTGCGAAACGTGGCTCGATTCCCGAACGCTTTCCAGACAGGTTTTTGGCCCTGACTATGAAGTTTTTCGTTGTGATAGAAATTTCAACAACAGCCAGAAAAAAACTGGTGGAGGTGTTCTTGTTGCTGTCCGCTACGGATTGGAGGCGAGGGCCATCGAGAACGATTTATGGAGCTGTGTGGTGCAAGTTTGGACGGCTATCAATCTAGGATCGCACACTATTTCTTTGCACCATGTATGTTGCGCCTGATCGAGTTCGGGATTATGATCGCATTGATACTCACTGCCGATCTGTTTACTCAGTTATCGAGAGTGCGACTCCAGTTGATGAGATATTCGTTTTCGGCGACTTCAATTTGCCTGGCGTTTCGTGGAGGCCATCCCGTAGCGGATTTCTTTATCCAGATCCTGCGGTTTTTTACGACTTTCGTAAAGCTGACCACCGTAGCATTATAAATGTGTTATCTAAAGGGTGATACGGTCAAAATTTGGTCAAGGGAAAACGCGTGTAAATCGGTGAAATCGTTTATTTAAAAAATCAAATTAAATTTCTTTTTCAAGTTCAATTAGTATAAAATTCAGGAAAAATATTCAGTTAGGCTTCCGCTTTTCCAAATCCGAATTGCCGGGCCTTACGCTTGACCCCTGCCATCAGATTTTGTACAGCCACCTTGTCCACCTTCTTCGCCGCAGAAAGCCAGTTTGCCTTGAACTGCTGCTCGTCCTTAGCAGTTTTTTTGGTCATCTTTAGGTTCCGCTTGACAGCCCAGTATTTCTCAATTGGGCGGAGCTCTGGCGTGTTGGGAGGGTTCTTGTCCTTGGGAACCACCTGCACGTTGTTGGCGGCGTACCACTCCATGGCCTTTTACCGTAATGGCAAGATGCCAAATCCGGCCAAAACAGTACGGAACAACCGTGTTTCTTCAGGAAAGGCAGCAGACGTTTATTCAAACACTCTTTCACGTAAATTTCTTGGTTGACGGTCCCGGAAGCTATGAAAATGCTGCTTTTCAAGCCACAGGTACAGATGGCTTGCCAAACCAGATATTTCTTTGCGAACTTTGGCAGTTTCGTGTGCTTGAAAATATCTGCTACCTTTCCCCTTCCTTTGCCGTATAAAACTCCTGTCCCGGAAGCTGCTTGTAGTCGGCTTTGACGTAGGTTTCGTCGTCCATTACCACGCAGTCAAACTTCGTCAGCATCGTCGTGTACAGCCTCCGGGATCGCGCTTTGGCCGTCGTATTTTGTTTATCATCGCGATTTGGAGTCACTACCTTCTTGTAAGTCGATAGTCCGGCTCGTTTTTGGCTCGATGCACGGTTGTAGACGATACACCCAGCTTATTTGCGGCATCTCGGAGAGATAGGTTAGGGTTTCGCTTGAAACTACCGGCAACTCTCTTTGTCGTCTCAGCGGCTTCCGGTTTTCGATTTCCCCCCGATCCAGACTTCCTGGCTGTCGACAGACGTTCCCCAAACACTTTAATTACATTTGTAACGGTTGATTTGGCAACTTTTAGCGATTTTGCCAACTTTGCGTGCGAGTAGCTCGGATTTTCGCGATGCGCGAGCAAAATTTTGATACGCTGCTCTTCTTGCTTGGACGGCATTTTGACAACTGAAGAGTGAATTCCAAAATCAAAATAGGAGCAACATTCTACACACACACACCTTCAAAATGAGGGGTGTTTAGGTTTTTTAAATGCAAAATTGAAAGAAATACGTCAAGTTGTTATTGACCAAATTTTGACCGTATCGCCCTTTAACATGGATTGGGAGAACATTTTTGATCCTGAAGACGTTGAGGCTGCAGCGCAAACTTTTTCACGTGTCTTGGCATATGTCATTGACAGACACATCCCGAGAAGACCTCATCGCAATGTATCTCGCGCTCCCTGGCAAACGAGCGAACTACGACGGTTGAAGTCAATTAAAAGAGCAGCTTTTAAAAGATTTACGAAGTATCGCACGCTCCCTTTGAAACTTCACTATGTGCGGCTAAATCATATGTACCAACGAGTCAGTTGCCATTGCTTTCTACATTTTCAACGCGGCATTCAGCGCAAATTCAAACTGCACCCGAAGTCCTTCTGGAACTACGTGAACGAGCAAGGTAAGGAGTCTGGCCTCCCATCGTCTATGGAATTCAATGGAGAAGCTGCTGCCACTTCTCAAGATATATGCCGCCTGTTTTCCGACAAGTTTTCCAGTGTATTTACAGATGAGCTATTGAGTGACAATGATGTTACCCTGGCAGCTATGAATGTTCCTGTAATCGGTCAAACGCTCGGTGCAATTGATGTCAACGTGGAAACGATATCCAAGGCCGCGACTTCACTCAAGTCGACCTTCAACCCTGGACCTGATGGTGTTCCATCCGCGTTTTTGAAGACGTATATCACTAGCTTAATAGTTCCACTTCATCGTCTATTCTGCATGTCCCTCTCTAGCGGCATATTTCGATCCTGCTGGAAGTTTGCGCTTATGTTTCCTGTTCATAAAAAGGGAAGCAAACGAGCCGTGGATAACTATCGAGGTATTACATCGTAAGAAAAAAGCAACCGATTATGTTCAACTACGACCTGCTTGGTTCGATCAATCGAACGCGTCAATCAGGTAAAATACCTGGTTGTGATCTTAGATTCAGCAGCAATCATTCAGGCAACACCTATAGGAAACGTCTACTGACTTCTATTCGGAAATGAACTCTTATTCGTTCTACTGCTGGTACGATCGATACTCGAGTATTGTTCTGTGGTTTGGAACCCAAACTACAACAACGGTGCTGAGAGAATCGAATCAGTTCAACGTTGCTTTCTCCGTTTTGCGCTTCGTAGAGTTCCTGGGAATGATCCATTTCGGCTACCCAGCCACGAACACCGTTGTCAACTGATCAACCTAGAGCTGCTCCGGACTAGAAGAGGCACAAGCAGAGCCTTGATCGTCGCCGATATCCTGCAGGGTAAGACAGATTACGAGGCTCTCCTGAGGCCAATCAACCTGTTGGTTCAACCTCGACCGCTTCGCAACAATCTCATGTTAATGCTGCCTCTGCATCGAACAAATTATGGGGTACACGGTGCGATTTCCGGACTACAGAGAGTGTTTAATAAAGTGGCATCTGTCTTCGATTTTCATATCCCACATGATGCGCTTCGTCGAAGGTTTTCATCTATTTTTGCCGGCAGGAATAACGGACTATGAGATCAAGAACTACTACTTGTTATTAAATGTTTTTATGCTCTGACCATGTTATGACCATGCTTATGCTTATGTGTAACTGTAAATTTTGACAATGTATTTTTAAATGATTTACTTCATTAGGGCTACACCCAGCCTGTTGATGAATAATAACTATAAACAATACAAAAATATTATTAAAAATCTAGAGCAATCACTCAGAAATCAGAAACAGAGCAAAAAGAGAAGAAATCAACAAATAAAATATTTAATTGTTTACAGTCGTTTTACTCTGCAAATATCGTTTTCACTAACCCATGAACTCTCTGCATTTTGAAGAAATAAATCCGATGCTCACTTGAGTCAACAGCACTTTAGAGATTGTTTAAATTATATGTTACACCATAACAAAATAAACTAAACATATGCAATGTTTTAAAACAATTTGCCACAATTCTTAAATTAAGACTACAACCGCAGTTTTAAGCTAAATTCGCGAAACATAAAAACTGCACAGAATTAGACACCCTCAAATAAGCAAGAATGAACTTTTTTTTTAAATTTGGTTGTTGGAAATGGGGTGCTGATACTTTAAGATAATGCATTGTTCGTTTCTGTATTAACAAATTTTTGAACGAAATTATACTTTAGTATTTCGATGCGTGGATTTTACCTTTGCCAAAAAATCACTTTTATTCTTTTCGATTAGTTATTTTTACACAAAAAACGTTCTTATGAATGGAAAAAACCGTTTTAACCATTGAAAAAAAAACGATGTATTTAGGGTTGAGAGAATTGGCTTACATATATAATACTAAGCTGAATCCGTTTGACTTCTCTAACAACAATCTCCGACTGTATTCCAGCGCTGCTCACTTCCAATGTTTCAAGTTCGGTTTGCTTTCAAGGGGAGTGGCACCGCACCAGGAAAGACATCTTATTTAATCACTGATGCTCCAATAGAACCAGGGTCCAATGTGGATCCTCGCATTCGAGAAAAAAAGATATGACCGGAGAGCCCTTTCTTCAAAGCTTAATACAGAAACTAGAGTTTTCAAATTATTGCACTATTTCACTTATATTCCATTATCTATACCTTAGTCGAAGCGCCCACTGATGTGGTGGAAGTGTGGCATCACATAACATGACAAAACATCTAATCAAAGTCTTGTGGCGTGAGGCGAACGTCAACAAGATATTTTGGCATGTTAGCAGATGTCACACCTCCGCCACATCAGTGTGCTGGCCTTTCTAGCATGACTATTCACAAGTTTGAACCTGACTGTGAATTCTCCTCTCATCCTACACTGAAAACTTATTTTCGTAAATTAGCTTGAACTCGTTTCGTAAACATGGATTTTGTACATAGAACCAATGTCTCGTAAATTGTATGAAACAGTCATATTGCTTGTCATCTAAAAAAAAAGCTATCATTACACCTATTTTGTACAATGCACAAAATGAATTTCGTGAAGACCAACCAATCGCTGCTTCTCTTCGGTCATACTCATAAATGTTCGGGTTCCTGCTGGGATGATGGGGAGCATTAATTTATTCCAAAATAGAAATGAAAGCGCTGTCGAGAGTTAGAACCAAATGCACAATAATTAGGTAACTTCTCACGAGTCAACATAGCCAAATGAGATCAACCGCGGACTCAATAAGAGCTCTCCCTATAAATGCAGGATCGAATCCCTCATGTCACGAACAACCTCTCGTGGCTGCGCTTTTCTTTTTCAATTTTATTTTGAGCCGATAAAGTAGATCTGTCAGTCGTTCATGCAATCACCAGTGAGACTATTCTTTTTTTATTGGCAACAAATTACTCGTAGCTCTTTGTAATTGTTTTCGGAGAATGGACGAATGTTCTTTCAAAAAATTCTTTGTCAAAAAATGCTTAGTGCTTGTGACAATTGCGCGTGTGGCATTAAATACGAAGGTAGCTTCTTAAAAAGTACAACTAGGTTTCGTTGCAGAAAACGACGAATAGATTTGTTAGTCCTACCTTCGATTTCATAATATAAATGAAAATTAGTTTTCAGTGTAAATTTTTAAGTGGTTTAAAGATTAAATTGTCATACAACACTATATCACTGAAAGTATGTTTTGGTAAAAAAATAAACTATACATTCATTATCTTAAAGAATTTTCCAAAAACAGCGAAAACACAAATGTCACGTGCGTTTCGTGGCACATCCTTCGTATTCTTGATTACCAAGTTGACATATTAAAATATTCTTTGAAGTATTCTATTGGAAGCATATACTGATTCACAGTTTGAAACATTTGTTGTTGAGAATAGCCAAAATTGTCGAAGGTGACATTTCTCCTTTATTGAGAGTTTTGGGTGTACATGAGAATATTCCACCTAAAAACGAGTCAACTTGCTACGGTCAAAAGATCAGTTGAAACATAAAAATGTTTTTCGATCATTTAGTATCATTTTTAATGTCCGAATCTATGAGCAAGATTGTGGCAAGATTGTTTGGTAGTTTGGGAATAAAATTGAAATTTATGTTATGTATTATGACAACCAGGAGTTTCGAAATGTGAAACCGCTGCAAAAATTGCTTAACCCTTATGTGATCGACAAAAAAAAACATCTTTAAGTGATCGACAGGGTACCCGGGTACACACCAAATTCAAATGATTATAACTCTGGCTTTTATTGACCAATTTTAATTCTTTTAGCACCATTCGATTCCGAAACTCATTGGCTTTAGGGACATTATCAACAATAACCATTTCAATTCATCTAGTTTCCGTAAATCCGGGTTACCGGGGCTGTGGTCCGGTACGGAGGCACTATTTGGAAACAACCATTAAATTTCCGGAATTGGATGTCAAAATCTATGGAATAATTCCAAGAATCCATTTCTATTCCATTGTGGGTAATGTGCCGACTTGTTCCTGCAACGGCCATTCTGTAACAGGTTCCCGTGGGGCCTCGAGTGGCCATGAACATATTTCAAATGAAACCCTGGCAATATGGGTATCAAAATTCATGAAATTTCGCCAGTAGGATATTTCTCAACGTTTAGTGGCCATGTGATGATTTGTTCTCGGTCCGGTCAATCCGAAACAGGTTCCCGTGGGGCTTCGAGTGGCCATGAACATTTTCAGTAGAAACTCCTGGCAATATGGGTATCAAAATTCATGAAATTTCTCCAGTAGGCTATTTCTCAACATGTTATAGCTACCCGATGATTTGTCCTTGGACCGGTCAATCCGGAACAGGTTCCCGTGGGGCCTCGAGGGGCCATGAAAATTTTCAGTAGAAACCGCTGGCAATATGGGTATCAAAATTCATGAAATTTCGCCAGTAAGATATTTCTTAACGTATAGTGGCGATCGGATGATTTGTCCTCGGACTTGTCAATCCGGAACAGGTTCCCATGAGGCCTCGATTGGCCATGAACATTTTGAGTAGAAACCCCTGGCAATATGGGTATCAAAATTCACGAAATTTCTCCAGTAGGCTATTTATCAACGTTTAGTGGCAATCTGATGATTTGTCTTCGGACCTGGCAAAATTTCATGAATTTTGATACCCATATTGCCCGGGGTTTCTACTGAAAATGTTCATGGCCACTCGAGACCCCACGGGAACCTGTTCCGGATTGACCGGTCCAAGGACAAATCATCAGATAGCTACAAAATGTTGAGAAATATCTTACTGGCGAAATTTAATGAATTTCGATATCCATATTGCCAGGGGTTTCTACTGAAAATGTTCATGGCCAATCGAGGTCCCATGGGAACCTGTTCCGGATTAACAAGTCCGAGGACAAATCATCAGATAGCTACAAAATGTTGAGAAATATCCTAAAGGAGAAATTTCATGAAATTTGATACCCATATTGCCAGGGGTTTCTACTGAAAATGTTCATGGCCACTCGAGGTCCCACGGGAACCTGTTACAGAATGGCCGTTCCAGGAACAAGTTCGCATTTGTCCCACAATAGGATAGAAATAGTTTCTGGGAGTTATTCCTAACATTCCGACATCCATTCTTGCAAAGTCAATAGATGTTCCGAAATTGTGTCTCCGTTCAGGAACACAGCCCCGGTAACCCGGATTTACGGGAACCAGATGAATTCAAATGGTCATTGCCTATAGTTTCCATAAAGCCAATGAGTTTTGGAATGTAACGGTGCCAAAAGAATAATAATCGGTCAATAAAAGCCGGAGTTATGATCATATGAATTTGGTGGGTACCCGGGTACCCTGTCGATCACTTAAGGGGTAAAAAAAAATCGAGGTCCCCCCCTTCGGCACCCCTTGCTACTATACGAAATGTTTTTATGTAAAAAGTTGCCTTCCAACTATAATTAGGATGTCACTAAATTTTAGCTTCCTAGTTTAAAATAAACTATGAAACTTAGTAATGTAAAACATGAAAAGGTACCCGGGTACCCGTCGATCACATAAGGTTAAATTCATTGAAATTACGCGTGATAATTTTATGTATTGAAAACGGTCACAAAAGGGTTAAGTTGTTTAGTGTGATTCCTTAACACAAAGACACTGCCTAAAGGTACATAACCAACACTACTATGACTTCAATCGTTCCATCAAATGGTCATATCCTAACGTGCTGTATCGTTTTTGATCCTCACGCTACGCTGATACGGTGAGAGAAAATCACCCATAAATAAGTAATTGATTCTTTACGTTCTTTAATTAAGTAAAATAATTTCTCGGTGATAAATATATATGTATGGTTATTAAAAAGCAGAGTCCAACCTCTAATGAATATTTTCTGACGTTTTGTGTGTTAACATTTATTTCTATACGGTTCCTATACTTTTATTCACTATGAACTGTAAAATAGATTTTATTCCTTCATCTAGATTTTCCGGTCAGGTTGCAGAAAAAAGAAATTTTTCATACTGACGAATGAAAATTTCTTTCAAAACTTTATTGTTGATTGTTGATTGTTGATGTTTTGTCACTCATACAGGTGTTTATTTATACATAGTTTAAAACAACACGGTGAGGAACATAGTTGCAAATGAGCGAAAATAGTTGTTTCGTAATTTATTGAACTAAGGATTGCTTTTACTCTAAGTTGCTTAGATATGCTTGTCAATTATATTCTGCAGTTTCATTTCCAAACTAATAAGCAGTAGGATTGCGTTTAACACACGATTGGTTGACGTAGACTACGTTAAACCGTTTGATGCATTGTTTGGAAAAATTAAAGATGATCCATACCTCTCACACCAAAGTCACGAGTTCGAATCTCACCCCCGGACAAGTTACGAAAATAACCAAAAAGGTATTTGCGTGAATACGACGGGAGATGAACCAGAGCTGAACATCTCGATAATAAAGGAACAAAAAAAAAAGATGATCTGAACCCGGCATTAGCAATTAGATAACTCACACAGGGCAAACGGTTCTCGCTTCATCAAGTTGTGCGTGGTTTCGAAAGCCATCGGCCATTGGATACGGCCATTCGATGGCCATTCTGCCATTGGATCTTAGGGAGCGAATTTCGGCGTCTATATAGAGGAACAAATTTGAGAGAATTTAGTATGCAAAAGCTATCACCTTCTATTTGTTTTATTTTCAAGAGTTAACAATAGTTGAATGATAATTCTTAAGCGCATTCAAAGGGTTGAAAATGTTCGTGATTTCCAAAATTTTCATTTGACTTTCTATCCTGACCGTAAAACGTCGGCTACGCCAAAAACAGCAATAGGCAGTTGTGCGGAGTTTTTGTTGTTGTATTAACGTGACTTTCAGCCTGAGACTGGTTCGTCAGGCGTAGATGTGCGAGGTTAAATTTTTGCGAAATGTTGACGTAGAACTACTTGTACGATCTCGATAATCAAGTATTCTAATTAAATACCATGATAACCAGAATTTCTTTATAAGAGAGCGTAATGAGGTTGTTCTTAGATTCAGCACAAATCATTAGCGATAGACCTTGAGTAATATGAAACATTCGATAAATATTTTAATATTAAAATTTAAATAAAATTCAGTTGCATTTGACGTTTTCATCTTTTTAAGCAAAATAATTTAAATTAATTGAACCGGAGTTCAACTATTATTAGCTGATTATCGTTTTTTGAAATCAAATAATGCTTGAATTAGTTAAGTAAGCTTGAAGATTCAAATTCCAAAGCGGGCCCAAAATATAACTTGTCTTCACCTGTCGACTTGACTTACTTTCTTCGATGGGGAAATGTTTCATCCGGTTTGCGTCTCGACTAAGATAATTGGTATACTACTTCAGTGAGTGCAGCAATGGCTCCTGAAAGTGGATAGCCGCAAAGAAACTTTTGACTTCATCTCATTTACCTGTATAAAAATATGGCATTCTTCAAGATATCAAGTAGCAATAAACTAACAGATGGCGCCACAGATTTGTTTTGATTGGTAAGGGAAAAGTGGGTTGCCAGTCAAACTTTCAGATTCGAGATAGCAATTAGTTGACTAGTCAGCGCTACTGTGCAAGATGGAATTTTACACAACAAATTCGAATTCTTTTTTTCGAGCTTGATCGTCTCTCTGTGGTAAAGCTCTTTTATCGCCATTTAAATTTTACTAAATAATAAGTCATTGTTCTTCAATGTTTCCTGAATAGATAAATCCTTAAGCTTGCAAAAGAGGAGTCGAAGTATCGCGGTCTCTTAGTTCCATGTAAGGATCCTTCAAATTTTGCCAAAGGTAATAGATTGAGAACATTGGGTTTGAAAGTGACGTGCTTTAAACGAATCTCTTTGGTGTGTTTCCAGAATTAGTTTCCGTCAGCGTGACTGATGTTTGCACGATTTTCACTTCGTTTTGTTTGGATTGATACCAGGGAAAAGGGTTATTTCATTGAAGAATAATAGTAGAATATCAGACAAATGTGCGCCATTCGCGTTGGACTTCCAGCGCTAAGGCGCCTTTTTTTTTTGTACGGGCTGGAAATTTCGAAACGACCAACGTCGAATTGGGGTTCCCAACCATTTCATCGTGGGACGCCTACTGACCAATTGTGTCCGCTAAGGCCCGCCTTTCGAGGTAACCAAAGGGAGGGGAGTGAAGTTGGCAACTTAGTCGAGCTGTAACAAAATTTATTTTCAATTATTTAAACCTGAATCTGACAATCTAATCACCTTGTCAGTTAGATCACATTCATCTACCCATATTACAACGAGGATATGCGATGCCGTTAAATAGGCAATATCCGCTACACTCGAGGTCCAATTTTCGAGTATATATATAAGTTTAGGCGAAGGCGTATTTACCCTTTCACTCACTCGAATTGTATATGCCTACTCACGGTCGAGCGGTTTAAAATACCTTAAAGCAAACGAGACAATAAAACTTGGAAACTCATATAAAACCCTATACAAAAGATTATATACTGAAAAACAAGTCGCTTTGGGTTTGATAACTATCGGATTATCTGATTCTTTGGTGAAAGCTTGAACTGATCGGAAGAATTTCTCGAGCAGTTTTAAAATTTAAATTTTCGTGTCGTGCGCGGCAATGAAATTTACAGTGAACTTGTGCGGTTGAATCCCTAACGGTGAAGTTAAGCACTAAATGCAAAGTTGTAGATTTGCGGAGACTAACAGGTTTAACCCATTTCAAAGTGGGTTTTTATTGGGGATTCAGCGGTTCGGTACAACATATTTCCCGGCGGCTGGCAAGCAGCTAAACTCCAACAATCTGTTCTGGGGACATCTCTACCCCTTGCAAGTGGCCCTGTATTAACAGTAAAATAGTTTACAAGTTTAGCCACGCTGTGCAGCCACCCGACGAATTAGGACACGATAACCGAACTCACAAACACGCAAAAACGCCGCATTTGATGCTGGTCGACCAACGTGGGACTACGAAGCTGAAAACCGTAAGCTAGCGAAAAAAACCACACCCTTAATGAGCTCATTTAAGCACTTGATTTAGTTTGATTTTGAGTAGTTAGATGGCGCCACAGGTAGGTTGGTCGAATGAAGCATAAACTTTGCCACGGGTTCGTTAAAACTCTAGTCCGTTGAATAGTCTAGAATCTCATGGGAACAATTTAGCGAATTAATAAACCATTCCTAATTAGTTGCAACCGTAGTCAAGTATCGAATTTGAATAAATTGAATTTTCGAGCAATTTAAAACTGCTAGAATCTTTCTACAAGCGAACTTCTGTTAAGCTATCATTCGAATAAATCATAGTTTGCCTATTTGAGATCCAAACCAATTCCAATTAGATTTCTTTCCGATTTTGAGACCAGATAACTGCGATTCGAGTGAATTAGGGAAAACCATACCCGTCTTGAGGAGAATAGTCTCTGGCCGGACTCAACTGTTCCTGTGACCTCTTTTCGAAGAGTGGCGCTTAAGTCACAGGCACTCCGTAACCTGTGCTCTGTTACTTAATTGGTCGAAATTGTGGACGAATTAGGTTTTATCTGGATTGTCTTTGTTTCAACAGTCATGGGTAAAGATTAGGAGCAAAGAAGGACCGTTACAGAGCGAAACTCACCCGACAGTCACACAAAATTGCTGTAGGAACCACCATCAAGCTACAAACCCCGGTGGTAAGGTTCCTACAGCACGGAATGGTACTTGAAGCCGGGTCGTAAGGGAAACAGGGCTGCTTGCTCGAGGGAACGATTATTCCGGACGCTCTCGATGGTTCCAAATCAGAAGCCTTCCGTCCAGCCGCCACTCCATCCACACTTTGAATTCGGCCATTGCACACGAACTCACGTCGCCATCTTGTGGGTAAGCGACCGCCCACGACATCAAGATATCTACACTCAGTAGCAAATAAAAAGCCGAGCAAAATTTTGCTTCCTATAAACGCCATGTTCATCCTACTATAATTTTGTCAATTATCAATATTTTTGGCTGAACATTTTATGACACTATGAACAATGTATGAACCTTCTGTCACCAAACTCTTACGTTGATTTGGTCTATAAATTTGAAGTTTTTAGAACATATGTGAAAAAAATCATTTTTGGACATACCAATTTCAAAAATTCGTATTTCTGTGAACAATTTAGTAAATATATTTTAAATTTCGCCGTATCCAAAAAACACATAGAAAATAATGTGGATGAAACTTATGACTTATATGCCTTGGCTTTTGTTTTTGCACCGATATTTCAGCATGGTCAATATCGGGTGAAAAAGGGAAAAACTCATGTTGGTGCGCCAACTTTGAGGCCAGCTGTAGTCCAAACCACTTGATGGAAACAGCTCATATTTCGTCCACATTATTTCCTATGTATTTTTGGGCTATAGTGAAATTTAAAATATATTAACTAAATTTTTCACAGAAATACGAATTTTTGAAATTGCTATTCCCAAAAATGACTTCTTTCACATATTTTATGAAAACCTAATATTCATAAACCTTATCAACCTTATTTTGGCCACAGAAGATTTATAAATTTTTATATTGTTGTAAAAAAAATTCAGCCAAAAATATTGATAATTGAGAAGGTTGCAGTAGGTTGAACCTGGCGTTTTTTGGAAGAAAAATTTCGCTCAGCTCTTTGCTGCTTGAGTGTACGCGACGTCGACCGTGCTGAACCAAATCATCATTCGTCCCCATGGCATCCATGTCCATTGGCAGTTTCCCATTTAAGCTAGTACAAGATCCCGTCCACTTGAATGCATTAGTTTATGAAATAAAGACTTCCGAGTTAGAAGATCTGAGAGCCAATTGGATTTCATAAACAGCAATTCCATGAGAACCTACTGTTCTATCTTAGCGTTTCCGATATATTCTGCAGGTAATTTGCCTTTTCAGACTTCTAATCCTATTTTAGCGATTGCGTTTCAGTCGAGCGAGCTTGAGCGAACGCGGGGGTAACGAGGGCAAGGGAATATAATTTGGACTTTCGTTAGATTCAGCAAGAATGGTTTTGTACATTCGACCAGCATACCATCCGCGAGGATTCCCTTGAGAAATTGTCTCAAACAAATCGGACAAATCAACAGACTGGTGGTCTCTTGCACACGAGAAGTGGCTCTGAAGCCACCAAAGTTTTAAAAAAGTATAATTAATCGCATGATTAATGAATAATAATAATAATAATATATATAATATAATATAATATCTAATAAATCAATAATTATGTAGATGTGACAATATAAATTGTCAATGTGAATACTAACAATTCATAAACAGAACTCCACCTCAATGTAATTTCACAGTAAAATAGTTTCACAAGTTTACAAATACTAAATGTTTTGGACAGTGCAAAACTTCCGAAAATTTAGGGGAGGATGGTGCAAAACGCACCGCTTAAGCAACATTACTAGAGAATAGAAGCTGAGTATTTAGGAAGAATTATAGAGCATGGTGCATTAACATGTTTTATTTGTAGATCAAATGTGATTTAAATTCGAAACGATGATTTTTCATGATTTTAAACCTTTCCAATCTGATTCCACGACGACACTAGGGAAAAGCGCCTGTTTTCCGTGGTGTCGTCACTCAATATACACCTCAAAATTGGGGTATGACGCCCCACCACGGAATATAATGCCCTACAATATTGGGATAGCATGCACAGCTTATAAAAGGTAAAACCACGACTGTGAAATTTATTCAATAGAGTTGTAAAGTGGGAGAGTTACAACACATCGTCACATTATTTTTGCTCTGTTTGATAGTCAAGCAACCAAAGGGTGGAAAATAAAACTCCTCATTATATACACGCTTAGAAAAAAGTACCCAACGGAGAAGTTAAGTGTGGGAAGCCATCGTTGGGTATAATTATGTTTACCTACTATTGGGTTCAAAGTACTTACTTTTGAGTAAAATTTTACCAGAAGTTAGTTGTTTATACCCAACGGTAGGTTAACAAGATTATACCCCACGTTAGCTTTCTAGACCTAACCGCTTCACTGGGTACTTTTTTCTAAGCATGTAGACGTATATAACAAATCCGTGCGTTCTGCCCCAGTTTAAATTTAAGCATAGTTTTGTCTAAATATTCTGAAAATACGTGGAATTGTAGTAAAGTTTTGATACTCTCTTGAACTTTTGGTGTGTGCGATACATGTGAAATGAATTTATTATAAGCTATGGATATTAACGGATGGTAAAAGCTTATTTGAATATCACTATTATTAACACGTGAGGCACAGTCATGACAATTTCTTCGATTTTGACCATAATTTGGTGTATTTAGTGCCTTATCGTACAAACAAATCACAAATAATGCAGTTTTATGTAAAACATGGTAAACCAACATTTCATTAAAGCTATTGTTTTGAAGATTTGAGCATATTCGTTGAGTGAGTCATTTTACCCCACCAGTGCATATTGCACTGGTCTCCCCTAACGGAAATGACTGAGATATTAACGTTCGAATGTTGACCACTTTCGTGAGGCTATCCATTTTCGTACATGTAGAAGTGGACCCCTATTTAGAAAACAAATATGTAAAACGTCAAAATGGTGCTGCAACGGTTGAGTTTGCTGACTGCTTAGTAATTTCAGCCAAGCAAATGAAAAAGAAAACTTTTCCGGGAGAGGATAGTCGACCACGGAGAGTAATTCAAAATGCTATCACACTGTGCCCATTAGCAATTTGCTGGAAGTATTTTTGTTCATTGTTCAGACAGATTTCAGACTGTCGTAATTTACAAAAGAAAATCTTCAACTCCCCCCAAAACTCTGCGAATGGTTGGCAGAATTGCTTCGCGTAAGACTTTAATTGTTTAATTGGACGCTTTTATCAAGAGACAGCAATCACGCTCAAAAGCACGTTTTCAACGAAAGATTAATGACAGTTTAGCTTTGGCTCTAGTTTCTTACTGTTGGTGTATCCGTCCGTTCCTCAAAAGAAAGAAGGGTGGGGCATTAAGAAAAATGGTTAAATCGTAATATGATGTTGCCGAAAGGCAAGTGGCAACCGAAACCCGCGCCCAGCGGATTCCTGCGGTTTGGTTTAATAGGTTGTAATTTATGGAATTTAAGATCAGCTTGCGTGTTTGAGGACGTAATAAAATGGCACCTGATTTTTGTTATATTCGAAGACAAAAACAGATTTTCCATGATCAATGAGTGCTTCAAGGCATGTTTTGTCAATCAATACCGACTCTCATAAATTAGGCAACTTATCAGTAAGACTTGTATTCAAGAAAATTCACATAGAATCTTTCGTGAACCGATGTGCTTACAACGATTCACAATTACAATAAAAAACATTACATTTTTAACATTCTATGAGTTGCAAAGAAAATGATCATGAAAATTAATGGGGTTGAATGGGTAACACATACATTTTGTGGTGGCACAAGACGACTAATTTCAAATTATTGAACCGAGATATTTGAACATTTATTCTAGGAATTATTGGTTGCCGTTTATCTTTATTTTAGGAATATCGGCAGTATTCAATTTACTACGTACGTAAAGCCAAACTCGTCTCTTGAAGAATGTTGTTTTTTTTTTCTTGAATCTGCTGCAAGCTATCAACTATTGTTGATTTTTTTCAGATAAACTGGTTTGATTGGTCAAGACAACGATGGATCATGTGATGTGCGTTGTTCAAGTTTCTGGTACACCCCTTTTAAAGCTCGTTGGGGATTACAGCAAGGTGATGAACTTTCGTGTTTACTGTTCAACTTTGCTTTAGAAGGTATTGTTCGAAGAGTGTCTATGGAGTGGTATACTTTTCAGACTGTCAAGACAACTTTTTGGCTTCATCGACAACATTGATTTCGTTACAGTTAACTTTGAAACATTGACGGAAACATATATCAGACTGAAGTTAGCAATTCAGAACACATCATTGCATTCATCGTAAACGAGAAAATAGAAAGGAAGATTGTCCGGAGAAAAGAACGAGTCCGTTGCTATTTTGGACTCCGAGGGACGCTCGAACAGTGTTCAATACACTACGAAATGGACCATCCACAAAACATTTGTCCATGAGAAATAAAATATGCTCGCAAAGGACCTTCGTCCAGAACAAGGGTGCTGGGCACGATCTTCGGTGGAGTTTAGATATAAAATGAAACATACAGAATATATAAACAACGAATAAGTTGCTGGGAGAACATCCCATCTCACATCGAAAAAGTCGGTCAACTATGAAAGGGTTTAGGTACGACATAAAGATGGCAGACGACAGCCCGGTGAAAATAGTTCTCGAGAACTAACCGACTGGTACTAGAAGAAGAGGCAAGGGCAAGGTGGACCGATCAAGTGGAAAGTGATCTACGAATCCTCCTTGGGCAGCGAAGCTGTTCTGATACTGGACCACGGTGAGTCACTCAGTTCCACTCTGACCTGCAGACAACTCGAGCGATCCCCAACAATGGATCTCTCCTAAGCCGACGGAGAGTTCCCTACAGTAGAATTTCCTATTACCAAACGGGTGATCGGATGTCCATTGCAAACGAGTTGAGCAGTTCCAGACGACAGATGTGCACGACATAAATGGAGAGCTCCCTAGCGGAAGAACATGTCATGAGGCCGCCTATTTACTGCTCCAATAACCCAGTCACTTGATTTTCCTTTTCATCCATAATTTCTGTCTCGCTGGTGACAATCATCGCATCTAGTATCGATACAAACCGTGTCACACAAAAATCACGTGGCCTTGTATCTCTTCTATGTCTGCGTAATCCTAACAGAGAAAGGTACGTGTCCAAATATGTCATGGTGCTTCCTGTAGCTGCCATGATCTGGCTGAAACTGCGTGAAGTTAAAAATTACATTGCCATGTTTTCTGTTCACCCAGGACCGACAGAACCAATATCAGCCACCACCTGGGTCCACCTGCAACTCACTACAATTTTCTGACCATGCTGTTACTATTCGCAATCTATTCACAAGAGCTTATGAACTTTTATGATCTCCTCGCGCTTGTAACACTCGTTGTCTGCCGCTAGGGCAATACTAATAGGGATCATTCCAGTGATAACGATTATTGCTTCCGAAGAGTTGGTCATGCAGGCGCTCACAACTTACCTGGCTATTAGACGAAACGTCCTGTTTAATATCACTTGGTTCTGCTACATTTCCAGCACTGGTCACCAGGAGGAATCACTTGCCAGAACATGCTGCTGCTTGGCCACTGTTATCCGGCATGATTATATCTACCACGGTCATGACCTTCGCCACCTTATCACTGTCTTTTTCGATGAGGTTGTTGTACTAAGCACGCGGTTTTAGGCTATGGTATGTTCTCCAAGGGTGATTTCTGCTCACTACATTCCTTTATACTTATCAATAGTAGTTCCGTTTTGTGGTGGGCTATCTGGAGTTTTGCTCAATCCACTCAGTCTTCAATCTTGTCGTTCGCTTCGGTCGCAAACATTTCTACCTCTTCCAGCCTCTCACTTACATTTGTCTGGATTTCGTTGTAAACAAACCAACGATCTCGATTCCAATTAGTAGCTTCAGTAGTGCCATTGATGGGACCTTGTGGTACTCTCGCCGTGATTCTTATCGACCTCTATACCTTTTCTGTAACGCGCACTTGAACCCGGCTCTAGAAATATCTAGAAACCCTCATTCTGTGCAGCGCTTTGCTAAAAGCTTACCAGCTAGCACTAGTGAAGGCATTTTAAAGGTATGTAGTAATCACAGTGCAGCGATGGTTTATCTCCGAACTCTTAGTGATATTCTTTATTGCATCCACCATTGACTTTCCTATCTAAAACCCGAAATCGTCAAAAAACAAAGCATGTTCAATCTCCGTACACTTTATCATCCTATTGTGGATGAACTTACCAAGCTTATCGAGTATATTCAACAAGTATATAAGTCAATACGATACTGAGTCCCCGGAAGTTTTCCTGATTTTGGTCGGGAAACGCCTGTAACAAAGCTTTCAGCGCCACGTTGAAAATTCTATCTCGCTGCATAGAACCGGAGTTTGACTTGAATCCTTTAGCACCGAGCACGAGTTCTGCGATGCTGCCTTGCATATATTCGGAGTTGCCTCCTTGTGCGGTGTTGGTTTGAATCTTTTCTCGGGAAAAGTTCTTCCAGCTTCCGCGTTTTCCCAAGGATTGGTATGAACTTCTCGACATAGCTCCTTGAAACAAGTATAGTTGATAGCTTAGCATAGCTCCTTGAATCAAGTTTATTATGGTGTAATTCACTAGCCTTGCCTTATTTAGTATTTTTAACGCAGCCCTGGTCGCTCAAAATTATACGTGTCTCTCTATCCACTTCCTTTCAAGCTCTCTGAACGCGTCTTCTGGAATTGAGACAAATAGCATGAAGGATGATAAGGATGATCGCTCCACCAGTATGCTTGGCACCGTTTTCTAATTGGCTCCAACTTCCTCGACATGGTTGTGTCACATCGTCACTATTGCTGAAAACAGCTTCGATTTCGAGGGAGAGCTTTGTGTTCTCTGTATGAAGTGCGTTAACGAGACGGTCCGTTTTGAATTCCTCTGTCTTCTTTGTTCGTTTTCGTTCTTCGTGTGGACCCAGGATGTACCTCGCGCACACTCCAGTTCATGTTTTCCTCCAGCGACGGACTGCAAAAGGTTATGTTGAAAATGCATCTTCGAGTTTCTACCTTCGTTTACCACCCTAACTTCCAGCTTTGCTAGAGCTTCCAGTAGGCTGTACCCAGTTGTGTTAGTACTTTTGTATCCCCACTTCTCTGCCTAAACATTGAAATCTTCTCCGATGATGATAGGTCTTCGGCCGGTCAGATTTTCAGTAAGTTTATCAGGCATCTGGTGAAGCCACTCCATGAAGTTGGTGCATAAAGGGGTAGATCATTTAGAAGTGGGGCACTTCATTTAAGAGATAGCGGCGCTCAAGAAGTCCGATATGCAAGTTTGGCCCGTCATTTGCGTGACCAAGTTTGATGAAACTCTTGATGTCTCTTAATTGGTGATGAAACCTTTGCTTGATTTAATAAATCCTGGGGCATAAGTTCTACATGGCTCCTGATCGTGGCAACGTTACAGGCAGATTCAAGTTTATTTTTGCAAAAATGCATTATTTGGCAAGGTATCTATTCCTTTGGCAAGTAAATCAGAGTATTTGTGACGGTAAAAACAATAAACTCGGAAGTGTACAAAAGAAAGTGCCTCAACAATCGGATTTTACGCTTCGCTATGTTCCGTGATGGTCCAGTTACGTTTTGGCCATAGCTTTTCCTCTGCCATTACAGCAAGGCAGTGCTACAATGATACAACGATAATGGGGTTCAGTTTATCACACCAGATTGCTCTCAGTGCATTTCCTGCAAATAATATATTAGATCTGTAAGGGCCTGTGCAGCTCATCCTCTCCTGATGTTCAAGGCCCACGCACTTTAAGCATCTCCTTGTTTGCTTGGTTACTCGAGGGACGGCTTTTAGCAAGCAAACCAACCATGTAACTTTCACCCTTTCCAGTCTCGAGTAGTTGGTTTGCCTACCGATAACTTGTTTCAGAAGCTATATTTATGAATATTTTTCAACTTTATCCCACAGTACATTGCCTACCTGTAATATTGGAATTGTTATATTCTCTTTTTTACTCTAATGATATTCAATGGGGAATATCATTTGATTATTCGTATTATCCGTTCTCATGCCTTATATATTAGAGGTATTGCATTATATTACGAGATACCATCATTATATCAAGCTAGCTCAATAACTTCATCATACATGGTAGTATCATGAATTTCTTTTGAAAATATGCTTCTGGAACGAGTTATCAGCAAATGAACAACATTAAGCTGAAATATCTATTTAAAAAACTGGCTGCCACTGTCGGGAGCCATATTACCGTCACTTGTGTGCCACCATACGTCTTCCTCGACCGGATTTTGATCTATTTGTCCCCGCAATGCTCCACCATTGCACGTTTCACTTCATCTGCTATTGTTATCTCGTACAGATCTCAGCACTCGATCACTGTCTCCTAGAATTAAACCGTGGTGTTTACCTCTTTGCCCAGGGACTTCCCAATGAGCATCTTATAGGCTTCACTCCTTACCCCAGCATCTCGTCTTCCTGAGTGTGCCTTTTTTTAATCACACAGAGTTTGCATTGGCGTACCATTTTTGCATTAGTTTATTTCATGGCAAACCCTTTTGCTCAAAGAGTCAAGAAAATTTAAATTTTACGATTAAATCCAATCCCAGCCACTTGCAACATGGCTTTGTAGCTAAATTTTTACCGACTGATCTTACGGAAGACCCAATTTTCTGATCTGCGTGTTATTATTTTCTTAAATCTTGGCTCAACTGGTTATCACAGCAGTTACCCCTTCTGCTTATTGCGTTGAAGTTCTTGAGTTCAATCCCAGGTTTGTCCTTTCCTTGCCGTTTGTCATTTTGCCTCTCTTCATACCCACCCTCCTTTAAAACAAACACCAGTCAACTTCCCTTATATTCTTCTGAAACGCCACTGCAGGCAAGTACGATTAAGCTGTTAGCCTGACAACATCTGATTCGCTCCCCGATTCTAGCATATTTCCACCGTGTTTGGACGCACCCTCACACAAAAAAAAAGAAAACTACTACTACTACTACTACTACTACTACTACTACTACTACTACTACTACTACTACTACTACTACTACTACTACTACTACTGCTGCTGCTACTGCTGCT
>JASCZW010001458.1:30000-141988 GCA_034211315.2 Aedes japonicus
AAATGAATACATCCAAGCATTTGCGGTAGTATGTATTTCAAACAATTTGCTAGAGATACAAATTACTCCTAATGATCCGCCTTTTCTTTTTTCCAGCAGACGTTTTCAGAGGCTTGAAAATATATCCCTTTTCCTTAAGGGCGTCGTTGGATGATGCTGCCATTAAAAAAAAGGCTATAAAACGGCACCAACTGTTGAAGCTATTTGGTTGATTCTTTTTTTTTTTTTTCAATTCTACCAAATATTTTCTTCACTACGACAGCGAACATGAATATTCACTGTTGTTGATACAACTGATGATGCGTTTCTGACGGTCAGCCAGAAGGCAAAAGGGACCAACCATAATTTTGATTATTGTCTGAAACCAACAAGTTGAAATTTATACGCGTCTATCGTTGGCGCCTATTGTAAACAACGAGATTAGCAATCATGAAAAACTGGATTGTGGGAAGTTAGGTATCTGAGGTATGTGTTGCGAGAGGTCTTAACATGTTCGTGTTCCACCTATCTTACTTTAGTTCCATGATCTTTGATCTATATTCCAACTGAAAACTTGACTCAGTTAAGTTGATTCGGTTGAGATTGATAAATGAATATAGCATTCTTTTTATATTGAATGAACGGGATCTCCAATGATGAGCTTTTGTGCGGTTTGAGTTTTTTAATTTCGGCCAAATACCAGTTTCCGCTAAATTTTGTTCATATACATCGAACTAATTCATTTTTATATAACAGGAGCATCCTCATTCCAATCAAATCCAACATTATATACTTAACAAATAAAGCGTATTGCTAGTCATATTTTACAGGGCTGTGGAACTTTAATTTAAGACTTGAACGGGTATTGATGAAAATTTAACTATAATAAATCTCTCGATAGTTATTCATATTTAAACACACTCAATGAAAATCCATATGTACATACCAAATCCGCAAGCAATTTCATGAAAAAAAATGAAAACCCACCAAAAGCAAATCTACATATCCCTACGAAAATGTAACCCTCAAAGCTTTGCCATACATTCATTACTGCCTCAACGGATACTAACGTTTTTTTTATCCCAACCAGTCATTCTTAAATATAATTAAAATGTCAAAAGCAAACTCGTCGGTACACAGGAGCACGTTTCAAGCCACCGTGTTCTGGGAAGTTGGCGCTTCCATCAAACTCATGTGCGATGAAAAGCAGGGAAACATGAGAAAAAAGTTTTCATGTATCCACCTAAAGTGATTTGCTTATTTTTTGATTATTAAAAGAAGTAAGAATAACATTGTAGAGGCAAGGCTAAAACATTTCTGATCGAATCAAAAACGTCCTACTGATCATTCTTAGTTGGAGTAAAGTACTGCCGACTTGGGATCCGCACGCTGTTTGTACCGAGTACCGTTTGAGATTCGCACACACTCAAATTGCTCTCATCTTTGATCCGTTGGGTTAAATTAATTAAGATTTTGCGTAGACATAGTTTAATATGTATTGTATTGTTTAAATACTTTGAGTTGATTTTATCGGGTAAGTTTTTATAAATGGCGCCGAAAACCAGTACCTGCGTTAAACAGTTTCGTACGAGTACTTTGAGAATAAGGATCTGTCGCATCATGCCATCGAAAAAAAAAAGTTGGAAATTGCGAATTCCACGGTGTTTCGTATCATAAATCGGTTCGAAGAACGTCTGACTGTCGATGGGAAGCAAAGATTGGTAAAAATATCGACAGGTCAACGAGAACGATCACAAACGCGTGATTGGGGCCTTTAAATGGAAACCGAATGCCTAAGTTCGAGGTGTGGCTAAAAAGTTGCATGTGACCAAGACTTTCGTGTAGAATACAAAATATCGATATGGACTACGTACGTTTAAGGTTCAGAAGTCCTTTAGCTGTGACGAGAAACAGAATACGGTCGCAAAAAGCCGTGCGTGGAAGTTGTACGGCCAGTAGTTAACGAAGTTACACTACTGCGTAATGGATGACGAGACATATGTGAAGGCGGACTTCCACCAGCTTCCAGAAAACCTGTGTAATGAAAAGTGTAATGTTCCCGAGAACCTCCGGATAACGAAGATGTCGAAGCCATTTGTTCTTGCGGCAGAGCAGAGTACACCCATTAATGGTGCTTGCGGCAACGAAAGATGTATTTGGAAGAGTGTCTCCAAAAGCGGTTTCTCCCTCCTCTCCTGAAGGCTCGCGACGGTCCAAAGATCTTAAGGCCGGATTTGGCATCATGCCACTACATGAAGGACGTACTAGAGTGCTATAATGCGAATGATGTCGATTTTGTGCCCCGAAAGATCTGAGCCCCAAACACACCGGAACCGCACCTAATAGAAAAATGCTGGACCATTATGACGGAGCACCTTCTAAAGCGCGCTCGAATGTTGTATCACTAGGTTCTGATAAGGTACCAAGGATGCCTGAAATTTGATTTCAAATATATTCCTGGACACATATTTTACTTAGCCATGGTACGAGCAGAAAGCAATGATAGTCTAGAAGAAGACGATACTTGAAGCAGTATAAAAATAGTAAAATGATTGCTTTCGGGCACCGTTAACAGTTCGTTCGTGGAAAGGTAGTTGAACTGAATGAACATGGATCAAATTGTCTTATTGCTTGAAAAGAACGTGTAAATTACCGTTAAAACAGTAAACGATTAATAATTATTTTAGCCTTGTAGAAAATTTTAGGTGATATCTGTATCAGGAGCGTATCGCGTAGTCAGTAAACTCGTTGGTTTTCCAAGTTTGAGGACAAGGGTACGACTCCCGATACCATCAATTTGTATTAGAAGTCCCAATAATCATCAAATTCAATATTATATAGTTTAGAAGTGTAAAAAGCAACGTGAAACAAATAAAAACAGTCAAAACATCAAAAAACATATTGATATGCTAGATTTTCTTACATGCAGAAATGACAATTTTAAATATTGCTACGAATGCACCTATCAATAAAAAAAACTATTTTGGCTAGTATAAATCTATATTACCTTTAGAAATTAGATAAACCATTCTACTTCTTTTAATTTTGGAACTCAATGCATATCACATAGCCTTTTACCGGCTCTTGACAAAGTGATCTAAGTTTTCAATTGAATATTTCTGATGGCAGCATCATTCATGAAAAAGTATGATTATGTGGCAAAGACAACAGATCCTTATAAATTCTTCTCCTATATATGCATTCTCTTGCATAGACTAACGAGATATAATGTGAGCCTAGCCCATCACTTGGCCTATTTCCTTAATTCAGCGTTAATCAACAAAATCATGATACTTTCAGGATGACCGATTAATTCTGAAGCAACTGAGGCGTTATTGTTCAATTCATATTTGTTTACTTCTGTGTAATTTTAGATTTTCTTAACTTTTAAGACACAATATCTTCACAAGTTGAACTAAACAGATTATCTCCACGATCTTGGAATGATTTAAGTTCTTAAAATTGAACCAAAAAACCGAGTAATGCAGCCTAGATATACAGAAAATAGCCACACGTTATAAATAAACTGTTAAGATAGTTTATATAACAATTATTTAACAAGTGAACTGCACAACCAATTGAAGGGACATATTTTTTCTGTTCCTAACTATGACCTTTTATATTAACGGGGGGCTACTAAATAACACCACCAAAAACTTCAATTTGATTATTTTTTTTTATGAATGGTTGAGTTAGTCATCAAACTAAGCTTAATATTAAGCCCGTGGTTCACCGTGCGACGCAGCTTAACGATTTCATTAAAATAATGGACAAAAATTGACGATTTTTCATGGATTTACCGTTGCGTTCACTCGCACTGACAAAATACCCATTATTGTTTATTACAGTCAACAGGTTAAATATTTGCCCCAATGACCGGCATCTTAAAACTAAAATCACAAAACTACAAAATTAATCAAATTAACAAAAAATACGTCTAAAACTACACTTATTGGTTTCCCTATGTACATTAAAATCAAATACAAAGTAACAACTATTGAAAAGACGACTCATGCTGCGTATTGGCTCATGGAGCCCATAGTTGGTTCTTGCCGCGGGAAGGCTCAGGAATGCATGTGCGCGTAGATTACGGTGGCGTATGTTGATGTCCAACATGCTGAGCAGTCTAGAACAATCAATGTTCCCTTGCAGGAGATCGCCAATAAAACAGGCTTTTGCCACGTTACGCCTTCCATCAAGTAGAGGCAGGTTGATGAGCTGGCACCGACTGCTATAGCTGGGTAGATTTAACGGGTCTCTCCACCTGAGATGACGTAGGGCAAATCGAATGAATTTCCGCTGGATTGCCTCAACACGCTGGATTTCATTCTGGTAATATGGAGACCAGACAACCGAACAATATTCCAGAATAGGGCGAACGATTGCGCAGTAAAGCGATTTCAAGCAATAAACATCCTTAATTTTTTAGCAAAACGGAACAGGAAGCCTAACTGCGATGATGATTAGACACGACGTATGCTACGTGGTCTTTGAAGGTCACTTTGGAATCGATGAGAATCCCCAAGTCCTTAACCGTCGTTTCGCGCTGCAGCTCAAATCCTGCCAAAGCATAACCGAATTGGTAGAGTTCGCGTTTACGGCCAAATGAAATCACCGAGCACTTGGACACATTCAATGTCATCCGATTGATGCGACACCATTCAACGAACGCCCCCAGCTGTTGTTGCAGAAAAACGGCGTCTAGTGGATGCTTTATCGCGTAGAACAGCTTCAAATCATCGGCGTATGAGAGTTTTAGGCATTTGAGGATGAGATTGACATCGTTCATGTAAAGCAGGAACAAAAACGGCCCAAGGTGACTGCCTTGAGGCACGCCGGACAAAACTTTAAATGGTGACGAAACGTGATCACCGATTCTGACGGACATACTACGATCGGTTAGGTAGGATCGCAGCCAGATAAGCAAGTTGTTGCTCATGCCTAACTTAGCAAACTTGGCTATTGCTATCTGGTGGTTCATTTTATCGAACGTAGCGGAGAGATCCGTGTAAAAAGCATCCACTTGATTACCGTTTTCAAGTTGCTTGTCCAAGAAAGAGGTGAAGCACGTCAAATTAGTCGATGTCGAACGTTTAGGAATGAATCCATGCTGATCCGCTGAAATATAGTGCGCGTAGCTCTGCACTAGCATCATCAATCATAGTAACCCATGAGTCAGCAGACAAAATTTGACAGCTCTACCAGTCGAACTTTATCTATGATGGCAACAGTGAAGCTACTATGTTCAGAAGTGTGCGCGTTCATAGAACGGCACCCTGCCGCGTCGAAAAGAGCCACCTTGTGGCACTTTGTGGACGCCGGATACGCCCGTTCCGGCATCTACAACATCTTGGCACTATTAAACAAAAATCAGACCATCGAAAGAAAGCCCAGTTCCGAACGGCCCATGATCTGAGCAACAAGAAGCTCCAAAGGATGCGGAAGACCGAGAGAAAAGTGGCTGCGTTGCTACGTGCCCTTGACCAGGAGGTTGGTTCAATCGGGCAAACATTGACCTGGGAAACAAGAACATACATGTCAGGAAGTGGAAGTCGGCCCAGAAATTCTCGATGGAACGCAGCCTGGGGGACGTTGGACGGGTTCACCGACTTGGGTACCACATCGACAGCAGCTCCATCTCCTCCAACGATCGCTTCGAGTAGTGGGCCGATGCCAGATCCGGCCAGAACACCGCGTTTTCGCCCTTATGGTATTTCTTGATTATCGACGCAACTTTCGGCAGGAATTTCGTACTATAAATTTCCCCGTTCATGGCCAGTCCGGAGCAAAAGAAGAGTGGCTTTGACATCCTCTTCTCGCTGATTGTCAGCCACAGCAGCACCTTCTTGGGGAACTTGGTATGTGAAATGATCTTCACCTCGGAGCTCACTTCCTTCGTGGGGGAAGTAAAATACGAACTGCCCTGCCAGTCGTTGCCATCCAGGGTGAGATAGGTCTCGTCGTTTATCCCCACCGCCACGTCGCGATTCGCCGGGAAAATCAAGTGAACCATCTTATTCAGCCGCTGCCGCTGCGTCATTGCCTGCAGCTCCGAAACCAGTGGACGCGACTTCCGCTTCCTGACATGTATGTTTATGTTCGCCAGGTACTTTTTCACTGTTTGGCCAGTTGCACCGACCTCCGAGCCAAGCGCACGCAGCGATGTAGCCACTTTTCCCTCGATCTTCCTCCTTTCTTTTTCGACGAGGCTGGGTGCCGTTCTTTGAACGCGCACACTTCTGAACGGAGTTGCTCCACTTTTTTTGCCATCATTGTTAGAGTTCGACTGATAGAGCTGTCAAATTGTGTTTGCTGACTCATGGATTACTATGATTGATGCTGCATGGGTAGTTTTGTCAGTGCGAGTGAACGCAAGTCCATGAAAAATCGACAATTTTTGTCGATTTTTTTAAATTCAAATGTTAGCCGAAAAATCATATGTGAAACTCACTAAATTGTATCCAATTAGTTTTCTTTTAGATTGTTTTGTGAAAGTTTGTGTTGAGTAAAGCCGATACAGCTGGCAACCCAACGACAAACACATTAATTTTCTACTCCGGAGGTAAATGGGTCGATTTCCGATACACTTAACGCCTTTTTTTATGGTCGAAATACGGTCAACTGTCTTAAAGCACAAGCATATTATTGTGCTTCGATCACAATATACGTTTGGATACTTTGGAATGACATTGAAAGTCCTCATATAAAAACTGTGAAAGCGCTTGCAAGAACATTAACTTAAACGGCAGCCAAAACCCCGTATGGCGTATAAAGCCAGTAGACGAAGATTATAGATCTCACGTTGTTCACACTATAACCTGTGTGTGTTTTCACATTATGTATTACTAGTTTATTTGTGGACGCAGTAGCGCCCGTGGCAAGTGTTTTTTTTTTCAATATAAACGGTTCATGTGTTATTCACGCTTGGAGATTAAATAAGAAAAGCATTACATTTTTACATTTTTCAACGTTTTGAATAGAGTTTTTTATTCGGTGAATTCAATGCAGCTTATATTTACATCTGAAAAACATCGGGGAAGACCACATTGCGTGTAAACTGACGACCATCTCTCAATAGATCTCCTTGCTGTGAATTAGGTTCGATGTGAGTTTTTACCTGATTAGGGTTCCGAGATCGTGACAAAGCAACGTATAGTTGCCCATGCGAAAATACGGTCGACTGAAGATCAATTCCCACATGATCAAATGTCTATCCGTGCGATTTATTGATCGTAATAGCATATGCTGGTATGATTGGAAATTGCCGTCAACGTAGAATAAACGGTAATGTAGAGTCACTTGGAGCCAAATCTATTCTTGGGATCATCACAACGTCTCCGCGATTACACTCCGAGATAATTCTCGCAGTAATTGTGCTTCTATCGAGTTGCTCAATAACCATTTTTGTTCCATTGCAAAGCCCTTTTCGCGGATTCAAGTTTCGTAACAGCATGACGATCACTCCCTTCTTCAGTACCAGGGTATGCGGAGGCATTCCGGATGGCGTTTGTTCATGAAGGAATTCAGGAGGATACCTCGTGGCATCGCTTGGGTCTTCCGTAACAACAGAATCTGCACTATAATAAACCGTTGGTTCTCCATTTATCATGCCAATGATGTTCCGGTTCATCGCCAGCGTATGCGCATTTGTCGGAGTCACGATTATGCGTTTTGACAAAGCTTGAACCGACATTGCTTGAACATCAGATCCAAACACACATTTTATTAAATCCTCAGTCGCTACCATGTGTTGAGGTATCTGGAGCACATTCTCATCGTTCAAACTTGGCACTTGAGGAGTGTTTCCAGATTCAACCTGAAGGATCCATTCATTGTGAGCATCCAGCCCCCTACATCGCATGTTGATTATCAATTTTAACTGTAAGAAGTATATCCATAGTGAGCTGGACTTGATGCAATACTCAAAAACATCAGTTCGAGTTCCTCTGATGACAACAGTCAAAGTTTGGCGGAAATCTCCACCAACTACAAAAACTTTTCCACCAAATGGTTGCTGATTTTACATTATATCTCGTAATAGTCGGTCTATGCAATTCACTCCATACTTTGACAACATCGTGATTTCATCGATTATGATGAGTGATGCTGCGCGAATAGCAGCAGCTTTGGGGGATGTTAATCTCATCGAGGAAACGGATGTGTCTAAAAGCGGAACGGGGAGCTTGAAACCACTATGAACCGTTCTACCACCTGCCAAAAGTGTCGCTGCAATTCCAGTCATTGCAAATGGCCAAACAAGCAAAACAACTTTTCCAGCACCTGTAAGCATAAACAATTACAGTTACATTCCCACATCGGAGTGAAGCATCCTCCAAGTCAGCTCGATCTTCTCGGCACAGACAAACAGATATGACACTCAATACAGTTTCCATCGTTTACTGATTTTAGTGGTTAAATTAAAAATCAGTAGATTGACGATAGGCTACGGCGGCGCTCATGTCGTATTTGACATGTGGGCCCGCTTGTCGAACGACGGCGTTTTTTATTGTTGTCTGTGTTATTTCCAGCAACTGCTGCATTCGGTTGTTTAAGAGTGATAGATTCTTTTCTGCATTAAAAAAATCAAAATTTTCAACGTCTGTTGTCTGTGATTTTTTCATCAAATGTGTCTGGTTGTCTAAGGTTGTGACTGGTTTTGTTTTCTGCACCTGATAGTTAAAAAGAATTGAAGTGTCAAATATTTTATTTTTTGTGAGAATTTCTCCGCGTGCTGCGTCTGGTTGGCTAGACACCGGACAGACAAACAGGGCTATTATATATAAAAAAAATGCTTAATAGTTTATTATCTTCTATAGCTCTTCTCAAGTTTATTGCACTTTTTCATAAAATTCTTACTGTGCATTAAAAATTTCTAGCATACTTCACATGTTTGATCTCACATTAATTTTAACGATTCAGTTTAAATTCCTCTCAATCTCTTCTGAACCCTGATCTTACCTTTTCACATTGTTCAAATAACTCGCCATGCATTTATTTAGCATATTAACACAATTCACACGATTGTTATAACTTACACTTTGTTATCTTCTCACACCTCTCACTCCTATTATAGTTGCTAAATTTCTTTGAAATTTTCACTCGCAATGTTCCTCATAGTCTTGAGAAATCTTCATACTTCTTAAATTTCTCGCATTTCTTTTTAAAATATTCCGAAACATTTGCTCATTTAATCTTACAATATTTTTCACACTGTCTACTCTTCTTTTACTTTTTCTCACATTTATCTCACAATTCTTACTAAATTTTTGTATCTCACTGATCCTTACATGTTCTCTTATTATTATTTAAAAAAATAATTGGTTCATTAGAATTCTGGGGCGTGTGAGCTCTTAAGAGAAATACCTATAACTAGAAAATGAGAATAAAGATTAGTAATTTTCATTTAATTCAAATAATTTCTTTGTTTCTAATATCTAGAAAGAGCTTTATACCGTCCGCATATATAAAGACTTGGACCTTGAAAAAAAATGGAGGAAGTGTAAAAAACGATAGAAGCGTGAGAAGTACGAAGAAAAGTGTAAGAAATGTGACTCATGTAAGACGAAATATTATGATAATATTATTATATTATCTCACATGACTTACATTTCTCTAAGGTTTTGTTAAAATATGTAAGATGTGAGTGTAAGATCCAATTTGAAAAAGTGTGTGGAACGTGGGTGCGTGTGAGGAGTTCGAAATAATTTTCAAGAAGCAGTGTTGTATCAAATGTCTGAATCAGATAAATGTAAGATTATGTATGAAATTATGTGAGGTAAGATTGTGCAATGCGGATTCTGTGAGAATTGTGAGATCAATATCAAAAGGATTTTAAAATTGTGAGAAAAAGTTAGAATAAGTAAAAAATATTAAGCGTTATGAGAAAATTGTGAATTTGGCCCCGATGATGTGCCAGGACCGGGACGTATGGGACGCGGTATGCGTAGCAGCCTCCCAGATCGTCCTCGATCTCCAACAAAAATGGCGAAACGACAAAAGGCAGGTCGCAGGGACCACCTAACTACTAAAGCCCTAAGTATTTAGACATAGTGGGTGCTGAACAAGCACAATAGCCCCCTCCCCGAAGTAATACTAAAAGGTGGCTCCGGGGAGGGTCCAGGTCTTAAGGCATGGGTGAGTTTTTAGTGGGTCGAGGAGTTGGCACCCTCATCCCCACACCCTGAGTTCTTCAGGTGTCTGCTTGCAGATTTTCCATCCCGCCTAAAAAAAAAACAAAAAGACGTCCCGGTCCTGGCACATCCTTGGGACCAAATTTCCCGGAGTCGTGTCGTGATCGCTTACGGCAATCATGCCGGATCTTGTGCCGTCGAAGCGAGGGCATCCGAAGAACACATGTTCCGCAGTTTGCTCGACTGTGCATGCCCATATTTGTGCAGCTATTGTCTAAAACAGCCGTGGCCTGCGTTAAGTGGAAGTACACTTCACCGTGTCGCCTACCGACGCACCCGGTTAATTCCGGGATTAGTCGGTGGGTCCACCGACCTTTGATGGAGTTGTTCCATTCCCTTTGCCACTTAACCATGGGTACGGCTCTAGTGGTCTTCTGAATACCTCTTGTTCCACGTTGTTTGAAGCACTCTACTTCCTCTTTTATGACCATGCCTATTGGCATCATCCCCGCTAGGACGCAGACCGCGTCGCGTGATACCGTTCGGTATAGCTTAGCTTAGCTTAGGTTAGCTTAGCTTAGCTTGACTGACTGCACGTATCGATGGTTGCTACTCCGTGATTGATCAGAATCAGTGAAATTGCACAATGAATCAACTGAATGGGGCTGGGAGTAACCGACCATTCTCACTGTACACGTTTCAGTGACTCAATTTCTTTAATAGTCAATAACGGCGCCGGCCACGTCCTTGCAATCAGTTGGGGATAGGGAAGGAAAGTTAGTGTGACCTTTGCTGATTAGGGACCGTGTTTACCTCTGCATCCCCACAAAGGTCACAGGAAGGAGGTTTTTCTATGTTAGTAGGGTAGGGCTCGATGGATCAGGATTCACCTTGATAAGTGATGTGATCATATAATACAGTTCATTTAATTTAGGGGACAAAAAGGATAACAATTACCTGTTTCTCTCCGCGTTTCAAGAGCACTTACCTACTCTCAATTGTTTGATAATCCCTTGCGAGGTCCAACTGGTTAGCGTTCTGCTTTTTCCGCGGTACATAAATGATGCCTATCCAAAACGGCCAAGCTTGTCCCATACGGCATTGCAGGTAACAAGAGAAGTTTGTCCAACATCGGTGTTTGTAGGATACCGGGTGTCCGGAGAGATTTTTCCGAGTCCTAATCAGTATAAAATTCCAGGATGTCATATAAATCCCGCAATATATAGCACTAGGTCCTGTTGCCCTAGCAGAAGACAAAAAGGAAGACTTTATTTTGATCTTGATAACTGGCCTCTATATCAAAGAGCTCAGAGTAAGAGGCAAAATAACTAAACAAAACACCCAGGAATGAAAAGCAAAATATCTCTCGAATGACAAAACTTGTTATTTCGGATTCCTAGAATAATGAGTACACGTTGAACGAATTACAACAATCCCCACTCCATTTGGCCAAAATTAGTTCGAAATTGTAGCCCTACTTCTGAAAGACACATATAATCTTCTTCTGCTTGGTCCGGTAGCAGCGTTTTCCGATCGACTATGAAACCGTTTTTCACTTCGAAACGGAATTCCTATAATTTTCTTTCTTTCGTCCGATAGAGTTGTATTCGCTCTACAGCAACTGTAATTTTCCACAGCAAAAGTCTGCTCACTACCGAAACTAAGATCAACATAGATTAGTTGAATTAACAGCCTTCGCGCATCATGTAGACAATTTCAGCATTGTAATTTCAAAACCTGACTGCTCACAAAAACCGAAAAGCCGCACTTTAACACGGTACTTGTTCTTTCTCGATAAACAAACGCCTGCGAAATTGTCCGTCAAACGATACCAGAGCTATAACTCGAGTCCAGTTCGGCGAGTCTTTTTCTCGCAGTTCCACACAATTCAAACATTCAAAATCCAAAACACAAAGTACCGCTTTTTATTACGTTCCCGTGTTTTTCGATCACTATTTTTTTCTAACTGAAAATCACAGCTATAGAATCCAGTTTGAACTTGAGCTCACTTGATTTCAAAACACACCAAAAACCAAGCTGTTTGTTTTTTAAATTTCGAACACGGCGTGATCCCAAGGAACACAAACCTAGTCTAACTTCAGCTGACCGGAATTAATAGCACAGGTGCTTTTCTAAACAATTGGGAATCACTCGCGAAAAATATTCAAATCTGTCGATAAACTTTTCAGGCATGTACTAACGAGCGCGTAAAAAAACATGCACTCCGGAGAAAACGTTTTCTTCACTCAAAAGCACAGCCTATTCTCCCGTCGCGTGATACCGTTCGGTATACACTAATTACTCTCAGGCACATAAGCCTTTGCGTACTCTCTAGCTTACTTACGTAGCTCTTGGTACTCAAGGCGGTGATTCATGCCGGCTCGCCGTACCTAAGTATGGACGGGGCGACAATGGTCAGGAGTTTACGCTTACTCCCTTACACCGTCGAGCTATTCGACATCATGTGGGAAAATGCTGATATAGCCATAGAGGCTTTCTTGCAGGCGTAATCTACATGACTGACAAAGGACAGCTTATACCTCAAGAACCTCTTTGATTCTACTGTGTAGTTGAAAATGAACTGTGGGAAAAAAGGAATGACCACAAGAAGAATCAAGAATAAGTGAAAAACTGCAGAAAAAAAAACTACGTGCGCTGTGTCAAAAGTTTGGAATGAAAAGTGTATAGAGTGTATAGAAAAGGTAGTTTGAACGATCTTTTGTTTTCGCTTCACTGCAATTTGTAATTATTATGTTTCTGGTAAGCTTTTAATTTGTTATGTTGAGGATTTGATTATATTTTAGAAGAGATTTGAAAAAAAGAGCACAAAAATCCCGTTGAAAGATTTTCCGGCTCTTGGACTTGCCACACTTCTTGAGAGCTGTAAATCAATTAAAACCACCTTAACATGAAAAAAAAATCCTGATAAAACCAGATGATCCCCATAATGCTTTGATAAAACTACCATAAAACATGAATAAAACCAATTTGCATTTTTGGGTTGTGAGATCGATATTAAAAAGCTTTCAAAATTGTGAGAAAAGTGAGAACATTTATAAAAATACTAAGTGTTATGAGGAAATTGTGGATAAAGGGGGAAGTTTTGAGTTTCAAAATTAGAGAAAGATGAAAAAAAAAGAAAAAAAATTTAGCAAAAATATTTAGAAAAAACGTTTGGAAAATTTTGAAATCAATGAGAGGAAGCGGGTGGTATGAGAGCTGTTTGCAAAATATTAAAAGATCAAGAATTAAGGAAAAACAATGACATTTACACCGTCTTCAACTCGAGGTTGTACATAGGGCGAATTACAACGGACAACTCAACCTAACACCCAGTGGATCAGATTTCACATTTTCATTTTTGCGAAAAGTTCCACAACAGGCTGGAGCGGGAATCGAACCCTCTCTTCATGGGAACGGCTTGGCCGCAAAGCCAATGTATGAAGCGTGTGACTATGTTTAAATGAACTGTGGTAAAAAAAAAGAATGACCACAAATGAATGAACTATGAGAAGAATGAAGATTAAGTGAAAAACTGCAGAACAAAAATACAACGAGCGAAGTGTCAAAAGTTTGGAATTAACCTTGTTTACGTTGACGTTGTTTTACGTTGAAGTGTATAGGAAAGGTTGTTTGAAAGATTTTTTGTTTTCGCTTCACTGCAATTGGAAATTATTATGTTCATGGTTAGCTTTTAATTATTTATGTTGAAAATTTGATTATATTGTGAATGAGATTTGAAAAATAAAAACGAAAAAAAACCTGTTGAACGATTTTTCTTTATTTGAACTTGCCACACTTCTCTAAAAAAATAAATGCTACCGGTTTCCTTCTCTGGGGCATTGTTAGTCTTCCGAGGTTACATGTTGTTAATTTTCTCCATGAATTGGCCTCCAGTATGAACAAACAACCAACTCCAGCCCCCCACCCACCTGATGCTATGTTGTTTGTTTGAGTGTATCTGAACAAATCTACCCCATCAAAAAAAAAAAAGCATTCACACAATGTATGACAGTCACTTCGTGTTGGCTTGCTGTTCCGGTTGCAGCAGCATGTCGAAGGTTGGAAGTGCTGCGCGAAAAATAAACACAGTTCCTCATCACCACAACATCATCCAGCTATACTTTTGGGAAACAATAAAGTAGATATATGCTTTTTCTCCTCCTAATCTTATGTTTTGGAGCAAGACGCTCGCCAGCCAGGAATGTCAATAGATTCCCGTGGATACCAGAATGGGGTTAGTTGGATGAAAGACATACAATCCTCGGGTTGAGGTAAACCACGCCATGGCGGCGTCTCGTTTAATACAAAACAAACAACAGGGCATGGAGGGTTGCTTGCTTTCCAAGGATGGCGTTCCACAGCTCATACCTGCTTTTGGCGTGTCGTTTCCGCCGATGGCGGTAGCGGTTTATTGCCTGCTTGCTCAGTATGCTCAATGGATCCCGTTCAACTTCACTTGCCAACAGCTCCACCTGTGTGCTGCACGAACTGCATGGGATTTTCGGATGATTTACTGGAGCTAATCTCTACAACAAACAAAAGCTAATTTTCTACGGGATATCACGTTTTCCAAATATTATTCATCATTAAATTAACATTATCTGGTTTTTATCCGGATGCTGGAATGCTATTCGCAACAAATGGCTATCTTTCGTTGCCGGAAAGGTTCATTGAAAATAACGCCACAGATGGAGAACATAATCTCATTAAGCGTTAATTTACGCTCGTGTTAAAACTGCAGAAGCATCTCAATAAAATCGATTTCTGTGTCCATCGACATCCGCACCGAGTAGGGAAATTGCTGCGGATGTCAGCTATCAAACCGTACTCAGTCTAAATTGGGTAAAGATCAAAGCAAGGTTACCACTGAGCAATAATCTAGAGCTTCAACGTGTGGGTAAGGAAGATTCCACTCCCACACCGGTACTCAACCGTTAAATGACGTGAAGCAAAGTTCAAAGATACATAAGATGGGGAAAGATTTGACCAAACTGTAATTGAATTTTTAATTTTAATTGCTTACCCATCTCAAAAGGTGAGGCTATCGATTATTAATTGCAAGTGCATTTATGGAAAGTTGAATATTCATCATACTGAGTGATTTTTAGTGTCAGTTTGGTGAGTGACTATGTTGGATATGATTTCAATAGTAACTTTGTTTTGCTTATATGAAGCAATGCAAAGTTTTATATAGATTCAATTAGAAACTATATATAAAATACTCGTGATCGCATGACTGGTGAACAAAGGGTTCGTGATCACAATGGCACTGTTGTCAACAATTTGTACTCTGTCGCAAAACACGTGTGCTCTAACTGCAAACGAAAACATTTAAAATTCTAATGGCATCTAATTTTATCGTGAGTTTATTTTTTCAAACAGAACGCACCCAGCTGTTAAGATGAATTTACAAGTGCAAATGTTAACTCATTCTAACAGCAGATTCATTCACATAAACAACAAGGTCTCTATTCTTTTCATTGATGTCTAAGTACACAGCCGTCATCATTTAAGGGCGTGATCGTCATCGTCAAAATTTAAGAGACATTTTTTTTCGATATCCATCAACTCAATATCAATTAAATTTATTCACTGTCTTTCAGTTGGAGAGTATTGTGATTTTAAACGCCATAGCTACTCATAAATACTGATGGTGATTATGGTGATGACGACTGTTTGCGCCTTATTGAATCAACAGGAACTAGGCAAATGGAACAAAGTAACGCAATTTCCTTCGGTTAGTTCAATATTTTCCAATACAAGAGATGGCTCTTATTTTTCGTCGACGTGAGATTGATGGTAATGCAAAGAAGGCGTCATATATTTACTGGCTGGCAATTTGCTTTATGAATATACGCTGCAGAGGGTTAGGTAAAATAAATAACCAACAAATTAATTATTAATAAGTAAGATAGTGTATCCGAAAATGATAGCATATCCGAAAATGATAGCAGATATAGAACTACGTGATAGCATAGCATAGCATAGCATAGCATAGAACATTTGCAAAAACGTGGGGGAGTCACTGAGAAAAGCCTATCCTATTCCACATTTCCGGTTCTCTCTGCACACCTGACCACATCCTTAAAAATTGATAATTTCGTTGACATCTGTTGCCGGAAGACGTCCAATGAACATGAGCATGAGCTTGATTGACCGCCCATGGATCCTATACCATTACTGCCAGATCAGCTGTATTTACACAAAGAACCATTAGATGATGTTTGGGACTAACATACAACCTCAATGTGAAAAAACTGGTGACCCATTATGAAGCATTACCGGCGCCCGGCATGCCCTAACGGTGCTCAAGTAGGAAATGGGAAAGAACTTATTGCCGTGAGACTCGCTTTGAAGGAAGCCGAGAAATCCTCTGCACTTCAACAAGAAATCACTGTGATGTCGCATAGTTGGGATAAGGTTAGCAGGTAGGTTCGTTTTGGTAAACACAATACGCTGAAGGTAATGTAACTAGCACCATCCGCCAAAAGAATGAAACCGCTCCGATAAGCAACAGAACATCGAACGCCAGTGGCACCGCACACCGAATCAGCCTTAACATAAAATCATGTATGCAAAAACATATATATATCCAATAAAAATTATCTATGAATCTGTTTATATAAATAAATAAAGAGAAAAATATGATGCAGTGATATCGTGATAAGTGAGATAAGTGTTTGGATATATTTTATTTTTTAAAGTTAGGTGTAATTTTAACGAAAAACAGGTCTGATAATTAGCAGCCTCGGTCATCTGCTCCAATGTACCTGGGCTCATTTATTTAGCATTTTGTTCCTTGATACCCATCAAAACAAGAATTTGATGGTTTTCTGGTCTATTCTCGCCTTAACACTTATAAAGAAGAAAAGATAAAACGCATGTTTTAGTTAAAATTAAACGTAGTTTTCAAATAGTAAGCTGAATTAATAAACTTTATGCGACAAAAATGTCCGGTAGCGCGTTTTCTATATTTTGTTTCAAAATCCTTTTTTTATCAGAATGAGAACCAAAAAAGTAATAAAAAAACACACAATTTTAGAGACACCCTGACATAAAGCAGAAAAATAACTCTACATGGTCGAATGAAGACTAAGAAAAATTATGTCTACAGCAAAGTTGCTTGAAATCCCTACAAACTTGCAACAGTGCCGTCCTAGCGGTAAAGTTAAGAACTACAAAACTATCACCACAAGATGCACTTTGATAGTTGTTTTTTTGTATTCTGTCATGTGTTACTCCGCGATCTTTGATGAAGTTTGTCAGAAGCAGATAATTTCTCATCTCCATGCGAAGCGCTAGGAGTGGACGACGGTAATTTATTGCTAGAACGAATAGACATGAAGAGAAAGTGTATTGATAGTTTATTTATTTATTTATTTATTTATTATATATATTTCATCTGACCTAAGGTGGTCTTAATGAATTTGTTTATGACGGGGAAAAGCCGTTTTAATTTGGCGTAAAAACCCCGTATCTTTTGCAAAACAATACAATAAAAAACAATATAATACAATACAAAACATTGCTTAGTTGCACATTCGTAAACATAATTAAAATAAACAGGATTACAAACGTAGAGTATAGTCAAAGTATAAAATAAGAAACATCCATAGTTCGGAGCAGTCCTCGTCGTCAATCAATTATCCTCATCAAATATCCTTCTCGTAGTATGCCATTCTGTTAGTCCGCGCTTGAATGTTGCCAAAGTACAGTTAAAGTCGAATAAAAAATACACAACGTTGAACCTAGCTGACATGAAGCGGATAGGGTCATGAAGTCCATATAATGAATTACGGGGTTCAAGCAGCAAGAAGTCCCGCTGGCGAAGCATTCGTTCAGGAGCGTAGAGGTTGAGCTGACTTAATAGCTCCGGTGAGTCAATTCCACCTGTTAGTGTATTGGCAACGAAAACAGCTTGCGCAATATTTCGCCTATGGTCCAATGTCTGTAGTCCCAGCAATCTGCATCTGTCTTCGTATCGTGGAAGGTTCAACGGGTCACGCCACGGTAGGCGACGCAGGGCATATCTCACGAATCTTCGTTGAATTGCTTCGATCCTAGCTGTCCATGTTGCCTGATATGGGCACCAAACAACAGAGTTGGATTCCAAAATCGACCGCACCAGAGCACAGTACAAAGACCGAAGGCAGAGAGGGTCTTTAAATTCACTAGATATTTTAAAAATGAAACCCAGCTGTCGATTCGCTTTGCTGATAATATCGTCGTAATGCAATCGATACGTTAGTGCCGAATCCAGAGTGACACCAAGATCACGAACTTGATGAACACGTTCGAGAGGCTGGCCGTTCATTGCATAATTGTGCGTGATCGGATTGAGCTTGCGATGAAATGAAATGATGTTGCATTTGTGGATGCTTAACGTCAGCATGTTTCGGGTGCACCAACCAGCGAACCGATCTAACAACAGTTGCAGTGCATGGCAGTCCTGGATGGTTTTGATGACCATGAAGATTTTGACGTCATCAGCGTAAAACACACGGCAACCAGATGGTAGTACGGTAGACAGCTCGTTAATGAAGAGTGAGAATAACAAAGGGCCAAGATTGCTTCCTTGTGGTACGCCGGATGAATTTAAGAATGCTTCCGAAGATTCAGATCCTATTTTAACGGTGAGCCTACGTTTTTAAGGTATGATTCAAACCAGCTGACCAGGTCCGCAGAGATACCAATTCTTCGTAGGCGTTCAAGTAGTATCCCATGGTCAACTCGATCAAAAGCAGATTTGAAATCAGTGTAAGCAGTGTCGATCTGTGCGCCAGCATCAATGTGGCGTATGCAAAACGAGGCAAACTGTATGAGATTTGTCGAGGTTGATCTCTTGGGAAAGAAACCATGCTGGTCCGTAGAGATGTAATTCTTACATGAGTTGAAAAGTACCTCGTTCATTATGATCTCGAAAACCTTTGAACAAGCACACAACGAAGTTATGCCTCTGAAATTCTCGATGTTCCGTCGATCTCCTTTTTTAAACACAGGGAACATGACTGACGTCTTCCAACTTCCAGGAAATACATGCTGCCGTAATGAAATGTTGAACAGTTTCACGAGAGGGGAGATTAACTCTTCGCTGCATTTTTTAAGGATACATGACGGTATGCCATCAGGACTGGATGCAGAGTCTTTCAATTTATTTATTGCAGCGTTTACTTGATGGGTCGTGATCTCAAAGCTATTTAGGAAGCACACGTCCCTAGGTGTGTATCTACAAGCGTCTGCAATTTGATGTATAGACGAAGGAGAATCAGAAAAAGCACGTCTGAAGTGAGTTGCAAATAAATTGCACTTTTCCGATGCGGATGTGGCGACTTCGTTACCCAGAAACATCTCAACGGGCAATCCATTCTCCTTCCGTTTAGTGTTAACAAACTTCCAAAATTGTCGTGGCTGTCGGCGAAGATTTTCCTGAGTGCGTATACAGTAGCGCTTATAAAGGAAACGGTTATACGTGCGATAATTAGTACTTGCACGTGCTAAATGATGCTTGGCGAAAGGGCAACGAGACTGACAGTAGGTTCGTAGTGCTCTCGATCTTAGGCGTTTGAGACGTCGTAAATGTGCATTCCCCAAGGTGGCTTAGGAGACGGCCTACGCATTGGCACAAAATCAACCAAGTAGGTCTTCAACACGTTAGTGAAGTATTCCACAGCAACATCAATGTCTTCCGTGGTTTCCAGGATGTGCCAGTCAGTTTCACGAAGCGCTTCTTTCAATCCCTCAAAATCGGCACGACGGAAATCAAGCCCTCGGTCATCCGGAATGCTTGCAAATACAATTGGCTGTGAGAGAGTTGCCGTTATAACAAAAGCGGGATGATTCGAATCAAGAAGAGCAAGCGGTTCTACAGCTTCTTCAATCTGGCATGCAGCAAGCGTTTTTTCATTCACCAGACCGAAATCCAGGATTCGAGCGTTCTGATTGTAAATGTGGTTAACTTGAAACAGACCATGCAGACTGAATCCATCGAGTAACGAAGCGCAAGCAGCAGATATATTTGACTGCAATACGTCTACGGAAGGACGATCATTACTAGGTGTGTTCCAAACAAGACCCGATTGATTATAGTCGCCAAGCAAAATAGCATGATCGTTATTTCCCAGATTTGAATGAATTGCTTCAATGGACTCGATATGGTGATTTACGCTGAGTAAATCATTCTTGCGATCGGGTGGTAGATAAATAACACCAATACTGATAGAACAGCGACGCATCCTTAACCTTACCCACAGCTGTTCCAATGAAACGTTCACTGGGGTGGGATCGACATAGCCGTTGAAATTAGTTGAGATAGCAATTAACACTCCCTCCACGTGATTTACGACTATTTGAATGGTTGCGATCCGTTCTGTACACGGTGTATAACTCTCCAAAAAGCTGGGCAGAGAATATTCTATCATCAAGCCACGTTTCCGTAAGAACGATGACGTCATAGTGACAAGACGAAACAGCTACGAAAACTTCATCAATTTTTGTGCGTAAGCCCCGAACATTCTGGTAGTACACCGTTAATTGATGAGCACCATCTTCGGCCGGATTGTTGCAAGCAGGTATAGCTGAATTTGAATCGATCTGAAAATTGGAGCTCCTTGATTGACGTGCAGTACCATTCATGACTTCGGCTGGACATATACTAATTCTAGCATTACCTGGACAAAAAGAAGTTGAATCTGGATTAGCCATAGCGCGTGAAGCCTTAGGTTCGCTGACGTGAACAGATGTCATTTCGTCCCGCTGGATGAGTGGTACGACCGGGGGTAACGTGCGTTCGGCAAGTTGGAAATCCCCCTCACCACCGAACACAGGAACGGAACGGCTTGGAAGACTGGAACAGACAGCAGAAGGGCAGCGGATCTCGATTGTGTCGACTGGCTTGGAGGCTTCCATCAAGCTGTGTGATGTGCATTCCGTTGTCTGCATGTTTTGATGACCGGATGGGTGACGACTTGATACTTTCATTGATGAACCACCGCTGGAAACGCGATGGAATTCAGGAAGCGAAGATGTGGAAATTTTATCGTACTTGCCTGAGAGTGGTTGTTGGGAGACCCCTACACCAGACTCGACCGCAGGGCCAGAACGGCTCTGATGGCAGGAAACAGGGTGGTGATGTTGGCGGAAAATAGTTGGCGCGACTGGGTCGAGCGGCTCGGGGTCCCCCATGGAGCGACAGGCAATGCGTTCTGGCAAACAGTAGCTGGATGCGACGTCTGAGCGTAAGAACTGACTGTCGGTCGGTACAGACAGTAAAGGATTGCCCATCGGAGTATCATTGTCGATGCAGTTGATAGTAAGTGCGACGGAGTTCAAAGAAGCGCTGGAACACGAGGATTGATCAGGTAGGGAACTGTTTCTAACGAAAACGTACTTGCCTGAGAGTGGTTTTTGGGAGACCCCTACACCAGACTCGACCACAGGGCCAGAACGGCTCTGATGGCAGGAAACAGTTCCGTATAGGGCAACGGCAGGCTTTGAAATTGAAAGATACAAGTTTGAAAACGAGCGGAGGGCATTGAACGGTAGAATCCGAAACAGGCATATTGTCCCTCTCCCAATACTGCCTAACACGGGTGAGAAATTATCTCCCGATTATCAGCATGCACCGCCTATTTCACACATTTGTTCTTCTCGTCATACTATTACTTATAGATCTCGGAGAGAACGACGGTGAGTAGTGCAAATGCTGATCCCCACCAGTATGACCACAAGATGTACAACTTTTATAGGCACAACTTTGTACAAGACACCATGATTCGGAAACGTTATCCTTAAGAGTTATTAATTTCGCTGTAAAAAAAAGGTTTTTACAATCACTGTGCGCTGCGGTGTTAATTGATTGCAACTCTGAAATAACGAAAATTTCCAAAGTCTGCTATTGATTGTTGAATCAACCCAAATATTAAAAAAAAAAAAGAAAATAACTTCCTATCTTTTCAAACACAAAACTTGGGTTATCTTAAAGAGATTCATAAATGCGAAGCTGGAAAAAGCATAAAAAGTACTTTGAAGATAGGAAGAAATATCTATAATGATAATTACAACTCTATTTGTAATATCTGCATGTCTGCAGATTGTGGTCTTGCTGCAATTGTAGACAGATTTGCGTATCCATTATGGACCCGAGAGTTTGAAACATTGTCTAATCTAGCCGCGAAGGAAAAAAGTAAGTTTAAATGATTTTGCAATAATTGGGAATTCCATAGATGATCTGAAATTATACACCGTATACAGAAAAGTTTGTCTAAAATTTCAATGTGCTGCAAGGATCGGATCCTTGCGTTGCAATAAATATTTACTACAACTAGTACCTACTCATAGGTACCACCGTAATTTTAATGAATGAATTGAACCATTTGAATCTCACATGTCGCTTATACAATTATACAAAAAAAGTGTGTAGATAAATATAATGGAAAAACTCCCTTGCGCTGAACTGGCCGGCTTGACGTGCCGCAAGGACTCAGTAGGGATTCATTGTTAGGACCCGAAGCTAAGAGACAGTTCTATTGTGGTTATATCACATCAACTATTTTTTCCTCTATAGCAGCAGTACATCTAAAGGGCTTCAAATGGTGAGTTGACAATTTCTAAGGCGGGTGCGACCGACCTCTGGTCCTCACAAGTTCCTACCTCACGCCTCGACGAGTCATATGATCACAAAAGACTGCCAGCTGAAACATGGAGACGCTGGATGGCGTAGCCTGGGCAATGTTGTCAATCCGACAATAGCGAAGTGAGGGGGTGCGACCGGTAAATCATATCATAATTTTCCATTCTCATATCTTTCAGGTCTTCCAGGTCGTGAGGTATTATAAAATAATTTAAAATTTAAAATTCTTTTATTTTTCATGGCGGTCATACATTGCCTAAATTTTCTGATTCATAATGGATGCGCAAGTTTGTCTACAATTGCGACAAAACAGCAGTCGGCACACATCTAATTTCAGTTCATATTACAATTACAGTTCATATTACAATATACCCTCACTTTATATTTTATCTTATAGGACATTGTTAATTCATAGCCATTATCATTCATCTCTATCATCTTTATCATCATTATTATCATTTTTATCATTACTTGTGTTTTCGTGATTTATATTCTAACATAAATATTTGTTTGTTACAATTTCACCTTAAAGGTTATATATACTTTTAATTATTTTGTCCTATATGTCGAATTATCATTATGATTGAGAAGTATTTAGTACCTTGATTAAAAGAAGCTGCAACGGAATCTGTGGTAGGATTTTGTATTTATTACCTAATGTGTTTTTCATTTCCTGTTTGCGAATAGACCTTCTAAATTGCTGGTTTGATCGTTCAGCGCTGTTTGCCATTCGGCTAGTGTCTGATGTTAAGTTCAATTTTGGCATTACTGTACATACTCACAATATCATTATATTGATGATATTGTTTTATCGATTTTACTTCATAGATTGTCTTTAACTTTCTGTCAATTAAATCTTCCCTGCTTTCCCAAAACAGGAGCAATAACTATTAGGCCAGCAAAAATAAAAGCGGATTCATGTTATAAAATCAACATCAAGCTGCAAATAGTGACCATGGCAACAGTAAATTCAAATGTATAAATGTTAGTTCTGTAAAATTTAACAAACTTTTTCAGGATACCACAAATCAAGATTTTGGTGAAATGCTGCTATCAGTGAAAACGAACGAAAACGCGCTCAAGCGCGAACCACGGAACTCTACACTAAAACACTTGACTACATTTCTTGCATTTCAGGATCAACTGAATGGAGATCGTATATAATAGATATGAATGATTGTATTATGTTGCATTTACATAAATATATACACTATTATATAAATATTTCATGGGAACGGGAGGGACCATCAGGGCACCCGATTGAAGCACTCTGGATGGGGAGAGTGGAAATGCCAACTCCCCATTGCTAACAGTTTGTGAATAAAGGGCGGGCTCTTCTCCCCGCCCATTGGGGCATCCTTATGTTACATAGCTTGCTCTTGTGACCAATTGTTCAGTCTTGTTGTTGGAAGGAGATTCTGTATATCCCTGTGGATACGTATAAGTGATGTTGCCTATCGATCCATCCAACCCCTTCTTGGCCCTTCATACAATGGCATGACTAGGATAATCAGTGGTTATTAAAGCTTGATCAAGTCTAACAGAGAGGAGAGCCTATTGCTGTCAGACGTAGTTTCCGTGCTACAATGGGTGGTAGTACATATCATACATCATACATCATACATATAGCAGCACTACATCTAAATTGTAATTTAGAAGGAGATGTTCGCTCATCACCATGAGGCACCAAGAGTGAACAACAATGTTTTTTGGCTAGAATGAAAGATGTGAAGAGAAAGTGTTGAAAGGTCCGTCAGAGTGCGGCAGGTAGGAAAATTAACAGATGTTTTTGAAAATTGTGCGAAAGGGCATGTATCCAATGGTACTCGAACCATGGACGTCAATCTTTGCCTAACATCCCACTGCGGGGTAGGTTGTAGCGACGGAACAAGTCCGCCATTTCAACAGGCAAAAATTGACGCATGGAAAGACGCTCATGTACCACTGTGGCTTGTATAGTTTATTCTTAGCGATCTATTGTGTGCACTCTGTTTACTGATGCGCACATGGGAGAGGAACTCTCTCCTTTTTTGGGTTTGTTTTGATTCGCACCGACTGACGATCACTAAAGTTTTTCTCGTCGTCTCCAACGTAGAGACCTCGGAGAGAAACATCGTGAAGCGATGCGATACTGGTCCCCACCAGTATAATTAATGGTTACCACCATTTATGGGTTTACATACATTTAATTGTTATGTTATGTATTCTCCGTGCGAGGAGTACATCTTTCATTCTAGCCAAAAAACATTGTTGTTCACTCTTGGTGCCTCATGGTGATGAGCGAACATCTCCTTCTAAATCATAATCGTTACTCCTCGCACGGAGAATACATAACATAACAATTTAATGTATCTAAATTGTAGATATGCTATTCTTTATGCGGTATATAATTTAAAAATAAGACTTAAAATCCTATTCGAGTTACTTCAGGAGTCCCTCAAGGCTCTCATCTTGGTCTTTTTTTGTTTATAATAATTGTTAACAATATTTTCCTCATTATAAAAAACGTAACAATTCTTTCCTAATTTTAGAAATAAAAAACATAGAATGTACCTATTAGGCTAATTGGTGCAAAACAGACTTTTGCAGCTAAACGGCAAAACATTTTATATCAATATGATTTAGTAGAAAGCGGACTACACTAGACTGTGAAATATTTCTAGGAAATCAGGCAGTTGAAAAAAGCGGAAGAATTAAAAATTAAGGTGTTATTTTAGACAAGAAACTAACATAAATTGGCCACTATAACACAATTATCAGTAAAGCTAGTAGCTATCGATATGTGCAAGTATAAAACGATTAAGTTACAACTTTCATCACCTATACAATTAATATATTATACGTTGTATATGTGAGGTCAATACTTGTGTTTTGAAGCGTCTTATGGTCACCTTTTTCAGTTACGCACGAACAACGAATAGAACCAGTTCTAAAGCAACTTATACTACAAGGACAAGATTTTCTTTACAATATTTTCTTTATAAAGCTCGTTGTATGATCATCGGCAACGAAACATTAAAATCTGAAGAACTTTTATCACAACTTGATTTATACATACCAAGTCGACAACTACGAAATCGAAATGTTTTTACTACAAGCCACCATCATACAAATAATGCTAAATTTGGGCCTTAAATCGGATGATTAGCAACATACAATATGCATTGCAAAAACGTTCACTTTACAATGACACAATCTAAATAGAAGCAATACTTCAATAATATCTGAACACTGTTATAAATATATTTATATATATTTAAGTTATAAAACATGTAGAAATACTGTAACTTAAGGTCTACACATGATTGACGTCAAATAAAGATTAAAAGTTATACTTGTATCGAGGTTTTTAATCGATAGGCGATTTCGCTTATATATTACTAGATTTATAGTTTCGAAGAAAACAAAAGTTTTTAAAGTGCGCATGGGCATTGGACCTGCGACACTGCATGGAAGGTCATGTCAAGGATCAAGAGAATTTGCGCAAACGGAAGTTATTTCAAGCAAAGCAGGTATTTTATTTATTTGTCGTCAATAAAGTTTGTAGACCGTTTTGTTACATACTTTATCTTATACGCTAAATTGTTTTAGCTCCAAATAAAATCTCCGTTAATAAAATAATATAAAATATTAAAGTAATGTAATGTTGTTTCTGGAATCCAATAAATCTAAGACATTTTTATCTTTTCAGAGAACTAGTAATGGTGTTATAAACATAAGTCATATTAGACTAGCTAATACCTGGGTCCCTATCGTTTGAAGAGAAGTTGTAAAAAAAAATGGAGCATCACTTAATCCTCTTTGACTTGATACTCCCAACGATCACTGTTATTTTTTTTTCTGTACACCAAACCTCTGATGTCTATTGAAGGCTGCGTGTCTTCTTAAGGTAAATACCAAATCCTCTCATTCTCCAACTGTTGCACGGACGTGAACAGGAGATCGATCGAGGAGTGTATTCGTGGAGGTTAGAGCGTCAAGCTGTATCTGGATCCATTTCATGATAACATGCAATGTTTTCAACGAATAATTATTCATCGTAGCTCTCTTTACCAGTGAGGTGTTCAAACGTCAATAGAAGTTTGAAAATCGTTTGCCAAGAATAGCCTACATTGCAGCCTCCAATACTTTCCCTGCGTAGTCCAATGTCAAATAAAAAAGGATAACTATAAGATATGCGAACAAAACATCGAAGGTGATGACTTCTAAGACTGATATTCAGTAGCATCATCGTTAGTCTTTCTCGTCTAGTTGCTTCAATTTTTTTTTTGCATTAACGTATTGAATGCTCACAATGTTAAACAAGCATAGCAAAAGTAATCTTCTAAGCGACTCGGGTGCTTTTCGCATCAATGCACAATTGTTGGCAAATATATGACTCTTTTTGTCGATTATGAGCACCAACATCCTGTCACCATTCAAGCGTTACATAGCTGTGATGAAAGTGCATTCTCGAGAAGAAGAAAAAACATTATCGCCACTCAGAGCATTAGTAAATGGAAGCATTAAAAATCCTGTGAGATGTAGGCTAAAGTTGATGGACTTTCCAACAAAAGATTAATGTGACATTAGTTGCGCCAGTGTGCGAGCTTTCGCCGGAAAAAGGAAAAACACTATTGTGACATTGTGAAGAACCAACTCCATTACGACATGCGCTTTTATGTGATGAAAGAAAGTGCGGGAACGGCTTCATCTCGAAGGTCTCCGGTAGTACGGTGAGTGGTACTATGGTTTTGCAGCCAATTACGCTGATTTCATACAGAAAATCAGCTCAACATGTTGTAGAGCAGCTGAGAAATCAGAGTTTGTAGATAGTACCACCCACCGTATCATCGGAGACCTGACTATTATCGGTTTGATGTTTGATTGAAAGCTGGCATTTGTGTGTTGAGGGATTAGAACGTAGCTACCTTTCATTGATGTGCTGCACATAAAATACTACAATGGTTTCGTTGACCAAATGATTTGAAGAAATCCTTACATATTTTATTAGTTTTAATTGATTTGAATTTAGTTGTTTTATGAAGGCTGCATGGAAACACCATTATTTCCAATCTAAGACTGGTTCATTTATTTATCGATATGGTAGGAAGCGAACAATCGAATAATTACATGTTTCAAATTATCTTAAGATTCATGATAGTACAAGAAGGTTCAGGAAATGACTACCTTCTGGAGTTTCACATACCTTAATCTTATTATTCGTTCCAATAGCTGGTAAGTTTTCTGTTAATTGAGGAAAACGTGTGCGGCTATGATGTTTGGTTGCAAATTAATAGGTGATTAACCCTTAAATCTGCATCTTGTTTGTATCGGTCTAACAACAGATGTTGTCCCTCTTATGGTTTTATATATATATATTAATGTTTTAATTTATTATATAAAAAACTGAAACATATGGTTAATTTTAATATTATATAATACGAAAAATCAAAAAAAAAAAAAACATAAATGATAACCATCTAACAGCTGTACAAGTACCTCAAAATATCCTTGTAGAAAATGCTTAAGAGCAATCAATAACCGAAAATCGAACATCTTGCCAAAACATTTTTTTTTATTTTATTAGATTAGATTATTTTATTAGAGTCGCTTTCAGCCAACTGGACTGGTTCTCCACTTAAAACAAATTTTTATATTTTTGCATGTCTATGATTCAATGCTTATATGAAGCATATTCATATTGACTTTGTGAAGTAAGTTCTTTCAGAATATTCATGACAATTTTGTTTTAATATATTTGCTATTTTTGAAGTTTTGAAAATATGTATATATTTTACACACGAGTTTTTCGAAATAATAGGTTTAAAAGTCAATTGAAGACGATTCACTAAAACATCATTGAATTTAAAATTTAGAATTAATCAACTTTGTTTTTTATACCCTTCCTAACAAAACAATTATAAATAGAACCCCACCAAGAAATAGAATGTTTGTTTTTGCAGCAAAGTTGCTTGATTTTAAATGAGCTACATTTTCAAATAAATATATGTTCCTTTATTTTATAAGAATGAGAAACACATAATATATTATATCTTTAAAATTGACCACCCATGTCACCCCCACCCAACAAAAAATATATCTTTTCTAGTAAAATTACTCTCCCAAAGATATCAACTCTAGCCCTTCAGGTTTTCGTGTTATCATTTGTTAAAGAAATAAGACGTACTTCCCACCATTTTGACCACTTTTGGCCAATCTTTTTTAAATGTTTGATGTCGCCTGCTGGTTTTATGAATTTTCGAAGCTTTGCTTTGGTTAAAGCCCAAAAAGTCTTTGACCGTGCCTCCGGGCAGTTGGGCGGATTCATGTCTATCGGCACGAAACATACATTTTGACTTTTGTACCATTCTAAGGTAGTGTCCTTTGCGTAATGACATGACGCCAAATCAGGCCAGAATACTACTTGACCTTTGTGCTGCCTGATCATCGGCAATAATCGCTTCTGGAGACATTCCTTAACGTATTTCTGAGTGTTCATCGTCTCCGTTGTGATGTACGGAATAGATATTTTACCACACTCGCATATTGCCTGCCAAACCAAAACCTTCTTACCGAATTTTTCGGTAAAAAAGTACCTTCTCCGTTTCGGGGATATCTTTGTCTTCGCTTACAGTATAGAAATGTGGTCCGGGAAGCGTTTTGTAATGTAGTTTCACATACGTTTCATCGTACATTATTATACACCCAGAATTTCTACACAATAACGAATCGTAGAGTTTGCGGGCCCGAGGTTTCCAGACGCGGCCTGTTTTGGGTTCCTTTTGGGGTTTTTGTGCTTCCTTTATGTTTTTAGCTCAAGTCTTTCTTGGGTACGCATGACGTTACCCGACGAGGTCCCTAGTTAGGGGCTTATTTTGGTTGTCACCTTCACTATCACTTTCACTTCGCTTATACATCGCATCACTTTTTTATAACATATTACTGGTATCACAGTGATTAAAAATGAACTCCGTGAGGTGGAAGTGATAGTGAAGTGAAAATCGTAGTAGCCCTCTGAAAATCTACGGTTTGCGTCACTATTTTTCGGTGGCGTAATGGTGCCGTGACAACTATTATAACACCGAGTTCATTCAAATCGTCAACTCGGATGAACTGTTCCATATTTTTTTCACGTGGGTGATATTCGCAATAAGGTTTCTTGTTTTCACTTCGTTTTCAACGTTTAAAACGAGTGGATTATTCTTTGATGTACAGAACTGAACTATGAAAATGCTACCTCTAATCTTTTTAAGGAGATCCTCTCTTAGCTCAGTCGGTTAAAGCAACACCATGCTGGAGGTCGCTGGTTTCGATTCCTGGTATGGTCTAGGAATTTTTCCTTAAGGAAAATTTCTTGACTCCCTGGGCATAGGGTATGATTGTACTTGTCACACAATCATTCGAATGCACACATGGTACCTGGCATCGAAAGCTCTTAATCAATAACTGTGGAATTGCATTTAGAACACTAAGTTTAGAGCAAGCAATAAGCTAATTGTGAAAGCAATAAGCTTAAAACGTGAAAGTAGAATCTTTTTAAGTTACCCAGGTAACCTCACTTGTCATATTAATGTTAAAAATACACCTTTTAGACAAAGCTCAAGTTTTTTTTCTAACGTCAATAACTTAATTTCATACACGCATATAACCGAAAAAGCCCAACTAATGGGAACATCTGAACATCTTTTATGTCAAACCAGATGTTTTTTAGAACACCCATAAGACAAATATTATTTTCTATGGATGCTTCCAACAGCATGCTTATAACATAATGACATGTTTTGTCCAAGTAGGTACTAAAAAGAACAAACTTAAAAAAAATAAACAAAATTGTGTATAACTTTTTCAAATAATAAATTAAGTAGAAATTAATAGTGCTATACGTAACGAAGTGCTAAACGTATCGAAGATTGTTTTTGCGGCTCAAGGTTAGCAGTGCAATTTTCCGTTTATCTTCCCTTATTTCATGCGCCATTGATTGGATTGAAAAACTTACATGGTACCCCGAATAAATTATTGAATTTTTGTGAGATTTCTCTATGGAATTCACAAAAATCAACATGGCAATTTTCAAAGTCCTACAGTTCTAAAATACATGTCTACAGTACGGTTAAAAACATTAGTAAAACACTTCCTCACAAGTGGCTACTCACGCCTCCATGAGTTGTGTGATCATAGTGGACTGCTGACAGATACGTGATGGCGCTGGTTGGCGTAACCTGGGCTGTGCGGTTAGTTTTATGATGTGACTGAAGATCGTGAGCCTGGAGGTAAGATTGATTTTTTCCGAACCATGTTCAATTAATAATTTCAACTCGTTTTGGATTATCTTTGTTGAAGAATCATCTTGGATCAAAATGACAAGCAATCACACTGAAAGTTCATTTAAGTTTATATTACAAAATCGAAGGTAATACTAACAAACCCATTCGTTGTATTCTGCAACGAAACTGATTTGTTCTTTTTATGAAGATACATTCGTAATTAATGGCACACGCGCAACTGTCATAAGCACGAGGCTTTTGTTGACACAGAATAAACATTCGTACATTGCACGAAAACAATACAAAGAGCTACGAATATTTGGTCACAAATTAAAAAGAAACGTCTCTCTGGTGGTTTCATAAAGGACTGATAGATCTAATTTACCGACTCAAAATGTAATTGATAAAAAAAACCGCAACCACATGGAGTTGTTCAGCGTTTTTTTAATGTTTCTGACATGGGGTTCGATGCGGTATTCTTGGTAAGAGCTGAAACTGAGTCCGTGGATGATTTCACTAGGCCATGCTGACTTGTTAAAACATGTTTGATTAATGAGCCTGAAGTTATAGCTCTCGAAATCGCTTTAATTTTTATTTTGGGTTAGATAAATTATTCCCGCCCATACCAGCAGAAACACCATCATGCATGAGTAAGAGAAACAGCGATTGGCTGGTAATCACGAAATTCATTTCGTGAATTTTACAATAAGGTGTAATGATAGCATTTCACCAGATAAAAAGCATTGTGATTAGGCTTGCAGCGCAAGGCCTAAGCCACGAAGGTGGTTTTCTGCATACATTATCAAGAAAAAGTTGCTGTTAATAAAATAAATTATCATTTAGACTAACAACTGCTGCGGTTAATGTTCGAGACAAGTATCTCTTCAAAATTTGTTCGAATTTGGAGAACGGTCATTTTCAATTTTATTTAAATTTACCTTAATATATAGCTAAGGTCGAGGTGAATAAACAGTTCCTGTCACCATAATCATTTCTTATTTTTTTTATCTGGAATTGATGTTTATGTTCGATTAAAGCATTCAAGGGGAAGTTTTAACTCAAATCAATCGAAACTTTTTTACAATTATAAGTGAATCCATGTAGTGTTCAAATTTTTTTCAACAAAATGGCGGCCGTTAGAGTACGTTGAAAAAGTCGTTACATTTTGTTTGTGCCAGCTCTCCTGGTCGCAGTTTCGATCTGAAACCTGCTAACCCAAAAATATTACATCAATTACATTTACAGTTAGTAGATGAATTGAAAAAAAGTAAAAAAAAAAAAATTATTTGCACTTTTGACATAACTTTTTTGAAAAAATACACATTTTTTCCGCCATTTTATCAAATTTTTCCGTATTTAATAATAAAATTTTACAACAATTTTTAATTCATATAGAAGGTAATACTATAATAAAGAAATCCTATAAGTTTCATCTTATTTGAATAATTAGTTTTCGAGCTATCACCGGCATAAACTCCGAAAATGCTGTTTTGAGAAAAACGCGTTGAAAGTTTTAATTATCGGTCTGCGCGCGAAGAAGGCGTCTTCGAAAAACGATGAAACGAAACACTTGGTGTTCGAATTTAAAAAAAAAAAAGGTTTCGGGAGCGTATGCTACGGGAAATTTACAAACTTTTTATGCAATAAAACATATTGAAATTTTTGGTCATTCTAACTGTATATCCCCCCTTAAAATTTCTTTTTTATAATGACTGCAAGTTTTAAATAAGGGGCCTTCCTTAGCTCAGTCGGCAAAAGCGCAGCAACAAACCAACTAGGAAATTTTCGTTAAGGAACATTTTTCGACACCCTGGGTAAAAAGGATACCTGGCATTAAAAGCTCACAATTTATAACTGTAGAAGTGCAATTTGAACAATAAGTTGATAGCAAGCAAAAACCTAATTGTGAAAGCAAGAAGCTTGAAACGCTTGAAGAAAGAAGGAGAAGATGTTTTTAAATAAGCAATATTCAACGAAAACTTGTCTGAACTTTTTTTTACGAGAACATGAAATATCTAAAAACATATCTAATGTAACCCTTTTATATCAATAATCGAACGGATACTTATGCTAAAAAGTACAGTCTTATTATGTACAAGCTGCAACAAAGCAAAGGTTTGTTCTAATTTGAGCCACATTATTTATTATTCATTTAAATTCACTGCCATTTTTTTCAGCAACAACTTCGTTTGCAGAACGCAGTGGTGGATGATTCCGATTAGATGACGCTTTACTAATGCAACAAATGTCTATCATCAGTTCTGCTATTTCCCCTGGGTTCCATTCTCTTTTCGTCGATTTTCCAGGATACGTATTTTCCCCTTAGCTTCCCCTTTATCATTTATACGTGCAATGTTTCGCCCACAAAGCAAAGATTGTTTTGCTCTCTTCTGTGTGACTTCTGCGCCCCAGGTAGTGGAAAATTCTCCCGAACTCTCTGGGAAAATTTCCACCGAGGCTCTTCGTCGAGTTTTCCAACACCCGAGCACGTCCCGAAAAGGTGAAAAATCAATGCTCACGGTTGCCGAAGTTTGACAGCAACCAGCCGAAGATGTTTGGTCGTGGAAGTCGACATCCCCGTGCGGATGTCGACCAACGGTATGTTTCGAACCAGGACTCTTCAGTTATGTGTTTAACGTTCGTTAGAGCGGATACAATACTCGTTCGCTAGTCGGGCGCGTGTTTCATGGGAAAAACGCATGGATTGATAAAAAATACCATATCCCAAGCGTCAATCGGCGATACGGAAGTGTCCACTGCGGCTAATTCGCATATCCGAAATCCTGTGGCATACATGCAGATTGGCGCGTTGAGGTTTGAGGTGGCGCTTCGTGAGTGGTTTAATGTGGATTTGGATTAGTGGATTTTTTTGCCTTCGTTCCATATCGGTTGTGCGCATCCATTCGTATCGTTATTTGAACATGGCGATGCGGAAGCAAGGTCGTGGAACCCATTTATCGCTAAGTGCAGGTATTTTTCCCCCGGGATGGTCTGCAAACAAAAATAAATAAAAATCAATTAACAGTCGTGAATTAAGGAGGCCTCAACTACAGTGGATTGGCACGGTGGATTTGCGTGTCTTTGTGTACGTACGTGTACGTGAATCATATGAAGGCTGAATGTGAACACGATGACCTGGTTCTTTGAGTTTCCACCTGTTCAGCTGGCGGTGGTGGTTTGCGGTGGCCATTCGTGACGTTGAAGGCAGTTCAAGGCGTTCTGCAAAAGAGTGCAGTGCAGTGTATAGCTTATGTACATATACAAACAAGTAAAATCCCAACCGTCAACCCATAAAAGTTCAGTCTGTCGATTCGGTGGAACAACAAATGAAAATACTCCGCCGGTCTAACCTGGCCAAGGGAATAACCTAGCCGACGCGAGTGCGAAAATCAAAGGTGGAGAACGAAAGGTGAAAATAATTTTCTGCTGCCGTAATTGTGACCTAGCTTTCAATTTGGTGCGATAACCGAACGCGGATCGTGTTGGAAAGAGTACAAGCTGATTGAAGGTAAAAATAGCGAAACGAATTATCTTATTAGTGTGAAAAGTGGAAGAAGAACAGGATGTATTAGACCAGTTAAGTGGGCACCTTAACAGAATTATTTCAACGAATCTATTGAAACAGCTGGCAGAATCATTTTTGATGGTGAATAAAAGGCAAATCTGTCATTGCTATATTCTCACGAATGCTCAATTAAAATTGAAAGATCTTTTATAACTTAGATAGAAGAGTGAGTGTTGATCGTAGTGAACTCCATTTAGATGATTGAATATCCAAGTGAGTTTTTGATTTGTGATACTCTTAGTTTGTTTATAACTTGATGTTATTTAAGGTACCAGGTTGTTTGCATTTATTGAAAATTATTGCCTGTGCTATGGCAGACCCAGAAAAAAACTGCATTTAAAATTTTGATATCTTCTAATAAATGTCAATAAACTTGGCTGGTTATTGTGATTTCAACGGTCATATTAAAGGACTGTTTTGTTTGTATAGAAAAGAATTAACATAGTTATTTAAAAAAAACGAAAGAAACGTCGTGTAAGTTCTGCATTTTTACACTTAATATGAGTTTAAGTCCGTTTATTGCTGTTGTTTAATTCATATAAATAAAAATGATATTTTCTCTTTTACTGAACATTTAAATTACGAACATATTTTCAAGTTTATTTTGTTTTGTTTGATTGGTTCCGACGGGTTTATCAATACAATAATATGAAATAATTTGGAAGTTTTTTGGCAATGAGATATTTGTCGGCCCAGTTAACCGCTAATTGAAGTAACACTAAAATTCTACAGGCAATTTTAATATCGAAATTCAATTAAATACTTCAGTGGTAGAATGGTGTAAATTTTTTTCATGTTTCTGGCATTTATAATTGGTTGCGACGTAAATGGCCATCACACAATATGGACTAGCTTAGACATGAACAAAGGAAGAGAATTGTTAGGAGTATATTTATTTAAATCAATTGGACATATGTCATAGACGAGCCCTTTGGCATCATCCCATTGATGATTTAAGCACAAAGAACAGACATCCAAGCTGCAGTGTCCACCGTGTATAAATTCTGGTAACAGCTATTTTAAAATAACCTCGTTTTCGTTAGTTTTAGTGAATCGTATGTTGATGGCGAAACTTGTTCGCCTCGAGATTTGATAGTCTGCCAATTGTAGTTTGGGGAAGCCTAGACAACGCGGTGTTGTTTTTCCAACGGTTTTCTTTTAAAAATGTACAAAGTAAAATAGAAAAAAAAAACATGTTCGAGCCAGGATGACTGTTCTTTGTGATTTATGCTAAACTGTGTTAAGCGAAACTCTGCCAAGATCTCGAATTGATTGAAAATCAAGTTTATCTATTGTTACTTGATTACTGAGCGTATAACTATATGATAATCAAGATCCACAGCTGTCAAGGCAATACTGTCTGTCAGCTTAAAAGGGTGTATTCGTTAAAAATGGCAAACTCATACCTACTCATCAACATTAAATCGTTCACAGGATTTGTTTTTATATTATCAGGGAATAAAAAAACTACTAATGAAGATTTGTTTTATTCAATTTCGTCTCGCATTCTGATTACCCGCGCCTTCCTTTTCATTTCACCTATCAATTTTTTTACTATCGATTTTCCCAGTACTTTTTCTATTTTTACCCATTTCTTTTTAATTACAGCTCTAATTTAGTAGTTTTTGGATGATTTGGAAGTTTCGTATTCTTAATTGCTCAGATGTTTTCAATAAGGTGAAATTCATGTGAACTTAGTGGGTTCATATCTTTTTACACAAAATTTACTCTGATTTCTCGGTACCACTCCAACGCGTTTCGAGCGTAGTGGCAGGATGCTAGATCAGGCCAAAACAGAGTTGATTTTTTATGCTTTCTTATGAATGATTAGAGACGCTTCTTAAGGCACTCTTCCGTGTAAATCGCACCGTTGATTGTTCCGGAAGCAATGAAGGGAGTGCTTATGTCAACACATCCTCAAATCGCCTGCCGGTTCTGGAACTTCTTTGCAGATTTTGATTATTTCTTCAATCAAATATCCTTTGGACATCGAACTGAGACTTTGCAACGTGATATTCTTGCCCACGAAGTTGACGGAAATCGGCCTTGAGGTAAATTACATCATCCCTTGCGATGCAAGACGATTTGGTGAGCAATTTTGTGTAAAGTTTGCGAGTACGGGTTTTCGCAGTGATGTTTTCCTTTCCTTCCGGTTTGGATTTTTTTTAACCTTTTTAAAAATGTAACCCACCTCGTTTTTTTCTTTTTCTGAAAACAGAATGACACCATAGACTTGGATGGTTTTTGAACTGTTGCATTAGTTTCCTGGCTATTTTATTGTCCATTGAATCACTTTTTCGACCACTCCCATCCTTCCTTGGGGCACTCAGACGCTCAGAGGTTCATATCACAAGAGACAGTTGTTTTGCAATTCCAAGCTTTTTATCAATCCTTTGCTGGGACGACGCTGGATTTTGATTGTAAGTCCCCAAACGTTATTCACAGACAATATCTTGTTTGGATGATATGACTGGATCTGTTGTATTAATAACTAGAAAAACTTGTTTGATGTAAACAATACACAAGGCATAAGATTTGTTAAGATTTTCAGATTTTTTACTCATACGGTTCAAAAGTTACACAGGTTTTTCGGTGTGTCATTATCATCTAATACACCCTTAACGACATAGCAGCCTTGGTTTTTTGTTACATTCTACACATCAGAAACACCAGTGTTGCCGGCGGAGCACTTGACATAGTTTTGCAACATCAAAAACATCATTTTCTTCTGCAAATATTATCTAACTATGCCGATATTCAATGTTGGATAAATTTCTCATAGGTGCAGGTATCAGACGTGTTTAGGAGTCAACATTCCGAAGATCTAACAAGTTGAGACCAATATATTGGGTTTCCCCATAGTAATAATCTTATGAACATCAAAGGGTCATGTTCAACCAGGGTTCATGTTCGCAACCAATTATTAAAGCTCAAATTTTGGGAGAGTGACCAAGACAAGCTTTGAAATCGATTGAGTGGGATGAAACTGAATGGATTATTTGAACCACCTTGATAAAGATTTATCCTATCAAAACTATTATTGTGTCATTTAAAGGAAGAAAAAACATGGGTTTGGAAACATTGTATTTGAATTAACGATTTTGAAACATGCCGATACAGTCATATGTCTTAGAGTATTTCTTGAAAATACATTCAACTGGAGCTGTCATCTAGAATAGACAATCAATAAACCTTCAAATGCCCTATGGAGTGGTTAAACAAAAGTTGGGCAAACATTGAAGACAGTTAAGACTCATATTAACCTATGTGGCCAAAAAGTAAACGAATCGTTATCACGAGAAAATTACAAAAACTTTGAAGATTAGGAATCGCTTCCGTAACTTCTGTCATTACAAGTAAACTAACAAAGACACTGTATGCCTTGATTCACATGTTTTCACTGCATGGATTTATACAGGGTGCGTGACGAATTTTTGCAGTAAAGGCCATGTTTTAGAAATATTACACTAGTTTGTCATATTTGCAATGAATTTTTTGTGGGTAAGTAACTTTCGTTACAAATGGGAATTGATATTTATTTCTTATCTAATCTAATCTCATCTAATCTCACACTAACGCACCCAATTATTTAAAGCATCCTGGTAAATTACGACTTCTTGAATGCATCGTTTTGCTTGTCACTGACCAGGCCAACTGCGTAGCATGTGCCGCATGTGCCAAGAAATAGAGCGATTGCAGAAAGAGTGTCTAAAATCTTCCGGTACCAAACGCTTCCATATAGAATTAAATAATGTGAACATTTGTATTCCATCGCTGGAAGCATAGGTGCTAGAAATATTAGTTTATGCTCATTTTGCCTGTGGGTGGACTTTTGGAATTTGAACTAAAATTCTGCCAATAAAGGGTGTACGGAATCAAATTGCGTCACACACAAATCTTTTTTGCCATTTTTTTTCTCTCCGATCGATAGTAAAACGTTCGTGGTATTGATTTTAAACACGAGACACCGTAGAATGTACCATTCCCAGCCTCCTGCTGATGGCACGATAAGAAAGATCCCGATTTTCGAGGTACGTGCTCAAAATCTCTTCGCGCCGCTGCTGTTCTTCCAACTCCATCTTTGCAGCGTTAGCAGATCTGCTAGTAACACAGCGTAAACAAATACACATTGAATTATTTTACCCCTAAATTTCAATAGAAAATACCCAGCGGGTAAAAAGTTACAGCAATTTAAAAGTGGTGCAATTTGATTCCGTACAACCTTTAATTTGCCAAGGTTGTAGTGGCTTATTTCGCTCACTGACATTGAGATTAAAATTTAAAATTTACTGAACAATGCATTAAGTTGCATGATATATAACAGTCTAATAACACAATACAAGGATCAATCTACGCTAATCCATCTTAAACAAGCGGTCAGGGACCACCCGGGGGAAACTTGGTCCTATATCCAATGATTCTATTATCTCCAATCCGCTCAACAAATCGCAATGTTTTTTGATATAGTGGACGGATTATTATAATTTGAGATAACTTTCCAAAGGAAGATCGACAGGCAATCGGTGGAAATCCACCTGGTACCTCATAACAATATGCTTAGACGGGGACCGGAAGATTTGATGAACTACCTCCATCATGTGGGAATTGATATTCATTCATTAAAAAAATCGACGATAGTAGATATATGCTTCTGAAAACTGCCGCATGAGCGTTTTACCATGTTGTGGATCGAAATGGATCGATGTCATCACCGCTGTTCTTTTGGTATCCCGCTTGAAAACGACTGAACTACTAAGGGGCCAAATTTCTTTCTCCCGAAGCTCCAGAACATTTTGCATCTAGAGATTTCTGTGTTTTCTTAGCATTACGCCCTGATGTACCGTCTTGTTTTAAAAATAAATTACAGCCATCAACAACCTTCTTCAGCTGTTACTTTTAGTCTTTGATCGAACAATATGAGGTGATTACATACCCCTTGCTAAAGGCCTAAGAACCATCATATGAGCCGTTAACTTGGTTGATATGAAAATAAGAAACTAGCTACGATAGAAACTAGCTGTAACCCACCTGTCATTCCTCCGATTCATCTTTTGATCCTGGTTAAAGTTTTGGATCAGAAAAAAAGTTTGAAAGATTCATAAAATGTGCTCCATCCTACTCAGTAGTTTTATAGCTTTCTCCAATCACCATGATTTGGACACAGCGTTCATGGATTATCCACTACGTAGCACATACGAATTATAACCAAAGTGTTCAGCCATTAATCACCGGATTGAGAATTACGAACACCTGATTTACCGTACCATAGACCTCATTAACCTTTCTGGATTATTTTCAATCATTTTGGCACCGCTAAACCGTATTGAAACGGTACTTGTAGTTCTTTCGGTTAGGTGTGGTTTCTATAAAACCGACTATTCTAGAAGGAGATGTTCGCTCATCACCATGATGCACCAAGAGTGGACCAGTAATGTTTGCTAGAATGAAAGGTATAAATAGAAAGTGTTAAAAGTTCCGTCAAGGACGAGATGACGTTAGAGATGACGAGAAAAAACTTGAGTGATCTCAGACGTTGCGAATCAAAACAAACCCAAAAAGAAGAGAGTTCCTCTCCCATGTGTGCATCAAAACAGGGTGCATACAAACTACCGCTAGAAACTATCGCAAAGCTATCAGTGGTACATGAGCGCGTACCAACACGTTACTTTTGCCTGTTGAGGTGGCGCTTTCGTCCGTGCCTCGACCTACCCCGCAGTGGGATATTTGGCAAAGATAACGTCCTTGGTTCGAGTACTACTTCACCCATTCCCTTTCGCTCAATTTTCAATGCATCTATTCTGTTTACAACCTACCGTACACTGACGGAAGTTTCAACGCTTTCTCTTCATATCTTTTATTCTAGCAAACATTACTGGTCCACTCTTGGTGCCTCATTGTGATGAGCGAACATCTCCTTCTACATCATAATCGTTACTCCACATACGGAGAGTACAAAATATATCAATTAGAGTACGACTATTCTATCCGACACATTTACCGACAGAATGATCTCTTTTACGCTTTTTCCTGGCATACAGTAAAAATTTACGTTTATTCAAGACTGTTTGTTTACGCTTGACACTTAACAGTATAAACAATCTAGTGTTGCCAAAAACAGTGAAAAATTAGAATCGTTATAAAAATAAGGCCACACTTTTATGACACGTCCTCGACATTTTTTGGTGTCATGCATTACTACTGTGTTCAAAAAATAAGGTGTGTTATTTTTCAAAAAATCTTTATTTAATCATCAAAATCTATTTCGTCCCCTTCAAAGTAGTCCCCCTCTGATACAATGCACTTATGCCAGCGTTTTTTCCAATCCGCGAAGCAGGCCATATAGTCGGCTTCCGGGATGCCCCTCAATGCGCGCAGCGATTCTCGTTGAATCTCTTCAATCGATACAAAACGGTGTCCTCGAAGTGGTCTTTTGAGTTTTGGGAATAGCCAGAAGTCACACGGAGCCAAATCAGGTGAATACGGTGGTTGTGAAGCGATATGAGTCGAATTTTTGGCAAAAAACTCACGAAGAACGAGTGCTGTGTGAGATGGCGCATTTCGGCACCAAACATGATATGACTCTTCTGAGGCCCAATTGATCCTTCAAAATCGATTTAACCGATTCAATTGAGATGCCTAGCATATCGGCAAGGTCTCTAATTGTTAATCGACGATTTTAAAACACTAACTCTTTGATTTTCTTCACGTGTTGCTCATCAGTTGACGTCGATGGCCGTCCTGGCCGTTGCAAGTCTTCAACGCGTTCTCGACCGTCTTTGAAGTCATTGTACCACTTATAAACATTTTTTTCGTTATGGCTGACTCACCGAAGGCTTTCTGCACCATCTTCTACGTTTCAACAGCAGAAATATCGTTCCGCAAACAAAATTTAATGGCACTTCTTTGCTCAACAAATTCAGACATTTTAAAAATCGCCGAAAGCACTTTTGGTCGTTTAGAAAACACAAGCGTAAATAAACTAATTATGGAGGGAATGTCATGAAATGCCAAATACATGTCACTAACAAGCCTGCCAACGTAAAAAAAAAATAGGACAATATCTCAAACGCGCTATTTTTAAATTAAAAAGTCACCTTATTTTTTTAACTCAGTAGTATATTCAGTGTAAAAGTTGAAATGTATAATTCATTTAAGCCAACTTCTTGTGCAAAGTAAAATAATTGTGTTTACGGTATGTCAATAACAAAGATCCATTAGGGGAAAAAAGGTCCTTGTATAATTGACAAACATTAATCATGCTTTCTTCGTAGTTATGAAAATAACACTTCATATTCTGAATCTTATCGTACGTGATTGCTTAAAAAACAAATCACAGCTCCAATTAGACTAAGGCTTGTTTTGAAAAATTGAAAACTTGGAAGTGTCGCAGATCGAACTGGCCGAGGACGTAATCATCAAGGCACTAGAATCATCCGAGAAATTAACAAGGATCCCTTTGTTGCCATCCGTGTACTCAGAGAAAAGCTAAGACTTTCGATTTTCGATTGTACAGTTCTTCGATGCATTGCTGAGCATGGCCTTAAAAACTATTTAACTCGGAAAAGGCTGTTCATTAGCAAGCTGAATAAGAAGAGGCGATTGCGGTTTGCAAGAAACCCTATATATAAACCACTTGGGTTTTAAAACGGATTTTTTGGTCAGACGAATCAAAGTTTGATTTGTTCAACAGAAAATGATGATAGCGAGTTTGGCGAAAACGCGATGAAGGGTTGAATAATAAATATCTCCAAGTCATGACCCTGAAGCATGGCGGTTAATCATGGTCTAAGGCTGTTTCTTTTGGTTTGGAGTAGGGAATCTGTAATTAATCAATGGTATTGAAAGTTACACCATTTAGAAATGGGTAACATTAAAATTCGTGTATTTTTTAACACCTACATGCCTGACCCCTCTTTTAGCAAAAATCTAGATTTTCAGTTGCCTGTTATTCTGCGAAATCTTAACCAATTTGGATGCAATCTTTTGCAAACGATCACAAATTTATTCTTGTTTTTGACACAGTATCGGCCATTACGGAATTTTACGTAGTTCTGGATATATTCAGGGTAACCGTGGGGTAAGTACCCTTCCCGAAACATTGACTAGGATCAAAACGGTGCCAAATCATGGGGTGCGACACATCAAACTTCATGATTTTGCGAAACAAGACCTTTGGTGGTAGTTCTGGAAATATTCGGCCAATGTAGCAACTCCTGGAAGCCCTCCAACAGCCGGGTTCCACCGGGAAAGTGGCCAGATTATGAACAGTACCAGAGCATGGCTTGCGACACCTCAAAATTCATGATTTTTTAAAACAATACTTTTAGATGTCATTCTGAAAATATTTGGCCATTTTGGCCACTCCTGATCGCATTCCGGGAGCCGGGTTCCACCGGGAAAGTGGCCAAATTTTGAACGGTACCAGAACATGGCTTGTCACACCTCCAACTTCATAATTTCGCAAAACAAGACCAGTGGTGGTGATTTTGGAAATATTCGGCCAATATGGCCACTCTTGATAGCCCTCGAGAAACCGGGTTCCACCGGGAAAGTGGGCAGATTTTAAACGGTACCAAAACATGGCTTGCGACACCTCAAACTTCATGATTTTGCAAAACAAGACCATTGGTTGGCATTGTGGAAATATTCGGACATTGTGACCACTTCTGGTCACCCTCCGAGAACCGGGTTCCACTGGAAAAGTGGCCAAATTATGAATTGTACTAGAACATGGCTTGCGATACCTCAAACTTCATGATTTTTCGATACAATACAATTGATCGTCATTCTAGAAATATTTGGCCATTGTGGCCACTCCTGGTCACCTTCCGGGAGCCGGGTTCCACCAGGGAGTGGCCAGATTTTGAACGGTACCAGAACATAGCTTGCGACACCTCAAACTTCATGATTTCCCGAAACAAGACCATTGGTGGTCATTCTGGAAATATTCGGCCATTGTGTCTACGGTACTTTTTCAAAACACGCCACACAGTATTTCGAGGAAAACGCAATACTTTAGCAAGTTTTGGACCAGACCACGAAGTACATCATCTAGAAAACCATCAGTTTCTTGGGGGCGACCCCGGCGTAGTGGTTAACATCCATACCTCTCACGCCAAAGTCACGAGTTCTAATCTCACCCCCGGACAAGTTACGAAAATACCAAAAAGGGCATTTGAGTGACTACAACGGGATATGAACCAGCCCAGGGCTGAAAATCTCGATAATAAAGGAATTAACACCTAAAGGGCGATACGGTCAAAATTTGGTCAATAACAACTTGACGTATTTCTTTCAATTTTGCATTTAAAAAACCTGAACACCCCTCATTTTGAAGGTGTGTGTGTGTAGAATGTTGCTCCTATGTTGATTTTGGAATTCACTCTTCAGTTGTCAAAATGCCGTCCAAGCAAGAAGAGCAGCGTATCAAAATTTTGCTCGCGCATCGCGAAAATCCGAGCTACTCGCACGCAAAGTTGGCAAAATCGCTAAAAGTTGCCAAATCAACCGTTACAAATGTAATTAAAGTGTTTGGGGAACGTTCGTCGACAGCCAGGAAGTCTGGATCGGGGGGAAATCGAAAACCGGAAGCCACTGAGACGACAAAGAGAGTTGCCGGTAGTTTCATGCGAAACCCTAACCTATCTCTCCGAGATGCCGCAAATAAGCTGGGTGTATCGTCTACAACCGTGCATCGAGCCAAAAAACGAGCCGAACTATCGACTTACAAGAAGGTAGTGACTCCAAATCGCGATGATAAACAAAATACGACGGCCAAAGCGCGATCCCGGAGGCTGTACACGACGATGCTGACGAAGTTAGACTGCGTGGTAATGGACGACGAAACCTACGTCAAAGCCGACTACAAGCAGCTTCCGGGACAGGAGTTTTATACGGCAAAAGGAAGGGGAAAGGTAGCAGATATTTTAAAGCACATGAAACTGTCAAAGTTCGCAAAGAAATATCTGGTTTGGCAAGCCATCTGTACCTGTGGCTTAAAAAGCAGCATTTTCATAGCTTCCGGGACTGTCAACCAAGAAATTTACGTGAAAGAGTGTTTGAATAAACGTCTGCTGCCTTTCCTGAAGAAACACGGTTGTTCCGTACTGTTTTGGCCGGATTTGGCATCTTGCCATTACGGTTAAAAGGCCATGGAGTGGTACGCCGCCAACAACGTGCAGGTGGTTCCCAAGGACAAGAACCCTCCCAACACGCCAGAGCTCCGCCCAATTGAGAAATACTGAGCTATTGTCAAGCGGAACCTAAAGAAGACCAAAAAAACTGCTAAGGACGAGCAGCAGTTCAAGGCAAACTGGCTTTCTGCGGCGAAGAAGGTGGACAAGGTGGCTGTACAAAATCTGATGGCAGGGGTCAAGCGTAAGGCCCGGCAATTCGGATTTGGAAAAGCGGAAGCCTAACTGAATATTTTTCCTGAATTTTATACTAATTGAACTTGAAAAAGAAATTTAGTTTGATTTTTTAAATAAACGATTTCACCGATTTACACGCGTTTTCCCTAGACCAAATTTTGACCGTATCACCCTTTACGTGCCTGACCCTTCTTTTTGCAAAAATTTGAATTTTCATTTGCCTGTCATTCTGCGAAATCTTAACCAAATTGGATGCAATTTTTTGCAAACGATCACAAATTTATTCTTGTTTTTGGCACAGTAACGGACATTCTAGAATTATACGTAGTTCCGGATATATTCCCGGGAACCGTGGGGTAAGTACCCTTCCCGAAATGCTGATCAGGATCAAAACGGTACCAAAGCATGACTTGCGACACCTCAAACTTCATGATTTTTCAAAACAAGACCATGTGTGGTCATTCTGGAAATATTTGGCCATTGTGGCCACTTCTGGAAGCCCTCCGAGAACTGGATTCTATCGGGAAAATGGCCAGATTATGAACGGTACTAAAAAATGGCTTGCGACACCTCAAACTTCATGATTTTTAAAAAAACAAGACCATGTGTGGTCATTTTGGAAATATTCGGCCATTTTGGCCACTCCGGGAACCGGGTTCCACCGGGAAAGTGGCCAAATTATTAACGGTACCAGAACATGGCTTGCGATACTTCAAACTTCATGATTTTTAAAAACAAGACCATGTGTGGTTCATTCGGCCATTATGGCCACTCTTGGTAGCCTTCCGGGAACCGGGTTCCACGAGGAAAGTGGCCAGATTTTGAACGGTACCAAAACATGGCTTGCGATACCTCAAACTTCATGATTTTGATGTAGAAGGAGATGTTCGCTCATCACCATGAGGCACCAAGAGAGAACAACAATGTTTTTGGCAAGAATGAAAGATGTGAAGAGAAAGTGTTGAAAGGTCCGTCAGAGTGCGGCAGGTAGGAAAATTAACAGATGTTTTTGAAAATTGAGCGAAAGGGCATGTATCCAATGGTACTCGAACCATGGACGTCAATCTTTGCCTAACATCCCACTGCGGGGTAGGTTGTAGCGACGGAACAAGTCCGCCACTTCAACAGGCAAAAATTGACGCATGAAAATACGCTCATGTACCACTGTGGCTTGTATAGTTTATTCTTAGCGATCTATTGTGTGCACTCTGTTTACTGATGCGCACATGGGAGAGGAACTCTCTCCTTTTATGGGTTTGTTTTGATTCGCATCGACTGACGATCACTACAGTCCTCGCTTTCACGGGAAAGTGGCGAGATTCGGACGGTATCATTATGGCCTGCACATCCTACAAATTCTATTCCGTTGGGAGAGCCGATTACATTTAGAAATGCTTTGCAATAAGTTTTGAACTTGGAACGGCCATTTGTAAGACGTCATTTTGTAAGATATGAGAAATTTTGAATAAATGCAGCATGAGATATTCATGGATTTTAGAAGTAACTAAAAAATAATCTATGTTGCTTCATACAAAAAGTTGTTCAAAATGTATTTTGTGGTAAAAAGGTCTTTTGCCCCGGGGGTGCTTATTACCCCAGAAGCCCCTACCTTATTCTCCCCCAAAAAAATAAACGTCCGACTCCAAGGTGCTAACCAAAGGTTTCATAATATATTTCTAAACGTTCCACACGCATACGCACAAACCCAAGTCTGTATAATCATAATTTATATACGCTTTGTACCGTTATTCTGGATCAATATAGTTGCTACCATTAAAAGGTTTTTGTTTATATGTTGTGTAGCGATATCATTTAAATTTTAGTTGTTCTGAATCAGCTGTTCTTTTGTGGCGTCAATAGTTTGGTTATAGGCAGAGTTCTGTTTTTTTTTCAATAATTAAAAATTCGTAATTATAATATGAGTGATTTTGATTCGGATGCTTCAAGTATCATCGATCCAAACTCGGTGGTGTGGAAAATGATGTTGATGATGAATGGGAAGAAGAAAATCCTTTTAGTTCTGAAGAAGAGGATAACGGCGAAGAAACATACGTGTCGAAGTGTGGCAGTATTCGATGGACACTAATCGTCTGAATGCAGTGAAATCGCATCTCACTAATGGTGCACGAAAATTTAATATGGATTTTAGTACAATCAAAACCCCACTGGACGCGTTCATCTTGTTCTTAGATGATTTTATTTTACATATCATTTGTCAATTCACCAATGCGGAAGGAAGTCATGATCCTGACTTCGGAATCATTGACAAAAATGTGCTTCTTTCCTGGATAGGTATTTTGATTCGCTGGAAAAAACCATGACTCGAAAACACATGTTCGGGAGTTGTGGTCATCGGACGACGTGATCACTCGTGTGTTCTATTCGGCCGTCATGTCCCGAATTCGGTTTGGTTCAAGTTAAGAGAAACACACCTAATGTGTGGCTCATTTAGTATTGGAACAAACATTTTTGGTCGGATAAGTTTTTCAGTGGTCGGATTTGTAAACTATGACATCTTATATGATCCGTATAACAATAACAACATCAGAAGTTTATTGTCGTGGTACAGTTCAAACGTGTTTCAGAGCAGAAGAAAGAAGAAAAATAATTGTGCGAAATCATTTGAAAACCCTTCGTGGTCTGGTCCAAAACTTGCTAAAGTATTGCGTTTTCCTCGAAATACTGTGTGGCGTGTTTTGAAAAAGTACCGTAGACACAATGGCCGAATATTTCCAGAATGACCACCAATGGTCTTGTTTCGGGAAATCATGAAGTTTGAGGTGTCGCAAGCTATGTTCTGGTACCGTTCAAAATCTGGCCACTCCCTGGTGGAACCCGGCTCCCGGAAGGTGACCAGGTGTGGCCACAATGGCCAAATATTTCTAGAATGACGATCAATTGTATTGTATCGAAAAATCATGAAGTTTGAGGTATCGCAAGCCATGTTCTAGTACAATTCATAATTTGGCCAATTTTCCAGTGGAACCCGGTTCTCGGAGGGTGACCAGAAGTGGTCACAATGTCCGAATATTTCCACAATGCCAACCAATGGTCTTGTTTTGCAAAATCATGAAGTTTGAGGTGTCGCAAGCCATGTTTTGGTACCGTTTAAAATCTGCCCACTTTCCCGGTGGAACCCGGTTTCTCGAGGGCTATCAGGAGTGGCCATATTGGCCGAATATTTCCAAAATCACCACCACTGGTCTTGTTTTGCGAAATCATGAAGTTGGAGGTGTGACAAGCCATGTTCTGGTACCGTTCAAAATTTGGCCACTTTCCCGGTGGAACCCGGCTCCCGGAATGCGATCAGGAGTGGCCAAAATGGCCAAATATTTTCAGAATGACATCTAAAAGTATTGTTTTAAAAAATCATGAATTTTGAGGTGTCGCAAGCCATGCTCTGGTACTGTTCATAATCTGGCCACTTTCCCGGTGGAACCCGGCTCTCGGAGGGCTTCCAGGAGTTGCTACATTGGCCGAATATTTCCAGAACTACCACCAAAGGTCTTGTTTCGCAAAATCATGAAGTTTGATGTGTCGCACCCCATGATTTGGCACCGTTTTGATCCTGGTCAGTGTTTCGGGAAGGGTACTTACCCCACGGTTATCCTGAATATATCCAGAACTACGTAAAATTCCGTAATGGCCGATACTGTGTCAAAAACAAGAATAAATTTGTGATCGTTTGCAAAAGATTGCATCCAAGTTGGTTAAGATTTCGCTGAATGACAGGCAACTGAAAATCTAGATTTTTGCTAAAAGAGAGGTCAGGCATGTAGGTGTTAACTTCTTTGTTCAATAGAAAAATCTTCTAAGAACGAAACTAAGGTAAGAAACAAATTATTCATCGTTATTTTTAAGAAATTCTCACACTTTTCTGTTGACGTCGCTCATAAGTCGGTGAACAACTTCTTCAGTATAAGCTTTGGCCAGCAGAATTATCCAATACTTCATCTGGCCAAAGTCACTTTATATTCAGTTTCCGCTTAATTATCACCCTATACTTCACTTTTGAACGGAACTGAGGACAATTTGCTGGATTCTGCTCTTTTGGGATGAACTGGAACCACTATCGTTGTACCATTGTAGCACATCCTTGCTGTAATGGCAGCTGGCCCGATCTAGCCAAAACGTAACTGGTCCATCATGGGACTCAATGAAGGCGAAAGTCCAATTGTTGCGGAACTCCCTTTTGTACACTTCCGAGTTAATTTTTTTATTCTTCATGAAAACTCTGGTTTCCTTGCCACTCTGGTTTCCTTGCCACTCTGGTTTCCTTGCCAAATCATGTTTTTTTTCGCGTACTTATCCGCGGAAATAAACTTGAGCCTGCCAGGAACTTTGCCGCGAGCAGGAGCCACTTGCGTCCCGGGACTTGTTTGAAATCTGCTTTAGCATATTTTTCAACAACGATCAAGAAACATTCATCGAGTTTCATCAGAAATTGATCGTAAAATTTACGGGTACGAGTTCTGGCAATTGTTTATTGTTTAAGGACTCGGTTGGGTTTTTTACTAGTTTGGTAACATTTATTACCTTATCAGAGCCTGGATTCGCTGCACAGGTATAACGGTCAGCATTCAGTTTTTTCGCCAAATCGTAATCCGAGATGTTTGACTCGGCCTTGTTTTACCGAATGACTTTCACCCGCAATTGACGATTAACGGTTCCACTCCGACGCTTCATTTGCACTTTGCCTAGCTACAGTTTCCTTGTATTTCTTAAACACTCGCGCCTCAGTACTTTTAGGATAATCCAGCAGTTGTTCCTACTCCCTATATGACGCAGAGTGATCTTGCAGTTATTTGTACACAATTATTTATTTTTTCTCTTCCTGCAAGTGCCTCATTTCTTAATTTCTGCTGAAAATGAGTCTGGAAGATAATTACATTTTCCAGCCAGACAACGACCCAAAGCATGCTGCTAAGAAAACACAAGCATTCTTCCGTTCCTGACGGATTAAACCTTTGTAATGGCCCTGATTTAAACCCACTTTAAAATCTCTGGGCAATTCTCGACAATAGAGTCGAAAAGCACCAAAAACAACAAGCAAACATATGTGGCGGCTCTGAAGCAGGCCTGGAATAAGTTGGATCTTCATATATTTAAAAGCACCTTAAACACCAGGTTGAAAGCATCCCGGCTATGTTGACTATTGAAGAATTGACTCCAAATGTTTTTGATGAATTTTTTTTCAACATGAAGTGGATTTTTTTTCCGTCATTCCTACTTTGCCAAACTGAATTCATTTCATGTGAGGAAAAATTGTATCATTATTTATTTAAACTGAAGTTGTTCTTCTATATTTATTTGTAGAAGACCTATATAGGAATATCCTATTCCTTCAAAAATATTGCATTAACCTCAACAATAATGCATAGATAAAGCGTGGATCATTAATTTTGCCGGTCGCAGTAAATCTATTTGAAATTTACTGCAAGTATTCGTCACGCACCCTGTACAATGAACACTTAGCTGAGAAATTTGATGTAAGGATCAAACGGAATCTAAACCAAAACAGGTAAAATCCAGCAACTTATCTATCAATATCTGAATAAATCTCAGTCGAAATGCTACTTTTATGTGCTTCAAGACACTTCATTTGAACTTGGAACAAAACTACTCAACTCCCAAAATGCAACCCTTGATAATGTAAATGATAATAACTCTTTACTTGGGGTATTCATTCAAAAATTGCCAAATGTGTCTTCAAATAAATCACATATATTTGGATATACAGCTAGTTTTCGCCAGTGCCTAGATTGTTTTGGGTATAAGTTCCGAAACCAATAACAAAATAATAATAATCGCTGATATATTATTAAGTTTCCAAGAAAAGAAATGATCCGATCAGGCTAGCAATTTATTGTTCTAGATGCATTTCCACAGTTTTGAATTCAATGCCAACATGAATTCACGAAGTTCATTGTTTATTGGAATAACATCTACAGAAATGCATCCAGAACTCTATGTTGAAAGCCATTTTCAAATAGAAGTTATATGTATTCATTCATAAACTTTGTTCCTATCTTCTTTTTGTAACTTAAAATGGCCCCTCCATTTGGCTCAATTGAAATGAGATGCAACATACCTATGCTTCGCGTATATTTATTATAATAATTTAACAATTAACGGATGAGAAGTGTCCGGTTTAATATAATTTTCATACTGTAAGTTTACTTCAGCTAACTAATAGCGCTCTTCTATAATAGCAAAATTATATGACCTCGACACAGAATCGCGTTCGTTAATGCATATTCCACTTCGGGTGAGCACACTGTGGTGGGTGTTACATCAAGCACACGGGAAACGACTGATTGTGGGGCTTTTTAAATTGATGTGGTCTACCAGGGTACATGCAGCTGAGTTGTTTTGATGAATTTCCTGGAGCGGTTTAATTGTACCACCCCTTGCTTTTCTCTGCGCTCTTCGTATCACTCGTGAAGCCTGTAATTGGGATACAAACACACATACATGTCTGCCACTGCACGTATAGCCAGCGACGAATGGTCATATATCATGTTAAGATGTCGTCCGTCATGGCAATTACTATCTAAATTAAGCAAAATGGGCGATTAAGCCATCGCTCTTTGTCGTCGTGCACCCCACATTGGTCTTCAAAGGGACGGAAGGAAGGATTTTTATGAAAGATTTGATTAAGCAATACGTGAGCCTATTTCAAGCTGGTTTTTTTCCATGATGATGGGTTTATTTTGTCACGTAAAAATACTGAACGACATGATTTGCTTATGCCGTAATTGCAAGCACATCCGATTGCGGATAATTTTCCAAATAAGTGCAGGTTAAGTTCCTTGCGCATTTTTTATTCGTTTGATTTATTTTTCTATTGTACATTCATTCGAAATGGGCTATACATAAATTTCAGATTATAGTGTTTTGGTTTGAAAAATAGAGGGGTAATTTTTGTTGCATCTTGGTAATTATATCGTTCATCGAAGTAGTGAGGCAAACAACTTGAATCGGTTCCCTACCATACCTATGGTATGGAACCGCTTCTGCAGACATTTCTTGTAAACGTCCTTATATATAGTGCCGGTAGAGACAAAACATTTAGATTTTCGACCACAACTCGAATACTTTTTCGGGAATTTGGACACCTTCTTTGTCCGAAAATGCTCAACAACGGCGTTCCTTTGCATTTACCTTCCGATCCACAGTAAAGCAGTGGTCAAATGATTTGCAAGCGCAAAACACGATACTTTTCGGAAGTTTTAGTTTCTTCTCAAGATCGCGTACCGATAAATTTGGATTTTTCTGCCTTTACGTTTGCTCATTTCCACTTGATTTTACTACATACTACGGAATGAAACAAAAATGTAAACAAGTTGTACCATGAAATAAAATGGAGAGTTTTAGCTATCATATTGACAACGTTTCAGGGATCAGTGAAAGAATTCAAAATCTACACTGAATGAAAAGTTTTCGAAATTAAACGTGGACCGTTCTACTTTTAGCAATTCAAGCTTATTGCTTCACAATTCGCTTATTGCTTGCTCTCAAGTTAGTGTTCTGAATGCACTTCCACAGTTAATAGTTGCGAGCCCTCGGTGCCAGGTACTATTTTTGCATTAGTATAATTGTGTGAAGTACAGTCATACCCTATGACCAGGGAGTCGAGAAATTTTCCTTTATCTTACTTCAAAATTCATGTACGAACCTAACTTTAAATATATTTTCTGGTTTGAAATTTGTTGATTGGACATGTGATATAAAATATAATATACAATAACTGGATTATAACCTATTTGTGATTCACTTTCACTTTATTTTTTTAACCACTACTTGAAAAAACTTCTCTAGCCGAGTATCCTTTGGCCCTTAGTGATGGTTGCTATGACATTTAAGCTCTCACCGAGACCTGGCTTAACGGGAATATTACGACGAATCAACTATTTGACGATTCCTACACCGTTTATCGACAAGATCGGTCACCTTCTAACAGCAACAAGAGTATCAGTGGCGGTGTTCTGCTAGCTGTTCATTAGAGATTCAAATCCCGTTCGGTCAATCCTCCCAATAGCTCATCGGCAGAGCAAATATGGGCTGCATTGGCTACCGACGATGCATCGCTTTACGTTTGCGTGATTTACTTTCCTCCCGACCGAGTAAATGACGCAATTCTAATCGAAAAGCATGAGCACTCGCTGAACTAGATCGTTTCGCAGTTGAATCCAAGGGACAACGATTTCCTATCATTTCTCGATCTACGATTGGCATGACATCACGAGAACTGCTTGATGCGTATAGTACCGCTCAACTCAGGCAGCTGACTGGCGTTAAAAACGAGAATAATCGCATGCTTGATCTGTCCTTTTTTAGGGACGATTTGTGTGAGGATTGCACAGTTATTGAATCACCAGCACCGCTAGTTAAAATCTGCCGGCATCATCCACGATTAGTTTTGAAATTTGCGGTAAATCCATTGTGTTGCTTTCGCGATTCCTCTGAAAGTGTTTTCTAGGATTTCAGTAAGGCTGATTTCAGCGGAATGAACAATCTCTTGGGACTTGTTGACTGGGACGAGATCCTCGATGCTTCTGACGTCAACCTCACTGCATCGACAATGTCTGGTGTACTGCTTTATGCCATGGATCAGTTTGTTCCAGTGAGAATGAAACATCAATCACTTAAACCAGCTTGTTCGAATTCCGCTCTCAAGCGCCTAAAAAGAGTGAAGCAGGCAGCTCTTAGACGACACAGCAAATATCGCACCGATTCTACAAAATCGTGTTCCGTGAAAGCGAACGCTGAGTACAAGCAATTAAACGATTATCACTATAACGCTTATCAAGACCGTCTACAAAACAACTTTAAGTCCAACCCGAAAAGTTTTTGGCGTCACGTCAATGATCAGCGGAAAGAAGTCGGTTTGCCCTCCACGATTACGGATGGTGTGCTTGAAGCTGATTGCGTCGCCGGTATTGCCGACATTTTCCGTTCCCAATTCAGCAACGTTTTCTCGTGCCCCGTCTTCCTGCCTCCGAGATGCATTGCGCCATCACCAATGACATGGTTATTGCAGCTGGCAAGGAATTGAAGTCCTCAACGGGATGTGGTCCGGACGGTATTCCATCGCTTGTACTGAAACGGTGCATGGATTTGCTTGCTTCTCCGTTAGCAAAGGTGTTCAATCTTTCTTTGTCCACTGGTATATTTCCGAACTGTTGGAAACAGTCACATGTTTTCCCAGTGATTAAGAAAGGTTGCAAGAGAATGGTCTCAAATTACCGGGGCATAGCTGCATTAAGTGCAGCATCCAAGTTGTTTGAGATGATAATTCTTCGGAAGCTAGTGCAGAGCTACGCGCACTATAATTTGCCGGATCAGCATGGATTTATTCCCAAACGTTCGACATTCACTAATTTGACGTGCTACACGTCTTTCTTGGTCAAGCAACTTGAGAACGGTAATCAAGTAGATGCTATTTACACGGATCTTTCCGCTGCGTTCAATAAAATGAACCACCAGATAGCAATAGCCAAGTTTGATAAGTTAGGCATGAGCAACAACTTGCTTATCTGGCTGCGATCCTACCAGACCGATCGTAGTATGTCCGTCAGAATCGGTGATCACGTTTCGTCACCATTTCCAGTTTTGTCCGGCGTGCCCCAAGGCAGCCACCTTGGGCCGTTTTTGTTCCTGATGTACATGAACGATGTCAATCTCATCCTCAAATGCCTAAAACTCTCATACGCTGATGATTTGAAGCTGTTCTACGCGATAAAGCATTCACTAGACCCTGTTTTTCTGCAACAACAGCTGGGGCGTTCGCTGAATCCAGTTGAGGCTATCCAGCGGCAAAGCGTGGCAAAAGCCTGTTTTATTGGCGATCTCCTGCAAGGAAACATTGATTGTTCTACACTGCTCAGCATATTGGACACCAACATACGCCGCCGTATTCTACGCACACATTCGTTCCTGAACCTTCCCGCGGCAAGAACCTACTATGGACTCCATGAGCCAATGCGGAGCATGAGTCGTCTTTTTAATAGTTGTTACCTTGTACTTGATTTGAATGTACGTAGAGAAACAAATAAGTGTAGTTTTAAGATGCCGGTCATTGGAGCAATAGCTGTTGACTGTAATAAACAATAATATTACAGGGAACAGCAAACAGTATAAGATGTAATTGCAGCGAAAAACAAACAAAACTTTTCAGATTATGTTCTAGGCTTTTTATTAATAAACATTTACATGACAGTTATCGTACAACTGCAGCGCCGCCTACCAGGATCATAACGACATACATTTGAAATTTCGGTTCAAAGTTTAACACAAGTAGTAGACCGAAGGTGAACGTCTGTTCTCTGTGGGCTTAGTATGACGAGAAAGTTATGTTCGTCAGCTAAGCCCTAATGAAAAATCTTTGGCGATATGCATAATGTGGTACGCTAGCAATAAAGAAAAATAAATTTGTCAAACACAAGCTAGAGGTATCCTGTGCGGCAAAGTCGTTCAAGAAGACCCAGACGAACCAGCGGTGAGCTGGCAGCAGAAGAAAAGCGAAGACGACCGACCCCGTGAACGCAAGGAAGGAAGGGACTACATCAAGATAAATTCTTCTCTCTGGTTCATCCAGCAGACAATTAAACGTGCCGGGCTCCATGTCTTCAAGGAAAAGAAGGTGCCTAACCAAACAGATGAACAGAATACGGTGGCCAAATCCCGCCCAGAAAGCTGTACCTCGAGTGGTTGATGCAACCAAAATGCATTGTTATGGACGACGAGATGAACATTGAAGCGAACGCCAAGCAGCCAAAAGGCATGGAGTTTTTCGTCGGAAAGTCTCGCCTTGATGTTCCGGAGAAGTTCCTGAAGCAAAAGGTCAGCTAGTACATGGTGATGCAGGAATCTGAGACAGGCATCATCAATATATAAAGGAGAATGCCTCCAGCAGCACTTTCTGCCCCTCCTCCTGTCCCACGAAGGTGAAACTCTGTTTTGAGCGCATCTGGCATTATGCCATTACGCGGAACCGGTAATGGAGTGGTACAAAGTCATCATTTTTCTTTTTTTCAATGCCAAATCAGGCAAATCCAGCTAAATCGCCGGAGCTTCGCCCAATAGAAAAATTCTGGAGTGATTGTGAAAGGTAAGCTCCGGAAAACAAATAAGGTCTTCAAAAACAACAAAGATTTGAAGAAAGAGTGGATAAATTATGTAAGAAAGAAGGCACAAGTATTGCACAGGATTCGATGGGAAGCGATAAGTCCAAGGTGCGAGCATTCAGCCTAGAAGAGGGAGTTTAATAAATCAACTTTGCAAAAACTTAATTTATTTGTGTTCATTTATTTCTAGGGAGTTTCAAAAATATCCGACTTACTAGGCTGCCTGAAAACCTCCTTTAATTTCCTGCAGATGGCGTTGGTCAGCGCCTATGTAAACCATTTTCTATGAGCTTCATCCCTTGAATGATGGCTGTCAAAATTTCAGCCATTTCTGGCCACGCTTTCATTAATGACAACACTGAAAAGTGACCGATCAGCAAGTTTATTTTTAAATGGAAAAATCCGAGTTTCGAGTTTTGATGAAATACTATTTTCTACGCAAAAAACGACTGGCGAAACCAAAGCGAAGCTGGATAAGTATTTTCCAGACCCTTCTCCGTCGATTCAAACGATTCATAACTGGTTTGCTGATTTTCGTTGTGGCCGTACGAGCACCGCTGACGCACCGCGTTCTGGACGCCCAAATGCGGTCACTTCAACAGAGAATCCATGATATAGTATTGGAGGATCCAAAAGTGAAATTGAGAGAGCTAGCTAAGGCTTTAGGCATTTCAATGGAACGAGTTGGCAACATCATGCATTCCGTTTTGGGTATGAAGAAGCTCTGCGCGCGAGTAGTGCCGCGGACAAAACAGTGGGTTTCACCAGTGCTTCACCAGTGAAAGTGCTCCGATGCGCCCGAAAACGCAACAATCGGCGGGAAAGGTTATGGACCCGTGTTTTGGGATGCGCAAGGTGTAATATTCATCGACATCTTGAAAAAGGTAAACCATAACAGACGCACACTATGCAGCGTTATCGGATCGTTTGGAGGATGAAGTCCAGTAAAATCAGCATTTGCAGAGAAAAATGGTGCTCTATCATCACGGCAATGCGCCTGCTCATTCATCCTTAATTGCTCAAGCAAAATTGAATGCAATTCGGTATCAACCGTATTCGCCAACTTGGCCCCCAGTGACTTCTATTTGTTCCCAAACCTGAAGAGATGGCTCCCCGGTAAGCGATTTTACTCAAATGATGAGCTCATAGCTGAAACCGATGGCTATTTTGAAGGACTTCCGAAGGAGTACTATTCGGATGGGATAAAAAATCGCTGGACTCGCTGTATCGATCTAAAAGAAGAATATGAAGAGAAATAAAACCGATTCTATTTTTATTTTTTTTTTTGTAACTTTATTAGAGTGGCTTTCAGCCTCCTGGGCTGGTTCGCCAAAAAACCGATTCTGGCAAAATAAATGTTTTCGTGTTTGATATTAAAGGGACTTTTCAGGCAACTTAATAAATTGAATTTTTGTCTGTCTGCTCTTGATCATTTTTGTGTTTCACTTTTCTAGAGTACAATCATTAATGCTTTCTGTATGTTTTGTTGTAGAAATAAAAATAGTCCATAATTGCAATTTGCTGTTTGTACGATGTTTGCCGGGTCAGCAAATTAGCAGTGGATTAGATTTGTATTGATTCAAAATTTGAATTATTTACAGTTGACGTTTGAAAACAGAACACAGCGAACATTACTAGGGTGGATATATTTTCTTATACACTCTTTGTACATGAATTTTTCAGTTTTGAGCTGTTTCATTTGCTACGTGTGACATATTTTTTAACCTCACAAATCAATGTAACCGTCTGCTTACTGTGTCACTGTTGGTTACCGTGTAAATAGTAGGCGACCCGATTGTATATTTTGTGCCTACCCCTGCATAAGGTAGCGCATGAATAACCCATTCGATAACCAAAGCAACTGTAGGGCTTTTATTCCATTCACCTCTACTTGTTGTGGTGACTGGATGGTTACATTAAGGAGCCGTCATGCTGACTGTCGCAGTTCGATTCTCGGAAGCGGATCGTGATCTTTTTTTTCTGTGAGCCATTGAATTTACTACTACTAATCAACTGCACAACCTCACGCACACATTGAATTTTTCTAATCGAATTAATGTGTTGCTCTTTTGCCCACGACCAATGTTGCATTTTTTCTCCAAGTTACGATCCATTACGAGAAATGAAACCAAACCATGCGAAATTGCATTACAATATTGGTCTTTTATTTTGGGTGTTCATATGTCCTACAGAGATTCCTTTAGAATCACAAAACTCTACAAGTTCAGGGATTCCTCCATATAAATCGCCACAATAATGTTTTGAAATACTGCCGATGAGATGCCCGAATCAACTACCGAAAGAATCCCTAGAGGAATGCCTACAAACTCATGAAGAATACCTACACACAAAAAATAAATCTTGTTTTATTAAAAGTTCTGCGCTTTACTTCTGACAAGTGTCTATTTTTTCATTAAATTGAAAGTAAAACTATCTACAACGAAAGTTCTTCGTTTGATTTGAAAGTTTTATGTTTCGGTTCAGTGTGTAAATTTAAAAGTGATTTCTTCTACCATGAAAATGTAGAAATGTCAAATCCACCAACACAAAAAGCAAGCCGTCTTCGTTTGATAGAAAAAAAAGAGTCGGGTTTACCTGTCAAAGTCGCCCTGTTCTATTCATCCGTCCGGGAAAACATTTAAGCCACTCGCGAATGTTGTTATACGTTTTCTGAGTGAAACGATTTGTCGAGGATTCTAAGGTGAGACTAGGTGGTATATTTTCTATGGAGATTGCATTCGTTTTAGTTTGCAAATTTTTAGCCAAATACTTGTACGTTCTGACATAATACTCATTCCACCGATAGCACCAGCTCGCAGGACTGATAAGTTACATGAAGAAGCATAACACCTCAACGAGCATGAGTATGAGTCTGATTGACCGCCCGGGGTAGCTACTCCGTTATTGCCAGATCAGCTGTAATTACACAGAGAACCAACAGATGATGCTTCGGCCTAACAAACATCTTCAATGTGTAAAAACTGGTGATCCCAAACTAAGGCAATACCGGCGCCGGCCCCGTCCGAATGCAGGTCAAGTAAGAAAAGGGTAGGAATATGTTGACGCGATACTCGCTTCATTGGAAGGCGCGGAATCCACTGCACTTCCACGAGAAATCACTGGGATTTTGGATAACAGGATTGGGTAGCAGCAGGGTTCTTTTTGGTTAACGATTAGCTGTCAAGTTAAATATATGAAAATTAAAAGCGATTTCCGATTTGAACCGATTTAAACCAACAGTAAGGATGCTATTGGGGCCATTCACAGAGTGTGATAGTGGTATTTAATAAGGAAAACAAGAAAAATCATATCAACGCCTGAGAGCCAACTTGGACCGATCTACACAAAAAGTACGGATGCCGCTAGAATCACTTACAAAATAGGACAGTGGTTTATTTGTTGCAAGATAGGGTGGCCCGACGAATGGCGAACGAATAATTTGGATCACAATTAATTATGTACCTCTCCACCAATTACGAATTTCTCACCAACAGTGAATCGGATCCGAACTACCAGTCCATATGAACAAACTCCGTCGATGACCGGACCATCGTCCAATGATCCGCTCTCGAAGTCTAACTCCTAGTTAACGCCAGGTGAGCATGAGGAAACCGCCATGATAACGACGGAGGACGCCGGGTCCGAGGCCGGCCGAAAAAGAAGCGAAGACGCCTTCGATGTGCAAACCACCGACAAACCGACATGAAACTCAATCTTCACTTTTGATCAAGAATCCATAACGACCGATTCAAATGTGCAGCGATCCCATCTGTCAAAACCCATAGAATCATTTGATCTAGATCAAATAAATGTGCCCAGAATAGCTCAGACATGAATCATCTCATCAAGTTCCCAAGCGTGTTCGTGGCTTCAATAAACGATCTCAGCGAACACGAAGATAGATGTCACTAATATGATTTGAACAGAAATATTAAGACATTTTCTATTGTCATTCATGTCGGTTTGTCGGTGTGCAAACATCTAAGCACCGGAATCAGTGATTACTTTCAAGTCTGATTTTCGAGAAACAAGAAAAATTGATTTACAAAACGAAATAATAATGTCTTATTAATAACATATATCCAACTTTTATTCCAAATCAACGGATTTTCAAATAAATAGGTATCTTATTCAAATTTAAAATGATCCATCTGACAATAAAAGAAAACAATTTACGTTAAAACTGTTTTTTATTTCAAAATTAATAGCTTACTTTTATTTTAATTGCACGACACTTTGAGGTTGAAACTTCATATTGAAATAAAATTAATTTGCTTTAATTTTCAACGATTCCACGGCTCCGATTCGACAGTTCTACAATTGGTTTTGAAAGTTTCAGCTTTTAAATGTACCAAGCAGGTAAATTTTGATTTGACAGTTCGCACGTTTTTGTTGTGAAAGCAACCCGGTTTCTACGAAAGGAACCAACGCAACTTTTCAATTTTAGCAATGTTTTTTTTAATTCTAGCATTATTCTTTGTGTGTAAAGAAACGCCAGAATAAATATCTCAAGAAATGTCTGACAACTCTTCATTGCATCTTTTGGAAATTATATAAAAAAATTAAAAGATAATTCAAAAAAATGTATCAAGAAATCATTTACACATATTATAAATTATATTACAATCATACACATATTATTAATTTGAGGATTTTGAGTACACTAGCAATTGTCAAAAAACTTAAAAATCTTGATTTATCTCAAAAATCTTTAATTTTTACAAACAATCTGTACGAAAAATATGAAAAAAATCTGTGTCAATGTAGATAAATCTGTACATGTGGCAATCCTGCCTGATAGACTGGCACACATTGTCGCACCCAAAAGTTGAAATTGTAGCAAAAAATGCAATTGCAGTTTTTGCAATCATATCTTGAGAAATCCGCATGATTCTGAGAAGGCAATTTTGCCCATCATGATCCACAAAACTTTTTAAAGTATAAACAAAGCCATGCAAGTGTGTGCAAGCGGTTATCGCTGTGTGCCTAGTGTCTCGACAGTCGCAGCAACCGTTGGGTTTTTGTTCAACCGTCAACAACTTCTCAATATGGGTGAGACAATGGCACAGAACGCCGCTACGCCATATGCCACTGTTGCTATTCCGCTGCCAAGTGTTCTATTTTTATTTGCACTCGTCATCACCCTCCTATCGCCCTCTCATCAAGTCACCATGCGTTTTATGAAATAACAAAAGTAGCACAATTTGTTTCAATAGAGCATAAACAACAAATTAAGGTTAGTTTTGTTTGGCTATGTACCTCAAAATCATACACAACAGCAACGCAAAAAGCGCAAGGGTGGAGGCTATTTGCAACTTGACTTTGTTTCTACAGAGTTGCAATACCATTTTGTAAAACTTTCAAATATTCTCATTCGCGTTGCAAGAAAGTGAAATGATACCGATGCCTAAATGAATGCGAGGATAGCTTTTGTTTAAAAGATATCTTTATCAACCAAATATTCGTGATCAAAATATTGAGAAACAAAATGATCCGAATATCGTGTTGGTATAAGTTTAATTCTTAAACGCATTCAGATTTATGGATCAAAATTCTGTTCTACTACGGAAAATGTAAACACCCTTGAATAAATCCTTGAGAATAGAGCATTGCTTCTGAGTTTGGAAAAGAAAAAATTGTGTAAAATTATGTTTATATATGGATGAATCAGATTTCTGATTCATTCAAAGATTAATCAATCGTAACAGGTTCATGTTATGTTCAAACTTTGGAGGAATAAGTGAAATTTTGAAATCTCATTTTGTAAAGCAAAAATGTTGACATATGGCATCTACGAACAAACCAAATACACTACCGGCTAAAATAATTACATTCCAATCCTAACACGTGAATGCATCTATGATGTTTGTCTATGCAGAAATCTCTAATTTATTGATATTTGGACAATAGTGGCATAAGTAGTTTGATAGTTAGTTTTCTTTGTTTACTTGTACTTGATTTACTTATTATTTTTAAAAAACTGTTTTTTTTTTGTCTTGATTATTGAGATTTTCAGCCTCGGGCTGGTTCATCTCCCGTCGTAGTCAGTCAAACAACACCACTTTTGGGCATTTTCGTAACTTCTCCGGGGGTGAGATTCGAACTCGTGACTTAGGCGTGAGAGGTATGGATGTTAACCAATACGCCGGGGTCGCCCGCCCTAAAAAAACTGTTCCACATTGTAAAATAGTTATACATTTTATAATAAACCAAACTAACAGCTGCTTTTTTGTTAAAAAATATACATAACGTACTGGAAAAGAAAATTAAAAGGCATTACATATAAAACAATGTCATATACGCTTTCAACAAATATGTTAAATCAAATAGAACAAAGAATAAGAACAATTCAGAAGCTATACCATGTTTCTTTACTTAACTATATGTACTTAACAATTGAGTGGGGATTTCAATAAGAGGTTCAAATGGAATAATAAAAAAAACATCGTTGTATTACCTACTCTTCCATGCACACAAAAAAAAATTCAATTGTAGACACAACTGACAAAAATTATCTTAGTAAAAGTGGAAAATATCAAATCGTTCTAAATATGTTTTTGTATAGAACTTAGATTACAATCAATTGCAATTATTTATGCAATTGTTTATGATGAAAACCGCTAGCCAGAAAAGTTCAACCGTATGATAGCTTAAAGGAGGTTACTTTTAAAAGACGAAAACTTTATTCGCATGACTCAACACAAAATTGCATGCAACAACTCAACATATTAAACAAATTAAAAACAACTTTAATATGATTATTTTCGGTTATGATCTATAGATTATTGCTTGGGTTTTGATTTAAATTAGCAATTTGAAAAATATACAATCAGGTACTGATACATTTTAAATTTTATCATTACCAACATTTTACTATGTGATGAATAGATTTGGTTATAGTTGGGAGTATAGCAACAATTTTTTTTTATTGAAATAGGGTCAACGGTTTTTGGTGAAATCATTGAATTTGTTACTATCCTCTTGACTGGTATCCTCCCCTTTGCCGACCCTGCACTGAGGTAGCTTGGTAAACGAATATGTACCCCATCGCATACTACCATTCAAATGCCCACCGCTCGTTTTAAACTTGTATCTTTCTATTTCTAACCTGCCGTTATGCTAAACGGAACTATCAATACTCTGTATTGATAAATTACTGCCCACTCCTAGAGCCTCTCTTGTAGATGGGAAATTATCTGCTTCCGCAAATTTCATCATAACAGCTTATGTTCCATACGCACAACTCGTAATCTCACAGTAATATATTTTGTATGGGAAGGTAATATAATTCAGCTTTACGTAGGTAGCTACATATTTTATTGAAATTAATTAGTTAGGACAGCCGCAAATGAAAATAGTTTGCTCTCACTATTTGAGTGATCCTTGTTTAAAAGTTAAATAGTAATAGCCACTATTTATTATGAAAATCATAGCTTTTAGAGGTTGCCTAACGAACACTTTAAGTCATTTTCTCTGTTAGGCATATATATTAACAATAACTTCTGATCAAATTATGAATTGATTATTTTTTCATTAATATCAAAACACATGTGGTCGGCAGTTTGCATTTCATTTGGAGATATTTTAATCATCATAACTGTTGTGGTAATGTGTAAGTGAACGTTGCAAAAACGTAACATTATTCATTGACTTAATGTTGCGTTCTCATTAAGTTGCGCAATGGGTCAAAAAACGTGTTTTGGGTGATCTTAAGTATCAGAACGCTTCATTGGAACAAGTTTGTATATAATTTTTTATTTTGCGCTGGAGGTCAAAATTTCTTCATAATAAACATCACATACACTGGAAAATATTAAGTATGCAACGTCATGATTAAGATTACTTAACTGCAAGTTTACAAAGGCAAACAGGTCTAGACTAACTTCAATGTTTGTTTTGAATTGTCTTAGCAAACCATTTCAGCAACACCAATGCAATACCTAGTATATCGCATACGTAAAATAAACTCTGCTGTAACAAAATACGCTTTTTATTACTGCAGATTTCCTGAAATGAAACATTAAAACTAGGTGTCGAATATTAAAGATGTTTTGTGTGCTACTTGGGAAACGAAGCCATGTAAGTGTGTGCGACCGACATTTGCTTCATTGTTGTTACGTTGAGTGCCTCGACAACCGAAGCAACTGTAGGGCTTTTATTCCGATCACCTCAACTTGTTCTGGTGACTGGATGGTTACAATGAAGAGCCAACATGCTAACGGTCGCGGTTCGACTCTCAGTAGCGGATCGTAATCTTTTTCGGATCAACTGTACAACCTCACGCACACATTGAATTTTTCTAATCGAATTTTGATGTGTTGCTTTTTTTGCCCACGACCAATGTTGCATTTTTTCTCCACGTTGCGATCCATTACGAGAAATGAAACCAAATCATGCGAAATTGCATTATAATCTTGCTTTTTTATTTTGGGTGTACCGGAATGCGCTAGTGCAACTTGCGATGCGAAGTTTACTTCCGAATCAAATGTCAATGCTTTTAGAACTTTACTTTGGCAGATTTTTTTTTGATCATTCATCTCAACAAACATTTACTTGTTTTTTTTTTATTTAAAGACATGGCATTATACGGCAAAATTTAAGTAGCAAACATAATAATTTTGGATTTGCCAATGGCAATCAAATTTGGTGTGATAGATGGAGATATTAAACCGAATTTTGACTTGACATAGAACCAATATGCAACTAGCGATATGATATGGAGCCTGCACCTTGCAATACATTCTTGTGCTTTTCAGTACTAGAATCTTTGTTTGAATTTTATTTCGCTGTGTTTGACAGATTATTTTAACGTGTGTTGGTATCAGTTACGTTATTAGTGGCGCATCATTAAGCATGGGACCGAATCATTTTCCTAAACTATATAAAATTTCTCAATGCGTTCTATGGTTAAATTTTAAAACAAAACAGCTATTTTTTCAAGTTTCCCTGAAATTTTATTTCATAGCAAAGCATAAACTAGGTCGCACAATAGCGTAGGTGGTACAAGGTCTGAACTGTTGTTAAAAGGGAGACGCGCCTTTAGAGCTGTCCTGGCCAGGTTCTTGCAACTTGTGGGGACAAGGAAGGAATGTTAGTCCGACACTTACTTCAGAGAGATGACGAGAAAGGTGGAAATGTGTTAGTAGGGAGGTTATCCTTTAGGATGCGCTCAGCAAGCGATGTTTATTTTTTTTTTCATGCCCATGATTTCAGTTACGAAAAAAACCATAAACTCCAGCCATACTACTTTAATGTGAAAGTACTTCCTAAAACAGCTCCTAGAAAAGATTCACGCGTTTTTATTCACGCATTTTGGATCCCAAAAACAACCCTGCTGACGGCCCATGTTCTGCTTGCATCCATGGCCAAGCTGTGGTCGCATCTTGCGTTCATCAAACATGATATAACTAGAAATCATAAGAAAAATTAGTATTCTCCATTTAATTCCATTAAATGGAGAATACTAATTTTTCTTCTGATTTCTAGTTACAGACATTCCACTAAACAGCTCAAACCCCCTAGTATTCAAACATGATATAGTTTTTGCGAAACTATAGGTTGGGTTAATGAACTTTGCTGAATAATATGAAACTATAGAAATAGAAGAAAAAAAACGTGGTGTTGTAAAAAAACCCCCCAGTAATGCCCCTTCAATATGACAGCAACAGTGATGCGAAAAGTGCAAATGAAAGCGGAGAAAAAAAAACCTGTAATTGTAATAAATTTCAATGAAAAGGATACACTGCAGTTTATGAGCGCGATCGTTCGGACTCGTTGCCACGTGCTCTTCGCCACGGCATGGTGTTTTTTTATGTTGGCCCTATTTCAAAGAGAAATATGTGGAAAATCCCGGTTTCAGTTTTATCAATTTCGTTGAATCGTGAAATAGAATACTTAACGAAAAAAAAAATGGCACCCTTTGAAAGAGGTTAATTTTTTTCGACTCTCACCAGCACTACTGTTGACTGCTGAAAGTTATAACTTTATAACGACATCGTAAGCAGATGGGGTGTGGAAAAATGATTGAAGAAAAAAAAACGCTTGCAACGTAACCAAATGAATGGCAGATTGGAGATTTGAATTATGATTTTAATTAGGATGACAATTGTGCATGTGACGATTGATATGTTGTGAGGAAGGAAGGAGAATAAAACGACACATCTTTAATAATCTAATATAGTTTATTCGATTTAACTAGTGGACTACAACTCTACACCGTGTCCAATAAATTGTCATACACTTTTTCCTTGCATTGGTATCGTGCAACTACTCAACATGCTTCACGTATGTGTTGGTGTAGTTTTGCACTATGTTTATACAAACGCTTTAAGATTATGTCCGATTGTTTTAATTCGGTGTTTATCTTTTACCAGCGATGAAGGAGTTTCGTGCTGTGGTGATAAAAAAAGTTTTTGAAAGGTGAGTGCCCGGGCGCAATTTTCAGAAATTTGAAAAACCTTGGAGTAAAGCGGGATTTTGTGTACCGCAGGGTGGCCACACAATTTTAATATAAAAATTCCCGCATTTTTTCCGAATTTTTCCCGCAGTTTTGCCTTATTTTCCCGATTGTTAAGATGAGTTAATATAAATTACTCGCAGCTAAATCTCTGAGCTTCTAAACTTTTTCATGTTTGATTTACCACCAGACACTTTCCATTTATTTAAAATACGCATTTTTGTGCGACAGGATGAGCCAATTTTCAACAAGTGTTGTCAAATTTGGTAGCTCCTTCTTGGTTCTAGCCAAAATTTGTCCAAACCATTTTCTTTTCTCTGGAATCCGGCAAACAACGTCAGACGGCATTGAGCACAGCTGCCCAAATTCTTCTTTCACCATGTGTTAACACCCGCCAAACTTAAAACACATTCGACACCACATGAAAGATAAGTTCATTTTTGGCTTCTGCTGTTACAGCCGTGTAGCCAGATCTTCTTAGGGCATCTTCAACGGTGGTTCAAATCGTGGTTTGGATTTATTTGTTTAGACCAAACGCAAAAAAATCGCTTCTTCACTGGTGTTTGTTTTATATCGGATCTATTTTGCATCATTTCAGAACTTATATAAGCTTCTAAGTTTCTTACTGAACGCACTCTTTAAAGTTTTAATTTAATGAACTTCGGAAAATCTAAGAAGATTGGGTGTAAATATCTATAATGAACGGCATATATCTATAATCAACTTCTGGCATAGAAGTTGATTAAAATTAAAAACTTCTCAGTAGTTGAATAAAATAATTGGAAGTTTCCAGATAATCATGAAGTCGCTGTCTTTCGAGAAGAGAAATGGTGGAACTTTAGAGAAGTTCATTGAATTGCCGAAAAATTATTAACGTTTCTGGAAACTTGGATTAACTTCCAAAAAGTTTGCTGATCATCCATGGAATAGGAACAACTTTCTGGAAATGACGGGAACTTAGAAAATCAGATTTCGCTTCCCAGAAATTGTTTTAACTTCTAGCAGGTACATACATATTCTGTGATAAAAAGCAGAATATCACACATATTTAAATAACTCACGAGAAATTGAAAAAAAATCTTGGAAGCCGTTGAATTTCTGTGGAATAGTTAGCATTACCGAGATGTTAAATCCGTACAAGAACTTTTTATGATCTCCAAGATTGTGAATAGGGAGAAATTCTATGAAATTGATTAAAAAGCAGTTGGTTTCTTTGTTCTCGTTTTGGTTGGGTTCGAAAAATTATCGAGTAGTAAGAAGTTTAAGTTCTTCTTAAAATTTAAATACCCTGAACTTTTGGGATGTTTTCGGAACGATTGGCAAGTTTACCTGAAAAGATCCCTGAGGTTCTAGGAAGCTCCATAAACTTATGGAAAAATCTTTTGAATGTTTCCTAAACTTTTTGAATGCTCAAAAAATCCAGTTTCCTGTTTATCTGGGACGTTTTCTTAAATTCTGGAAAGTTCCCCGATCTTGGGGGAAGTTTTCTGAAATTCTTGGAAGATCGCAGGACTACTGAGAAATATCCTAAATTGCTGAGTCCCCAGAGCATTCGGGAGTTTTTTTCGAGCTTCGAGAAATTTTCTGAATTTCTGGGAAATTTTCTGAATTTCTGGGACGTTCTCTGAACGTCTGTGATGTTTGCTAACGTTTTGGAAAGTTTCATGATCTTTGGGGCAGTTCCATGATCTTTGTGAGCATTTCCTGAAGTTCTGAGAAGTTTTTTGAATTCATGAAAAACCCTGAACTTCAAAGAAGTTTCTTGAACTCCTTCATGTTCGCTGAACTTCTAAAAAGTTATGTATATGTCTAGCATGTTTCATGAAATTCTAAGATGTTCACTAAACCTTTAGGAAGATCCGCAAACTGTTGAAAAGCTTCATGATCGTCTTGACTGTTCTCTATAGGATGTTCTCTAATTTTCTGGAAAGTTTTTGAATTTTTGGGAAGTCCCCTGAAAATCTTGAGTAGTTCTATGAACTTCTGAAAAATACCCAAATTAATCTGATAAGTTTTCTAAACTTTTGGAAGCCCCCTGAATTTCTGGATAGTTACCTGAACTTCTGTGAAGAACCCTTTACTTTTGGAAACTTCCCTGAACTCGTGGTAAGCTTCTTGAATTTGTGGACAATTCCCTGAATTTCTAGGAAACAATCTGAATTTCAGGAAAGTTGTCTAAACTTCTAGGAAGAACTCTTAATTTCTGGAGAGCTCCCCGATTTTCTGGAATGTTCCTTGATTTTATGGTATTTTCCTTTGACATCAGAGAGAATAGCTAAACCTCGGGAAAGTCTAAGTCAAATCTAAAAAGTATACCGAGCTGCATCGCAACAGCTGGAAAAAGTCATCAGTTGACTCTAGTCGCGGTACGTTTTGAACAGGTGGTTTTGGCGGTACGTTTTGAACAGACTGAACAAAGAGATCGATGGAGCGATTAAATGACAAAAACGCTAATCAAATCATTTGAAAAAGGAGTGAGTATGGTTCCTCCCATATGACAAAAATTCCCGATGAGTTTTGAAATTCCCGCCTTTTTCCCGCATATTTCCCGATGATTTTGGATTCCCGCATTTTTCCCGCATTTCCCGATTTTCCCGAGTCTGTGGCCACCCTGGTACCGAACCATCCGAAGGTACCGTGAAACCTGCTTGTTGGACGTACGGTGCGGACTGCACGAGTTGTTAAAGTGATCAGGGAACGAATTAGACGAAAATCACATCGCTCTGTACGTAAAATGGCCGAAGATCTGAATGTTTCGAGATCGTCAATGCACAATATACTGCAAAATCACCTCGGATTCCAAGCTTTCAAGAAACGTAAGGTTCACGGAGTTTCGGAACCTTCCAAGCAAAAACGACTCGAAAGAGCAAGTCTGCTTTTGTCGCGGTACGGTGGGGAAGAAATTTTTCTGACGAAAAGTTATTAGTATTGTAACAATCCCACAATGTCCAGAACGACAGAATGTGGGCTCTCTCTTTGAGAACTGTTCCAGAGAGTGATAGGAATATTCCACGGTTCCAAAGTACTGCGTCAGTGATGGTTTGGGAAGGATTTTGCAAGCGAGGCAAATTACCACTGGTTTTCATCAAAAAAGGCGTTAAAGTGAATGCCGTATATTATAAAACGGAAGTTTTGGAGAAAGTTGTCAAGCCATATGTACAAGAGGTGTTTGGAGATGATCACTATGTGTTTCAGCAGGACGGAGCGCCATCGCATACTGCAAATCTCGTTCAGGGCTGGTGCCGAGAAAATTTGACCGACTTTTGGACAAGAATGAATGGCCTCCCAGTTCACCAGATCTGAATCCCTTGGATTATTTCGTATTATACAACGGACAACATAACGCTCAGTGGACCAGTAGGGACAGTGGGACATTTTCAAGTTCCATCGGCTAGAGCAGGAATCGAGCCCTCACTTTGTGATAATCCGTCTGAACGACAGGTGGATTATCTTCTCTTTGCTTACCCAAAGTAATTTACAATACCCGTCAAATTTTGGCTTTTGGCAAAATTGCAAATTTCTAGGCTTGTTCTGGAATTAAAAAAACAACAAAAAAGATTTTAAAAACCTTAGGTTTTCCACATGTTTCAAAATCAAACCGCATTAAATAGCAACCATGGCAAAATCTAGCGGAGAATGTCATCTGTCGAAATATATTCACTTTACAGTCGTGTTGGATTTTTGTATAAGATAACCACCGAGTTTTTTCACAGTTTGTACTGAAAATGTACTTTTCCTCCATGACCCTCTCATCCACACTGAAAATTAAATTTTGATTTTATTACGAAATTGAAGGTAGGACTAACAAATTTATTCGTTGTATTCGTTGTAAATAGATTTGTACTTTTCATGGAGCTACTTTCGTACTCAATGCCACACACGTAACTGTCTAAAACACGAAGAATTTATTGGCACAGAAAGAACATTCGTGCATTGTACGAAAACAATATAAACTACTACGAATATTTTGTTATCAATAAAAAAGAAACTATGATGGTTGCATGATTGACTGGCAAATATTCTATATCGACCCAGTATTTAAATGAAAAAATAAATCAAAATAAATCAATGATTCCAGCACATCGAGGAGCAATGCCAACATGTATGAGTACGATTGAAGAGAAGCAGCAATTGGTTGATCTTCATGAAGTTCATTTCGTGCACTGTACAAAGAAGTGTGATAGCATTTCACCAGATGAGAAGTATCAAGAAGGTTTCAAACAATTTACGAGACATTTGTTCTATGTACAAAATTCATGTTTATAAAACGAGTGAAAGCTAATTTACGAAAATAAATTTTCAGTGTAAATATTGACATAGCAACACCGCAAAAATACCGTTTTTCTCCCATAGAAACAAAAACAAATCTTTGAGGTAGCTTATGGAATCTTTCGGTCCAACTATAAGCATCTTACTCAATCATTATGAAAAACTTTAAGGACCTCTGTATTGAGTTATCTCAAATAATATTAATTCATCCAATGTATCGCAAAACATAGTGATTGATAGAGCGGATTGGAGATAATGATATCATTGAGTATAGGATCAAGTCTCCCCCCGGAGCAGAAAGTGGTATCTCTAATCATGAAGAACAAATCAATGTCAATACGTGATTTGGCCAAAAAAGCAGGAACGAGTGTCGGAATGATCCAGCGTATCAAGAGGCGAAACCACCTGAAGACCTACAAGAAGCAGAAAATCTCGAAACAAAGTGCAGAACAGAAGAAGCGAGCAGCAACAAGGGCCCGGAAATTGTATTCGCGTCTTTTGCAGCATCCGGATGCATGCGTTTTGATGGACGATGATACCTATGTAAAGGAGGACTCAAAAACCCTTCCAGGTCCACAATACTTTACTGCCGTCGTTGGGGAGGATGTGAGCGATGCGGACAGGTCAATTCAAGTGGAGAAATTCGGTCGAAAGGTACTGGTATGGCAAGCAATATGTTCCTGTGGTTTGAAGTCCACAATTTTTTTACACTACCGGAACTATAAATGCGGAAATCTATCGATCTGAGTGTCTCCAGAAGAGATTGTTGCCTTTATATAAGAAGCATAGTACACCTCCACTGTTTTGGTTGGATTTAGCGTCGGCTCACTATGCCAAAACCACTCTCAATTGGCTTGCGGAAAAGGGTATAGATTTCGTTGAGAAAAATATCAATCCACCAAATTGCCCTCAACTTCGACCCATCGAACGTTACTGGGCAATCGTGAAGAGGGTCTTCAAGAAGACTGGTAAGGCAGCTGGGAACATGCAGGAGTTCAAAAAAATTTGGGCTCAAGCGTCCAAAAAGTACGATGCAACACTTGTCCGGAACTTGATGAAGAGCATTCGATCCAAAGTTCGAAAATTCGTGAAGAAATAACTTCATCCCGTCTTCATTATGTTCATGTTTAGCCTCGTACAATAAAGGATAAATTTTTTAGCTTATTTTCGATACACTCCTTAATCCAAGAAAAGGTGGATAACAGGAGCAATTTAAACATGAAATCAATTACCAAATTTAACAAAATTGCTTTAAAAATTCATATAAGTTTTGCTTTTGTTTCGATTGCTTGAAGTTAAAAATAGTTAGTCCCAAAAGTATCGCATTTAACACGTCAGTCCATCCAGCAGGGCACTTTTCACAAAATTAAAAAAAAGTAAAAGTAAAATAATCAGAAAAAAATAAATCCTCCTAAGAAAATCCCCCATGTCTTCCCAATGATCTACGTTCAACCTTCACCTGTACATATTGTCTTTTTATGATACAAAAACATGCTTTAAAATGATTCTTATCAGGTTTGCTTGTTATCTACATGCAGGGGTATACACAATGCTTAGCGTGAAGTATCCATTCAAGGGTGTTTCTCTAAACGTATAACATAAAATACATTTTTGACTATAAATCAGCGTAGAATGTTCTTAAGTAGTATGTTTTATAGGTCATTTTGGGCTAGAATTCTCTGAGAAATCTGAATCCGAGGTCAGATTTCACATATAATATTTTTTTTAAAGTTTTATATAAGTAAGTATGGAAATTTTTGAGGTATGTTCAAATCAAACATCAGATTCGGTAGGTACGCTATTGGTACATCACTTTGGCGTTATTTTTATATCGTTTTACGAAGAATTTCGAAAAATCGACCGTCTATTCAGCAGGGCACCTAAAAACAAGGAATTTGACAGGTACGTTCAAAATCCTCGGAGGTACGCTATGGTACGCTGTTGGTACACCACAAAAAACAGGTTTTTTTTTAATTTTGTGAAAAGTGCCCTGCTGAATGGATTGACGTGCATTTAACGGCAATAATAATTGAAATGGAGAATTTAAACGCTGTACTCCGATCAAAAAAGAAAAACTTTTAGTCTATGGGGGAACCAAAAAAAATGTCATTAAAAATTCTTTGCTATCAACGACGACGTCTTCCCTAAATCGAATCACCAACTGCTCCTGCGAACAGGGGAAAAAACTTGAATCGATTCATCTTCAACTTCCCCGTACAATCTCGGCTCCGGAAACAAGTTGTCTTTTTTTGTGTGCTGCTGTCCATCCACCCATCATAGCCATTTTCCGTAGAACAGGAAGCCCGGGGCTAACGAGATTGGCATGTCTCCGTCGGTCGCTGGAAGTCGTCTGAAGAACGGATGGATTCCGGTTCGGAATGAACTGCAGCCCGGCAAAACTATAGACGAGCTGGAAAAGTACCTACACATGTTTCGAAATGGAAACAATTTTCTGACGTTGATTTGGTCATAGCAAGCGGAACTGAATGACAAGCTTTTAGTAAACTAAACTTTGCTCTCGAAGGCGAAAGAATAAATTCCGTGTGCTAGGGTCGAAATTTTCCGGAAAATCACTATTAAACGTTCATTGACTTTTTGAATGATAGCATATTTATAAAGTGTTCCCATTACAGATAAGTTAACATAAGGAAGTGGGTTTACGGATGGCCATACATAGTTCTGAAAGTGTTTGAAATTAATCATCAGTCGCTTGAAATTACCTTGCGCAACAGTTTCACAAATCAACCAAGTCAAAGCAAGTGTAATTGCATAGCAAATAGTAAGTCAAATTACCTCGTTTACATCCTCGTTACACTTTTCTTGCTTATCGCTTCTTGATCATGTTTTCTATCTTTCGCTTCTCAGTATTGAAACGCTGTGCACCTTACAATTTCCGCTTTACATTCGATAAACCATCTCGTGTGGCCACCTTGTCGCTCGCTGCCTGGGTCAATAATGGTGGTGTAATTGTCCTAATTAATGCAGTACGTTTAAGTGAAAAGGATTTTTTTTCGCTTGTTTTTTTTTTGTCGATTCCGAACCTCTTTGTCTTGCAAGCAAATGAGCTCGGCCTGTTGTTGTAATGAGATACCGACCTGCATGATTTTTTCTGCTCTGTCCTGTTCTCCTCGGATGGTTCAGCGAAGGCGAAAACAGTTGGGGGAACAGTTTGTTCTCGTCTTGTGAATCAACCACCGTGCAAAAGACGAAAATAGTTGCAATTTTCTAGGGCTTCCTTCTTTCATAGTTACTTACTTAGGTACAACGACGAGAGTTCAAGGAAAAAAATAGAGAATAATTTTACACTCGACTGGATCAGCTCGCCAGGAGATGAACGGCGAAAGCATTCACGGTCACTTTAGCAGCTGAGCCGGGCTTCCGATTGTGACGATAAAGGAGCATTGTTCGACTTTGTTGAGGCGTAATATGCCGTTTTTTTCTTTCTACTATCAACTACTGTTTGGTTGAACTGCGTGTTGAAAATTCAGATGAACATTCGAGTGCGAGATAATCCGCTGTTATCTTATGTTCTGTCATTAGTTTATCCCCAATTAAATATAAAAGCATTGACAAAAGTTGTTACTTCATCTTAGTTATTCAAACAACTTCTCACGAGTTACCATGGTCTACCAAGATCAACCACGGATTCAATAAAAGAAGTACAGGTTTAATCATTCATGCAACCGTCACAGAGACTTTTTTTTTTGACGTTGGACTAAGGAAGCGGAACCTATGCTCACTATAGTACATATATTCCTCACATTCTGCATTCATGTTTAATTCCTCGAATAAATGGACGCAGTAACCAAGAATATATAATCCTGGCAAATAAAATTAGGTCTTGAATATAATTAAAAGCTACAAAAACGTTTCGGAGACTTCCCTACCCTTGAGTATGTGATCTGGCCGCGATGGTAGGGCCTACGCCATTCGTATTGGGATGGTAACCAAAGACATATTCTGACGTGATGGTATCACATGTTGACTATTTTTATTTTATGCCGCGTCACATATCTGGCATTGATGCACTAATTTTACGGATGTGATCCAACGGACGTCGTGTCTGGAAATCTGGAATTGTGATGCTGTCTGGTGGGGCTCTCTCCTCAGACATAATGAAGTGGGATTTTCTCTTGGATGCAACACTTTTTTGAAGCATTCCTTTACAGGACGAGTCGTAATCATGCTTTAAAGGGTGTACACGATGAAATTGCCACACTATGAAATTGCTCTAACTTTTTAACCGTTGGGTAGAATTTAATGAAAACTTGGGTGGATTTAGTTCATAGTGCATTATTTACATGCAAGTTTTAAAGTCCTGTGATCAAGACTCGCGGAAATGGAGTCGAAAGAACAGCTCGTGCGTGATAAAATCTTGCGCATTCATCACGAGAACAAGGATCTCTCGCATCGTTCCATCGCTAAAACGTTGGGAATCGCAAATTCCACGGTGTCGCGAGTGATTAAGCGGTTCGAGGAACGGTTGACCACCGATCGGAAGCCCAGAAGTGAAGGAAAAAGTATTCCGTACAACACCAAAAATCACAACCGCGTAGTTGGGGCCTTCAACCGAAATCCGAACGCCTCCGTTCGGGATGTGGCTAAGAAGCTGCACCTAAGCCGAAGTTTTGTCCAGAAGGCCAAAACTAAGGCTGGGCTTCAAACGTTCAAGGTACAAAAGGCCCCTAATCGCGACGAGAAGCAGAACAAGTCCGCCAAAACCCGTGCCAGGAAGTTGTACCTCAACATGCTGACGAAAGTTGAATGCTGCATCATGGACGACGAAACATATGTGAAGGCCGACTTCAAACAGATCCCCGGCAACCTGTTTTTCACGGCCAAGGATAAGTTCAGCGTTCCGGAGCATGTCCGCACTCAGAAGATGTCCAAATTTGCAAAGAAATTCCCTAGTTTGGCAAGCCATCTGCACGTGCGGGAAGCGGAGTGCACCTTTCGTGACCCAAGGACACGATGAACGGACAGGTGTACATAAAGAGTGCCTCCAGAAGCGGTTGCTTCCTCTCCTGAAGGCCCACAACGTCCCAACAATTTTCTGGCCGGATTTGGCCTCATGCCACTACTCCAAGGACGTGCTGAAGTGGTATGCGGACAATAAGGTCAATTTCGTGCCGAAAATGTTCAACCCTCCCAACACTCCGGAGCTCCGCCCCATCGAGAAGTACTGGGCGATTATGAAGCAGCACCTTCTTAAACGACCTAAGGTAGTGAAGACAGTCGAGGAACTGAAGAAAGTATGGGTTTACATGCAAAAAACGGTTGATTCACAGGTTGTGCAGAATCTTATGGCCGGGGTTAAGGCCAAGGTGCGGGCATTTGCGTATGGACTGTAAATAAAATACGAGTAAAATGGTAAAATGAAGTTTAATAGTTATTTCTCAATCCCTGAAAATTTGATGGCAATCGGATGAAAACTCGAATTTTGCGAATGAATTTTGTGTGTGGCAATTTCATCGTGGACACCCTTTAAAACAAATAGCTAGGTACCAATAGTATAATAAACAATGTATCCATAAGTATCAACATTCATAGGAACTCGACTGTTGGATTCACGGAGTAGAAGTTTTTTCAAAACTATATAAGTGGCGCCAAACTTATTCTGTATGTTTCACTCCAAAGAACAATCTCAGAACGGCTTCAATCTCGATAATTTTATATTAGGAGATAGGGAATAGACGCGATGAAGCTTATCTTTTGCCACCGAAAAGTGAATCCTATACTACGACTACGACTCAAAAAAAAAAAAAAAACGACTGTTAGACTGCAAATGCACGCAAAACATTGAAAACAATTCAATAACTTAGAAAATTGCATGAGACAAAACAAAACAAGCAATGAAATAAAAGGGGAACAAAAACTTTCCTACAAATAACACAAGTCATTTTAAATAACGCAAAAGAAAAAAAACGGACTGGCAGACAAAGTAATAGGTGGTAAGGAAATGATGCATAATTAACTTTAGGCACACATGAACACTTGACATCATTAAACTAAACTATAAATATCTAAAGAGGAAGTGAAAGATCATCTTGAACTTATAAACGTCACACTATTCGAGCAGGTTATAGTCAATAGGAAGCACGGCATACTAACAAGAATAGAAATAACAATCCATGAGAAACCAACCCTACGTGAGTACAACTAAAACAAACCTCCATTAATGATAAAAAGGTAAGCATAACATATAACATAACATATTCCTGATATCCGTAATGATCAGTCGAACTAATACCTTGGGGAGTCCCTATAAAAAGCAAGCAACGCGATACATAGTGGCGTTGGGAGGTTCACAGTGATACTCTTGACATTGAAACATTATTACTCAATTTTATTACAAATTTGATCTCGTTGACTACAATCCTCAAATAAAACTAACAGTGCTGACTTAATGGAATACATTACATAAATAGGTAACCAAATTACTATTTAATTTGCTTAATATATTAAATAAATTAAAATACAATGAAACATAACTTACCTTCAAAACTGAACATTTAAGTAAACAGTGAAGCAAAACAATTCCATTAAATGAGTTCCAATGAATCACAAACATCTCACAACTATAAAAATTAATCTCATTGAACTAAATTCAGTCTCAACGCTTTTCTTTCCAGAAAAAATACGGTTATTCTGAGGTGCAGAGACGCATCTTCTAAAAATAAATAAAAATACTTGCTAAACAATATTTAAACCCCTATTGAACAATACCTAAGAACATAAAATAAACCACCATAAATTATATATTAACAACAAACATACGTGTTAATAACCAAACATAATGAAAATCCTAATAAAACTAAAGAACGAAAAACTTCACGTAAACTTAATAACACTGACCAAAATGATGAATGATGAATTAACTAATATTAACAAATTGTAATAAAAAATGAAACTTTCCCACCCTCTCTAACGTAACCTTCCGAGTTAGTTCATAACAGCGTCTTCTTGGGTGCCATTGCCTGTGTATGGCTGGTGAACTACTTCGAAAGGCTTACGTAATCTATTCTATCATCAAAGGCCTAGTGTAGAGGTTTCGACGCTATTCAGCGTGCAGCTAGTAACATACCAAAAAAAAAAAGAAAAAAAAAAACGTTTCGGAGACTTAAATTTCTTAAAAATAATGGGCAGACAGGTTTTCAACACAATTTCTTACCTTTGCACTACAAATTCGTCGTATTGATCGAACCGTACTTCGCTATATCCTCAAACATTTGCGATGCGTAATTGCACAAATCATAAAAACCACACTTCACTTATTACACTAGCCACACGAGAATCTACGAATACGTGATTAAATACTAGAAAACTATGGGATTGATTTTCACAATAATTTAAATACGCTTGCACCGATTCTGAACCGTATTTACAATCGACGTAATCGCTTGATGTTGCCAAACTATTCTATTATGATTCTTATTCGAATGAAGTGGGTTTGGCAGTACTTCAATGTCACCTACAAATCGCCCAAAGTTGAACTATTTGATTTTTCCATAGATTAAGTAAATAATAACATACTTCTAATTGTAGATTTTTTCAATATTTATCGAGAAATAAAATTCCACATTTAATAATACTTTTCCACCTTTTTTGAATTTGGCGGCACTGCTCACATACTGTATAGCAGTGGTGCTCAGGTAGATGCTTGCAGCGGGCCAAAATGAAATTTTGCGCCAATGCCACGGGCCGCAATGAGTTATTTTTAATGGCTTAAAATAATTAATATAAAACAGCTTATTTTGAGAACACGTTACTAGTAGATGTACCTGAAATGTAAAGCAATGCTCTTTCTTCTAAAATAAAAAAAATTACAAACAACAATATGTAGATTTATTTCACATTCAATTTATTTGAAAATCAATAAAAAACTTTTCACATTTTAATACATAATTCACTTACACTTTTCTTGAGCAAGCTTATCGAGATCAGCCTTCATGCTAGAGGTCGAAATACGCAATGAATTGTCCAAATGTTCATCACTTATCTTATTTCTTGCTTTTGACTTTACTTGCTTCATCACGGAAAACAGTTGTTCACAAATGTATGTGGATCCAAACAAAGAAGCTACGAAAAGAGCATGATTTCGCAGCTCTGGGAAGCGCTCTTTCGGAACAAATTTGGCATAGAACTCCAACAAATCATGTCGATCAAATTTTTCTCGCAGTTCCGTGTCGCACTGTAACTCAATTAGTTCCATTTGGATATTATCTGGGGCTTGTTCAGCATCAACACTGAATGGAGCAGAAAAAGTTTTAGAATTTTGTCATGCGCTTTGAAATCTCCAAATCTACGAGAAAAATCATTTTTCATTGTTTGGAGTGCGTCAACGTATTTTTTAGTCAACGTCACATTGCATTTTCCGAGATAGGAAATGGGCAAAATTTAGAATTTTCATCTGTTTCTCACACAACACGAGTTTGTTTTCAAATGTACTGATTTGATTAAACATGCTGTGCACCAATTTGCCTTTACCCTGGAGACTTAAATTCAAATCGTTCAGGTGCGTTGTAATGTCAGTCAGGAAAGCTAGATCTGTCACCCACTGCGCATTATCGAAAAACTTCACTGATTTACCTTTGCTCTCCATGAATTCGACGATTTCTTTCCGAAGATCAAATACGCGTCGCAGCACCTTTCCCCTGCTCAGCCAACGTACCTCAGTATAATATGGTACGTCACCATATTCTGCATCCGTGTCTACTAGAAGAGCCTGAAATTCTCGATGGTTCAATGCGTGCGATCGGATGAAATTAACTATTTTGATGACATCTTTCATGACATCTTTGAATCCCACGCTTTTGGCGCAGAGGTTCTCCTGGTGCACGATGCAATGGTACTGGGAGAATTGCTCTGACACTTCTGGTAATTTTCGAAGATGGGCAATTGCACCTTCATGTTTTCCTATGAATAAACATTTTTTTTCAGTAATAAAATGATTAAGCAGAGAGAACAGACAAACAAGCTCAAACATAATTCATAAATACATAAATAAATTTAAACATACATAAATGTATGAAGAAAAATACCTTAAATTTAACACCATCCTTGGTACTAAATTTTCCAAGGCCGTAAATCTGATAAAGCTGAATATTTTGCATCAATTTGTATGCAACCCTTCAAGTAAGAAGTAAATAAACTTACGGCCTGATGCCAGCGCCAAATACATCAAATGTCCATAATAAATGTGATAATGCAAGTACTGTCAAAAGGCGACGTTCAAAATAGCACAACATTTTAGGCAAGAATTTTAAGGAGCTTGCACGTCTTTACACTGCGGTATAAGCTTGAATAATTTAAATAAGATGGAAAACAAAATACATACCACACATAGCGGGAGCTCCATCGGTAACAACTCCGGACATTTTCTTCAGCGGTAGATCAAACTTTTCTAGCACAGCGCACAGAGCATTAAAGATATCAATGCCCTTCATCGTTCCTTTCATGGGGAAAAGGCTTGCCAATTCCTCAGTCACCTCAAATTTCTTAGATATGCCGCGGATAAAAACTGACAATTGAGCTGTGTCAGATATATCCGTGCTCTCATGCAGCGCCACTGAATAAAATTCAAAGCTGGCAACTTTTTCCTTCAAACTCAACACAAGATTTTCAGTAATGTCTTCAACCCGCCTGGTGATGGTCGCCCGCGACAAACTCACTTGCGCAAAGATGCGACTTTTTTCGGGACAAATCATTTGAACCACAGCTTCCATACATTCCTTAACAAACTCGCCATCAGAAAATGGCTTCGAATGGGAAGCGAGTTTTTCTGCGATAATGAAACTTGCCTTTGTGCACAACTCATTTTCTTGCTTTCTTCTCACAAAAAAGTTTTGCTGGCTACTCAAATTTCCCCTGAACTCAGCACATTTTTCAGCCCGCGCCACACCGACATATTTATCCATTTTTGACGCATGTTTCGACTCGTAGTGACGCTTCACATTAAATTCCTTCATAACTGCAACAGCTTCGTTGCAAATCATACACACCGGTTTTTGATTAATGCACGTAAAGAAAAACATTTCAGACCACTTCTCCTGGAAAACACGTCCTTCATCAGCCACTTTCCGTTTTTTGCTAGTGCTGGCTTCCATTTTCACTGAATAATTGCTCGAAACTTCTCAGAACTACGCACGCGACTACAGGACGGAACCAATTGACAACAGACACTGAATGGTGAAAGTGAATGAACCTGTGGTTGTGGGAGCGAAAATATGACTGCATTCTCTCTTTCTTTCTATCCCGCCTTTTTGGTCATTCATCATCTGTGTAACAAGCACGGTATAAATTGTTCACATAAAACTATGAGGATCACAATTATTGCACAGTAAGAAATGTAACTCAAATCGAGCAGCAAATAGCTACATATTCAATGAAGTTCTCATATTTCTCAAATGCTATCGCGGGCCGCATTTGCCGCCTCGGCGGGCCGCAGGATGAGCACCACTGCTGTATAGCATACACATCAACGCTAGTATGCGTTTTCAATCATTCATAGAGCATTCTATGCCCTATGTTATGGTGAGTCTAGTCGTCAATATTCTCATGGAAGAATAATAAACAAACCCTTTTTTTTTGTCTTGGTTATATGCATGCTACCCAACACACGTGAAGTGCTGTCAAATGATCTACTTTATGCGAGGAATTTTTAAAGTTTTGTTGACGTTTACTATTTTGGGTGTAGTAGTGGAGAGCGTTAACTTGTTTATATTTTTTCTTGATTAAAATCAGTACGATTGACATATGTACACAGATGGGATTAAAGTTTTTCGTGATATTATTAAAATAGGTACATAGCAGTGGCAGTTTTTCCGTATTAAATGGGAAGAAAATTATTAGAATCGAATGTTTTGTGTGTTGCTACACGATTAACGGTAAGTGAACGAATAAGTTGTGAATAACTTGCGTACTCAGTATTCGGTATTCAGTGCATATTCACCGATTTCCACTGAAGGTCTGCTTATTGAGCTCAAGATAGGTTCCGCTTCCCTACCATTGTACCGTACTAGTTTTACATTGAAGTTGAACAATCAATTGAATTGAAAAAAAATTGAAGCTCTCTGCAATTATTATTTTTAACTCACTCTTCCGACCGCGATTTTTCGTTAAATTCCGTTGAAACTTCGGGATCTGTTCGTTTCATAAAATTGGTCCTTCGAACCGGATCGGGCCGAAGGTGATCAAAAAGGTGGATATAATCCACTTTTCGTCACCGCGCCGTGATTTGCGAGTGTGAACACCAGAATGAGGTTGGAATAGCACCTCCAAAGAGAACAATCTACGTGAAAGTGGGCCACATTGAAAATACTGTCGTTTAGTGTGACCACCATGGAGAATTGCTACGCGAGAAGAAATCACTGGAAGCGCATTTCAAACGTGCTGCACAAATGTTCAGAATGCTACTCCACATACCGATGAAAAGCTCCCGCGGATGAATTTACCTTCGTTTGGAGGAACTATCCATGAATGGCCGTTGTTGGTAGAGGTGACGAACTAGCCCAGGAGCAATCCTAGAGGGTTTGAGCTGGTTAGTGGAATACCTGTAACTATAAATTAGAAGAAAAACTAGTATTTTCCATTTAATTCCAACTACCTTTGCTTATCTTGACAGATACGCGTATATCGTCTACAATGTGCAGACTTCTTCAGTGTCTCTTACTTATAACTCGACTCAACTTACAACTGTCGCGATCGTGCTTTAGCCGACGTGTTTGGAGTCACCGCTTTTTTGTAAGCTTGTTTTTTTAGCTCTTTGCATGGTTGAAGGCGCCACTCCCAGCTTCTTTGCGACATCTCGGACGGAGAGGCTGGGGTTCCGCTGGAAACAGTGGGCAACTCTTTTTATCGTCTATGTGGCCTCCGGCTTTCGATTTCCCCCCGATCCAGATTTCCTAGCTGTCGACAAACGTTCACCGAATACGTTGGTAACAGTTGATTTAGCCACATTCAACGACTTCGCCAACTTGGCGTGAGAGTAGTTTGGATTTTCGCCATGCACGTACAAAACTTTGACGCGTTGCTTCTCTTCCTTCAACGACATTTTGATAACTGAAACTGCTAATCTCAAAACCAAAATAGAAGCATAATTGACGTTTTGGCTCATCCAAACTTTTATTGAGATCAGAACATAGGACCCACAGTTGCAACAAAAGCTTTCTAGGGTATGCAAAGCTACGCTGTGTTTTGAAACATATTCATTAAATATCTTGGAAGACCAACAGAAATTATGAAATAATCTTCTAGGTTATCTAAACTATCTAATGAAATTCAAAATTTAAAATCAACAGCTGCAACTGTAGATTCAAAATGAGGGGTGTGCAAAATGTTTAATGCACGATGAAAGGAAATGCGTCAAGTTTAAGTCTACCAAATTTTGATCGAAACACCCTTTATGGAGGACCGTCAATTTTAAATTTGATTTTTCTTTTTTAGAGGAGTACGTACGTGTTAATATCGCAGCCTTTTTTCAAAACATTAAAAAAAAATGCATCAATTGATCGGAAATATTTCTACGCATAAACTACAATATAAAACAAAGTAGATTTCGGGCCACTTACTGTTTCAAAAATCAAAAATGTCAAGCCTTGTCCCAAAAAGTATGTTAACGCCTTCCGGCAAAGGGAAAATGTCTGTATAAAACCACAGGCTGAATAAAAATGTACACTATCTTCGGCAACATTGTTCTACAAAAACTCTTCTATCTAGGAAATATGAAAAAAAAAAAACATATGAAGACCTAGAACATCCTGAATTATATTCAGAAGTTCGGAAAGAAAAAATAAATGCCTTTAGTTTTAGAATATGGTAGACAGGCATACGTATTATTGAATTTTTGGTGATAGACGTTAAGTATTTTTGTATCTTTTTGGGATGTTTTTGGTTATCCAAAATGCATTTGAGTTCAGAATTTCAGATCTACGTTTGTAACAGTAGCGTTTGAGGCTAAATAAGATTATGATATGTATTCGAACATTGTGAATGATTCTTTTGGAAGGTCAACATTCATTATTAGATAATTTTGCGATGTTCTAGGTCATCAAAACTGTCCTTGAGTTCAGAACTTAAGGTGAATTGCTGCTCGATGTAATTTTTCCTATCATTAATCTCTCTCACTCTCTCTCTTTCTCTCTTTCTCTCTTTCTCTCTTTCTCTCTCTCTCTCTCTCTCTCTCTTTCTCTCCCAAACTTACCTTGCTATTTCACATTGACAAATCACAACTGTTAGTGAATGAACATCAAATTGAACTCCATCAGATAGCTCCCTCTCCATGGCTGGATTTTGTACCTGGGCGCTGGTGGGAGGGCCTAGTCTCATGTTAATGATGCATTGGAGAAAGCTGATTTATGGTAGATGTCGCTAGGTCAAGTCATTGTATGACCTACTCTAATGAACCATTCATGGGAGAGCCAAAGGTCCAGCCACACAAAGCAGTGATCATATCACACTCGCTCCTCTTTCTATTTAATAGCCGCGTCGTAGCACGCATGTATACAGGCACTAAAGTTGAGTGTGACATCGGCGGGTTGGACCGCAAATCACTAAAAATTTAATCATAGATAGATTTATTCAATTTCTAAATCATTTAATATTCAATTTGAGGTGGAAGTTTGAACTGTGTCATAGAATTTCCTATACAGTGGACTTCTAGACCGTGGCCATAAGTATTGTGGTTTTGTGGGATGCGGGGGGCCCGTTTAAGAACTCAGAGTATCGTATCACTGGGATTTGTCATAGGTGTGTTTGTTCAGAATGAAAGAGATGTGGTACCGGCGGGCTTTGCTGCATTTTATGCTTAGACGAGGCTAGAAATAGTTTGTAGACGCCTGACCTCAAGTAGTTAAGGGACACGACAGGAGGTGCAGTTTTCATTGGCGTGGCAATTGTTTTAAGGTCTGTATCCGCAATAATCCGGACACGTCAAAACATGAATAAAACATAAATTTCGCATTATATTTCCGTCGTAGTTATTTATTTCCTCTCAAAAAAAAAAAAAAAAAATCAAGAGATTTGAACCCTACATCAGGATTACCCATGCAACACAAACACAAAATATAAATTTCTCGGGTAGGCAGCATATTCTGATAGAAGTTTGAACCCCTTATTAGTCAAGAATGGGGGATGCTTGAGTTACTCTCAGTGCTACATTATACACAAGAAGTTAATCTATGTCTATGAAATGCATCTATACAAAAAGAAAACCGGTAGAAACTACCGATATAAGCGTTAAATTAAAAACACAAACCTTCGTTTTTTTTTTGCAGCAAACGACAATATTTTAACCAAATTAATTCGGAAAATAAGTATTACAAACGCGCCAATTCTATTGAATTTCCATCGTTTTAGTTGCATGCGACGCAAGGCTCGCATTGGATTCTGCTAGTGTGCAATAAAACAAATAGAATGTTTGGATGTAGCACTTGAAAGAAAACATAAACAAATACACTTTTGACAGAAATTAGTTATAAGCTACACGAATTAACCCAATACTCAAGTTTGAACATTTTCGCATAATTTTCTACCGCACCCTGTAGGGCAGTTTGGACGACCTAGCACATCACAAAACTATAAGTCCTACTCTTTTTCAACCATTTTTATGTTGAATGCTAGAGAGTTTGAGCTGTTTAGTGGAATACCTGAAACTAGAAATGAGAAGAAAAATTAGTATTTTCCATTTAATTCCATCTACCTTTGCTTATCTTGTCAGATACGCGTATCTCGTCTAAAATGTGCTGACTTCTTCAGTGTCGTATACTAATAACTGACATTTCTATGTTATTGATCACCTATTTAATCAGAACACACCAAATTGCTTGTATAATAACGCTTGGAAAATTTAAGGCCTAAAAGGGTTAATTCAAAGAATATTGCATTGTACAATCTACATGGCTTACATTTAGTTGCGTAGTCGTTCGTCACAATCCGATTGGATTAATGGGGCTGTATCTTGTAGTTTTTATCACTGCACTATGGTCCAGATCACGAATTTACGAGGAAACATGCTCCCAGCGCCTAAACTTGAAACTTTACAGCAAAGTGATATTCTACTACATGGTTTGTATTACTAAGGCCCATTTTTTGATGTTGATCAAAATAAAGGTGGTCCCCATTTTCACGGAAATACAAAAACTAACTTTTTTATTTGCTGAAATAGACGTTTACATTCTTGGACAAAGTTGTAGCGCAGAAAATTTCATGGAATTTTGACAATTTTTTTTTCATTTGTAGCTTAAAAATTGACCGATTCAGAGCAATTTTCCCTCATCAACTTAGGGTGTACCATAAAAAATGATTTTTTGTCCTAACTTTTTTATTTAAATTTCCACTGTAAAGTTTCCCTCTCGAAGATCATGGTTGCCACCTTGTCGTAGGTTAGAGGGCTAATCCCATGCAAAAGGCCAGCATGGGAGGCTAAGAACATGATCAGCAGTGATAGTATCACACTCTTCTTTCTTTAAATTGCCACGTCGTAGTACGTTTATTTTAAGGCATTGAATGAGGTGTCTTACTGGCGGGCTTAGCCGAAATTCACTCTTATACGAAGCTGGGAACAATCTACAAATTCCTTCAAATAATTTAGGGAAACGACAAAAAGTGCACTTTCTATTTGCTTGATAACTCTTTCATTGCTGTTTTACCATCTAATTGTTATTGAATAAACAGCAAATATAGCTACACACTTCGTATTCTTAATAATCTTATTGTTCCCATCATTATCAGAAAGGGTGAGTGTTTTGATCATGATTGTGAGCTCAGTAATATGTCCTGATGTGTCGGGTACAGATAATGCGAATATATATTATAATTTGAATATACGCTCTATACGACAGCCGTGATCAAGGCACTGACTCTAACAACATATTATTTGGCTAAGGATCAGACCTAGTTAAATGAATCAGAAGAGGTAAGACGAAATAACGCCAATGACCAAATGACACAAAACAATCGACATGAACATAATGCAAAGAAAGGAGAAGCAAACCTGGAAATGTAACACCTTTTGAGGCAGTGTCAACAGCGTCTCTATGGACGACATGATCCTTGCACGGCTGGTGAAATGCTTCAAATGGAGTTAAGTTATGTCAGTCTTACACACAAGGAACAATAACTTCTTATTTTTGGTTCGAGAAAACTGCTTCGGAAAACTTTCAAACAAATAACAATCCAACGGACTAGACTACAAAAGACATAAGGAACATCGAAACAAATCATTCAAGCTGAAAACGTGATACTGACTAACAAAATCACAAATAGACTATGGAAAAAAAATAACAAAGAACAACATAACATAACAAAATTCTCAAACGCGGCTCCTTCCGAGTCATTTGCAACAGCGTCTTCTTGGACGACATGTTCCGTGTACGGCTGGCAAAATGATTCGAAAGGGTCTACGCAACGATATCATCAAAACCTTGGCGTAGAGGTTTCTACTCTATTCAGAGTCCCGCCAGTAAACCTTACAAAAAAAAAATTCCACTGTAAAGTTGTGTTCCGACGAGTTTTAGAAGATTTAAAGACGCGTACTTTGGTATACAAATTTTGCCGCTAGCTTTAACCAGTTATAGTTATTGAAGTTTTTCTAAAAAAAATACGTGCTTTTCAAATGTTGACTTCTATGATTGGAACAAACACAAAAAAAATTAAAGACGACATTTGAAAGGACAATTTATATTGTTTAACATATGTGAAAACAAGAAATATGTTATTTCTGTATCTTAAGAAAAATACATTTGAATCTGTGATGGTTTTAGAAGAAAAACTTCAATAACTATTGATTGGTTGAAGCTAGCAGCAAAGCTACCAAAGTACGCGTCTTTAAATCATCTAAAACTCGTGGAAATTTAAATAAAAAAGTTAGGGCAAAAAAAAAACATTTTTTATTGTACACCCTAAGTTGATGAGGGAAAATTGCTCTGAATCGGTCAATTTTTAAGCTACAAAAAAAATATATATGGAAATTCCATGAAATTTTCTGTGCTACAACTTTGTCCAAGAATGTAAACGTCTATTTCCGCAAATAAAAAAGTTGGTTTTTTGTATTTCCGTGAAAATGGGAACCACCCTAATTTTAATTAACATCAAAAAATGGACCTTAAAGGGCGATACGGTCAAAATTTGGTCAATATCAACTTGACGTATTTCTTTCAATTTTGCATTTAAAAAACCTGAACACCCCTCATTTTGAAGGTGTGTGTGTAGAATGTTGCTCCTATTTTGATTTTGGAATTCACTCTTCAGTTGTCAAAATGCCGTCCAAGCAAGAAGAGCAGCGCATCAAAATTTTGCTCGCGCATCGCGAAAATCCGATTTGGCATCTTGCCATTACGGTAAAAAGGCCATGGAGTGGTACGCCGCCAACAACGTGCAGGTGGTTCCCAAGGACAAGAACCCTCCCAACACGCCAGAGCTCCGCCCAATTGAGAAATACTGGGCTATTGTCAAGCGCAAACTGGCTTTCTGCGGCGAAGAAGGTGGACAAGGTGGCTGTACAAAATCTGATGGCAGGGGTCAAGCGTAAGGCCCGGCAATTCGGATTTGGAAAAGCGGAAGCCTAACTGAATATTTTTCCTGAATTTTATACTAATTGAACTTGAAAAAGAAATTTAATTTGATTTTTTAAATAAACGATTTCACCGATTTACATGCGTTTTCCCTTGACCAAATTTTGACCGTATCACCCTTTAGTAATACAAACCATGTTGTAGAACATCACTTTGCTGTAAAGCTTCAAGTTTAGGTGCTGGAAGCATGTTTCCTCGATCTGGACCATAGTGCACTGTCATATAATCTGATCATGCTTGTTGAATAATAATCAACATAGGGATATTTGATATCGTCATTATTCATTTACTCAACATCGATCTTTTTCCAAAATCGAGTGCCAATCACCGATTTACTGACGCATTTTCCCCATTGAGGATAGTCCGGAACACCTGAGATGATATTGCACCCAACAAGGAATAAGCGAGAACCAAAAACGAGCATTTTTTTTTCCATCGAATAGAGGTGGTAACAGATTCTTATGCCTCAGAAAAAAAAAACAACGATCTAGGAGCCACACTAGGTAGAGACGAAGTTATCCTAACCACTACACCTCCGAAGCCCTCCATGGACAAATGTTATGTGACATAAGTCTTTTAATTAATCATATCCTCCGCTAGCTCAGTACGTAAACAACCACTGACATTTACGAAATCCGATCTGTTTAATCCGTACGCACATTGTAAACATGAGCTTAAACTCCAGCTGAACATCGTTCCTTGCAGCCTTCATCGTAGAATGAACCTCAGCCGATCCCCGCAAAACGGCGACGGTGGCCGAGAGAGTACGACTGCAGCTTCTACCGGTGAAAGTGCGAGCGTCACCCGATTCAACCCTTTGATTTCAAGTGATGTTTTGGAACTGGACGGTGAAAGTATTCACTGACTGTGTGTGTGTTCGGAACGGATCGAATTTCCTCACTCTAAAGTAGCTCACAATTTTCGATGTCCGTTCCGTGTCATCGGACAACAATCAACCCTTTCACATTTTTTATTTTCATCTTCCAACAGAATGACGCGTCGCCCTCTGTGACGGCTGAAAAATTAAGTCTTTTGTAGGTATTTGCATAGGACACATCTTAGGGGCAGGAAGAAAAAAGTTTTGAAGAATTGCGTCAATTAATCTTCGAGCACCAGTCGCCGGAGAATCGAAATTAAAAAATCAACCCTTTTTTTTATCCTGACTGATTTCGCTCATCACAGGTCCATCGGATCCTTTCTGCGTTCGAGTTTTTAATCGATTTCTCTTCCAACAATGCTCCGGATTCGCGTTGAGGTGTCACGAGAAAAACTCCGAAACTTTTTAATTCATTTTCACTTGAGCTACTGGCTTGAATAGGGAATTTCAGGAAGTAACTAAAGTTTTGTCAGATGTGGTTGTTTGAATTCGGAGCCAACCGTATTATGAACTCTCTGGCTGTCACATCGTTTCTTCGGATTTTTTTTCGCGGTTGGTCAAATAGAAACGGAAGGGTTCGGATGAGTTTGTTGGAGAGCGGAAAAAAGGAAAAAAAATCGAACTGTACTGTACACGTTGCAACACAAAGAAAGGGTTGAAGCGGTATGTTTTACTTTGGAACTCGTTTGTCAAACCCACAACCCTTTTGCTTTCAGCCAGCAAGTTTTGGCACCCTCTTGGTGGGTGAGATGAACAGCAGCCTGAAGTGGTCTGATGAATAACATGACGGATTATTTGCGTGGCACTGATGGGTGATTATCGGGGTTTTCGCTGGCTATTGTGGGCTCGATTTGCACTTTGAACTAAATATCTCAAAATGTGTAGATTTAACAACTTCTGCTTAAATAAAGCAGTGGATTACTTACAGCAGTATAACTTGATTCGAATATCAGTTTTAGTTAATTTCAAAGTTCTAAAACCTGAAGTGGAGGTTCAACAAACGGTCTGCTTTGGTTTATTTGTAAATAAGTTACAGTTTTACCTACCTGGTCAATATTTATCGAAAAATAACCACAACCGATCAAAGGTATTAAGTTTCGTATATGTTAAACATGCCCTTCTTCTTAAAGTGAATATGAAACTAATAATTTTTGAAACTCTTGGTATAGTTCAATACATTATAAAGAACTAACTTTCCTCAAATATGTTCAGTTGAATTATAACGATAGATTGATACTATTCGTTATAAAGCCTGTTCACGTTAAATTTCAAACATCAAAATAATATATAGGAGCCAAAAAAAAATTTAACATAATTTAACAAAACCGATTGTTTATTTCACAATAATAGAATCATATCTACATTAGACACAGTTGATTCAAATGTTAATCCTTCTCGCAAATTCTCGAACTTTCTGTGGTCCATCTTCTCTTGAAATCATCGGTGCCATTTGCTTTCTTTTTAGTTTCGAAGAGTTTCCGCTCAACTAGAGCTCAGTACTTCTCTATTGGGCGAAGTTCTGGGCAGTTTGGTGGATTGACTGTTTTTGTGATGTTTTGACCTCTTGTATCTTATACCATTCCAGGACGGATTTCGCGTAGTGACAAGAGGCCAAATCAGGTCAACACAGGGCTTGAGAGTCGCGAGAGTCTGATGAACTTATTGATAGCGCCGGAGAGACGATACTTTTAGATTTTCGACCACAACTACTTATGGCCTGCCAAATCATATACTTCTTTAGGAATTCGGACATGTCCGGAAATGCTCGGCAACGGCGTTTTTTGCATTGCGGTATAAAAGCTAGACCCGAAGCTTTTTAAAGTCTTCGAGAACGTATGTTGTACCGTTCCTTATGATTCAAGATAATCCGTGCAAAAAATTGGTATAGGGCCCCTGGCCTGGATTTTTGCAATGAACTTTTGCTTGTCATCACGGTTGAGCTCATTTATCACTTTGTACGCATTCAGCCATTGCCTCTCCTACACTTTTTTTACGTATGATTTTGACTTCCCAACTTTGCGAGTCACATTTCTCACAGATAGATTGGGATTTATCTAAATAATGACTACCATCTTCTTGTCCATTTGTCGGGAGCTTACTTTTCCATTTGTTGCACTTCCAACTTTCCGATCCACAGTCAAGTGCTGATCAAATGATTTGCAAACACAAAACACGGTACTCCTCGGTTGTTTATAGAGTAGGCCGGAAAGAAAAAAGTGGCAGAAATGGATCTCCGCATAGTGTTAAGGATCACAAGCGGGTAGTTCAAGCTTTTAAGAGGTATCCTAACAGTTCAGTTCGAGATGTGGCGAAGAAACTGAATCTAACCAAAACTTTCGTGCAAGATGCGAAAAAACGTGAAGGACTACACACGTACAAAGTCCAAAAGGCACCTAATCGCGATGAACGGCAGAATACGGTAGATAAAACACGTGCACGGAAGCACTACGCCCAGATGTTTACGAAACTACATTGCCTCGTTATGGATGATGAGACGTATGTAAAAGCAGACTTGCGGCAGCTTCCGGGATTCCATTTTTTTACTGCTCATCATAAATTCGATGACCTTGAGGATGCTAGAATGCAGAAGATGTCAAAGTTTGCCAAAAAATATATGATTTGGCAAGCAATTTGCTCGTGTGGAAAGCCGAGCACCTCATTCGTGACAACTGGAACGGTCAATGGGCAGGTGTACCTAAAGGAATGCCTCCAAAAGCGTTTATATGCTCTTATGAGGTCACTCGATGGTCCTACGGTTTTCTGGCCCGATTTAGCGTCGTGCCATAACTCGAAAGAGATTTTGGAGTAGAGCAAGGCTAAGGAGGTCAATTTCGTGCCGAAGCATCTCAACCCCCCGAACACACCGGAACTGTGGCCAGTTGAAAAGTACTGGGCCATCATGAAGCAGGCACTCTTCGGAAGCATCCTAAGGAAGCTAAATCGGAGGAAAATATGAAGTAAAAATAGATTGTCAGGCAAAAAAAAAGTTGATCCAAATTTTGTAGACGACCTAATGAGTAGTGTAATGAAGAAGTTTCGTGCATTTGGATATGTAATTAAAATTGAATGAAAAAGACATGGGAAAATATTCATAACACGTTTTATTTTACTCCCTGAAAGTTTGATGATGATTGGTTGAACGGGTGAATTTTGCCGAAAATTTGAGTCAAAATTTGATTCCGTACACCCTTTATTCTCGCTTTGATGCACGTTTTGGAGTTGGTGGCATATTGAGAAAATCCTTCTATGGAGTCCTGAACGGTCCTGGAACTGCAACATCAAGAGCGAATTTCTTCGTTTTAACTCTTTTAGTGTGGTGTGTACCGTTACAAACACTCCAGGTACTTCTTTGGCACTTCTACATTCACTTCTACAAACTCATAACAACGTACTCGAAAAAAATCCACCACACAAAAAGTGTTCGCCAAAAACTTATTTTAAGTCGGATTTTCTTGAAACTATTAGGGAATTAACTAATACATATGGATTTTGTTTCGGCATAATTACTTTATTCAATTTCCTTTCCATCGCTGAAAGCCCGCACCTTTCCCTTAAGACCCCTCATTACATCTTGGCAATGGTGGAGCCGACCTTTTTGGTCACTTTCATCCATTCTTTCTTCAACTCCAACTTGTTCTAAACACCTTGGACGATTTTTGAACTTTGGCTTTCATTATGGCCCAAAATTTTTCCACCGGACGAATCTCTGGTGAATTTGGGGGTTGGCGGTTTTGGTACAAAAACAACGTTATTGTCTCTGTACCAATCCAACGTCGAGCGCACGTAATGGCATGATGCCAGGTCCGGCCAAAACAATGTCTCGCCTCCGTGGGACCGCAGGAAGGGCAACAGACGGTTCTGGAGGCACTCGGTGCGGTGAATTTCACTGTTGATGGTACCCGTTGTGATGTACGGTTTACTCAGTATACCGCATAGGCATATGGCCTGCCAGACCAAGTATTTTTTTGGCGAATTTGTCCACTTTCTTCTTCCTTATGTCTTCCGAAACATCAAATCGTGATTTGGCAACGTAGAACTCCAGCCCCAGTATCTGCTCTGAGCCGCATCAAGAATCTCGGCCAAAGTATACGGTATAATAATTTAAAACCGAGCATGTTGCGGCTTCGATTGTTTACCATATCCTGAGATCCCCAACAACTACTCACAAACATGGCAGTGAAAGACCAGCCAAAATTATTACCGCTAGTTTTCCTATCTGATGGAATGAAATATGAACAAATATATTTACAAAGTGTAGATAAAAAAAAAATCACAAGTTACAAGTTACAAAATTAGCTCCATTGTCCGCCGAGTACCACCCATCCTCGCACCCTTCAGATTCCACTCCAAGTCTTCGGATCACTGACTTCGATGAATGGGTGTCTAGATGAAATCCTTTCCTATTCATCCGAGCCCGGCTAGCGCGCTCCATTCGACAACCTATCGATAGACTCTGTGAGTGTATTTTTTTTTCTCTTCCACGCCGCTACAAACCGACCATGAACCACATGGTCTTTCTCCCTCGCCTTTCTCGGATGCGGAGATTTCAGGTTTCCTGCCACCTTCGGTTGATTTACACAATCGTCTAAGCCACACGGTTAACCCTTTCCATCGACCTAGGAAGTAGAGAAAAAAAAGGGTTGAAGTACGCTTCGAGTTGGTTTTTTTCTCTCTCTTATTCGCTGCTATTGAGCTGCAACAAGGGTGCAAGAAAACCGTAATAGGAGTAGGACACAAAAATCAATAATTCTTTTGTGGTGTTTGTTTTCGCAGACGCGGTTCTATGCTATAGTCTATCGACAAAGGGTTTGTTTTTTTTTCTTCTGTTCATTGGGATATTTAACTTTCATCTCGAATGCTTGGTTTACTATTATAACCTTCAGGCGGAATTTGGAATTGATACAAGAAATCGGTTTGATGGACTTTGCCGAAGTCTATCGACTTGCGATAATAAACACAAAATGAACAATCGTCTAGTCGTTACGTTTGAATTGCAGTACGTAAATGAGTTTCTGTGCAACGAAAAAAAAACCTAATCCTGTCAAATTTTTACCATTTGATACAACAGTATCAAACTGACACATTTCAATTTGCTTCCAGGAGTTGAGTTTTCATAGGTTGAAAAAAAAGCTTTTATCTAACAACAGGATAACAACTGAGCAACGGAAGCTAACCCTCAAAGGGTCTGCTGACAAGGACGAAAAAAAACGACACCCATCTAAATCAGATCACAACGAGGGGGTAAAATAATAATGTTCTTCAAAACATCCAAGTTATAAAAAAAAACGATCTGATTTTAACATAATTTCTGGGTGTCAGTTTTTTTTTCGCTTTAAAAGCGAAAATTAAAAAAAAACCCGAACCGTCTATTATGATGTAACGATGAAATCGAGCGTGGCGAGTTGAAAATGTGACTTAAAAAAATAACTTTGAATCATAATAGCGTCGTAGCAATTGTGATGTTTCCGGTTTTGATTTCTGACAGATAAAAGTTAAAATTGTTGAAATGGTTATTGTTGTATCTGTGTAGGAAAATCACATGCCAAGTTTTGTAGACATCTGCCGCATTTGGATTTTTTTCAGGCTTTGCTCAGTAAAGTTTTATGCTTTGAAGTGAAAACTCACCTTTCATCACATACTGATTCATGATTAATTTTTTAAGAATGGAATGTATTTCGACGCTTACTTTAGAAAATATGTCAAGCAACTGTTTTTCAAATTTAGCAGGAGAATGAAAAATACTCTTGTGTTATAGCCTGTCCACATTAAATTGCGGACACTTTTCTTTTAGTGTAGATTTTTAATTATTTCACGGATCGCTGGAACGTTTCACTTTTATGACAGCTGAAACCCTGCACTTTATTTCGTGGTACAACATGTTTACATTCTTGTTACATTCAGTAAAATGGCGTCGAATTAAGTGGAATTGGGCAAACGCATTTTGTTCAAACGGCAGCAAAATCCGAATTTATCGGTATCTTGCCAAGAAAATAAACTACCGAAAAGTACCGTGTTTTGTGTTTGCAAATCATTCGACCAGCTTTGACTTTGTATTGGAAGGTAGGGAGTGGAATAAATCAAAAAGTATGCTCCCGACAAATGGACAAGAAAGTGGTAGCCATTACTGAGAAAAATCTCAATCTTTCAGGGCGAAATGTGGCTCGTAAAGTGGGAAGTCAGAATCATACGTAAAAAAGTGAAGCAGAGGCAAGAAATGGAAGCGTACAAAGTGAAAAATGTGCCCAACCGAGATGATAAGCAAAATTTCACTGCAAAAAGTCGTGCTAAGGAGCTTGACACCAATTTTTTGGTTTCATTCTCTTGTATAATAATGGACGACGAAACATAGGGGAGGATGGTACAAAACGCACCGTTTAAGCAACATCGTGAATAACTAGGGAATGGAAGCTGAAATTTAGGAAGAAGTTATCGAGTATGGTGCATTACGATGTTTTCGTTGTAGATCAAATGTGATTTGAAATCAAAACGATGATTATTCATGATTTTTTTACAATTTAACCCAAAACGACACCGGGGTAAAACGCCTGTTCAATTGCTCAATATGCATCCCAAAACTGGAGTAATACGCACCACAACACTGGGATTTGAGGTACCATATTATTGGAATAGCATGCACCGCTTGGAAAAAGTAAAAACACTGCTGTAAAAAGTTACTCATTAGAGGTGTAAAGTTGAAACATATCGCCACGTCCTCTTTGCTCTGTTTGGTACTCCAGCAGCCTATGGGTATAGAATAAAGACGTTGCGCAAAACGTTGTGATATGTTGCCAACTTCTCATTATATACACGCTTAGAAAAAATACACAAAGGAGCAGTTAAGCGTGGGAAGCACGTTGGTTGTAATTGTGTTTATGTAACATTAGGTTCAAATTATTTACTTTTGGGTAGAATTTAACCAGAAGTATGTTATTTATACCCAACGTTGGCTTCATTCACTTAACCGCTCCACTGGGTAATATTTTCTAAGCGTGTAGACGTATACATAAGGTCACGGTGCGTTCTGCCCCAGTTTTAGTTTTGCATGGTTTTGTTTAAATATTCTGAAAATACGTGGAATTACAGTAAAGTTTTGATACTATCTTGAAGTTTTGTGGTGTGCAATATATGTGAAGTGAATTTATTATAAACCATGGATATTAACGCGTGGTAAAAGATTATTTAGTACAGTACTGTACTGAGGACTTTAAACCAGCCTTGGTAGAAACACCATACCGTTCTGCACGTGAACCGAACTTGACTGCAAACACACCACCATGTGGTTGTAATTCACCACTTTAGTTTCGTGCTTGGAACGCAATGGACGCAACACGAGTGTACAAGCTCGTGTTTTACTTTTGGCACCGTGTTTGATTTTTAGGAAAATACACGAGCCGAGTGGTTACGATCACAAGAAAGCTCGTCGAATGATTCTAAAAATTTGATAATTTGACTTATTGGTTTGTTTTCTTGGCTGTTGGGTGACCAGTGCATAAGTTGATTGAGTTTAACACGCACGGCACGGTTAGAAATAAAATAAATAAACCACGCGTGTTTTCCGCAATTGGACACAATCGGAAACACTCGGCTGTGGTGTTTGCCGAAACATTAATCACGGTGTCCGAAGCTAAACCACGAGCACTGAAATTAGTGTTGTACTCTGTTACTCTGTACTCGTCTTAGTCTGGAAGCACGTAGTATAAGTGGCGAATATAATGCACGTCCTAGCGTGGTAAAAAGTAGCTTGGCGTACAGTGTAGTGTTTGGGCATGGCTGCTTTAAACAGCTTCCGGGTCTGGCTTTTTACACAGCAATGCAAATGAACGCCGTTGCCGAGCATTTCCGGACAAAGGAGGTGTCCTAATTCCCGAAGAAGTAGTTGATTTTTCAGTTTGTAGTTGTGGTCGAAAATCTGAAAGTTTCGTCTCTACCGGCACTATCAATAAGAATGTGTACTTATCCGATGTCGACCAGATCGGGAACAATTCCGAAGATTGTTCCGAAGGTCATGGGAAATTCCTCAGCATATAAAATTTGGCACCGTAAAATCAATGAATTAAGAACGACGCAATGTCTTGAACTTCAACAACAGCATGATGTTAAACTAAAGTGTCATGAGCAGCGTGAGCGTGGAAGTACTGCGTGACCTGGAACGGCAGTGACTGTGTCAACTCGAAGATGGTGTAAAAAGGCAACGTGATCCAGAAGAAACGAAGAAGTCCGAAACCGTTGGCTGCGAGGTCGTGTGATCCGCACCTATCCAGAAAAAGATGGTGTAGTGCTCCGGGCAGAAGTGGAGACATCTAGTGGAGTTTTGCAGAGACTCGTGTTTAAACTTGCAGTTCTTAATGTTAGCCGTGAAGCCGGAGACGCAAGGAGATGCTGAATTCGAAGCAGAGACATCGAAGCAGTGTTCGAGCGAGTGAGAATATTCTGAACGAGAATATGGAAGAATCATGGCTGAAAATGGGTCTGGAAGATTCAACCATGAAATGGCCTCCTTATAGCCCTTATTTAAACCTAATTGAACATTTCTGGGCAATTCTCGACAATATAGTCAAAAAAACCCATGTAACCTTCAAGCAAACATATTTTGTGGACCTGGAACAGGCCTGTAATGAGTTGGACCAACAGCACCTTAAAAACCTGGTCAAAAGTATCCTCAAATTATTGCAGTCCATCATTGAAGCAAAGGGAGATCATATTGCCTATTTTTATTTATATATTTATTTACCATCGGCCTATTTCCTCACATGGTGACAGCCACCGACGCCAGGGAGACGACTGCACCACCTGGACCCTACCTAACGACTCTGGACTATGAGCCGGGACCAACGGCTTTACTTCTCTTCCGAAGGAAGACGTGACCAGATTTTTTCACCTCAGAAAAACCACCGACGTCGACTGGGATTGGACCCAGACCCACTAGGGTGCCAGTAGCAGTCACGCTTACTACTACACCACCGACGCCGGTAAATATATTGCCTATTGAAGAGTTGACTCCAACTGTTTTTGATTGTTTTTGGGGAAGGGGGGTGGGGAGAGGTCTCAAAGCATCATAAAACCTTTCTCTGCCCCAAATTTTCACGCCATTTATAATAGTTCTTGAGATATGTAGAAATTTGTGTTTCATTTGTATGGGAGCCCCCCTTCAGAGGGCCATAGAAACATTTCTTGCCTTCAAATCCCTCCACATGCCAAATTTGGTTCTATTTGCTCGATTAGTTCTCAATTTATGCAATAATTTGTATTTAATTTGTATGGGAGCCCCTCATTTCAGAGAGGGGATGGGTCTCGAGTCACCTTAGAAACATTTTTTGCCATTAAAACCCTGCAACCCGCCAAATTTGGTTCCATTTTCTTGATAATTTCTTGAGCTACACGGTGTTCAATAAGTTCGAATACAAGTTTTCATCATTGCGTAGGTATGCGCCATGTACATATTCTGCATTGGTATTGGTGTCAGCTTTAGCTTCATTCATACGCTACCGAATGTGCGCGGTGTTGACATTCTGTTAGTTGTTGTTCGTTTGTTACGCGCGATGAAAGAGTATCGGGACTTCGTAATTAAGCGTTTTTTGAACGGTGAGCGACCCGGCGATATATTCCGGCTGCTGAAATCGCATGGGGTCAAGCGGAACTTTGTCTACACGACCATCAGGCGATACCGGGAGACGTCCTCGACCAATGACCGTGCGAGATCCGGTCGGCCGCGTTCAGCGAGGACGCCACGGGTCATCAAGATCGTGAGGAGCGAATTCGGCGCAAAAGAACCGCTCAATCCGGAAAACGGCTGCAGATCTCAACGTTTCCATTGGAACCGCTCACACCATACTCACCAAGGACCTTGGTTTCAGGCCTTACAAAAACGTAAGGTCCATGGCGTTTCGGAGGCTACCAGCAAAAAGCGGTTGGATCGAGCTAAGAGGATCCTCTCTCGGCACGCTGGTCAGGAGTTTGTTTTTTCGGACGAGAAACTGTTCGTGCTGCAGCAGCCGCACAATGTGCAAAATGACCGGGTGTGGCGCCATCGAGGGACAGCATTCCTGAATCCAATATAAACATCCCTCGGTTCCAAAGTGCCGCGTCGGTGATGGTTTGGGGGCAGTATGCAAACGTGGTAAGCTACCCTTGGTGTTTATTGAAAAAAACGTCAAAATCAACGCGGCGTACTACAAAACTGAGGTTTTGGAAGAGGTTGTTGCCCCCAGTCTCCGAAGCCTCTACGGCGATGAGCACTACGTGTTCCAGCAGGACGGTGCACCAGCCCATACGGCAAATGTGGTTCAAGCCTGGTGTCGGGACAATTTAACCGACTTTCTGGACAAAACTTTGTGGCCTCCCAGCTCCCCGGACTTGAATCCTCTCGACTTTTTTGTTTGGTCCTATATGATGGCGAAGCTGAACGAATACAAGGTCAGCACTTTGGATCATTTCAAGACGGTAATTCTCAAAATCTGGGACGAAATGCCCATGCAGTCCGTGCGTGCCGCCTGCGACGCGTTCGAGAAACGTTTGAAGCTCGTTAAGGAGTACAAAGGGGGGTCATTCCAAGAGAAATGTTGTAAACGTTCCTTGTAAACATAGCTTTCAATAACATAAATCCAAAAAATAAAAAAACATGTTTTCATTTTTTTAACAAATTTTGAAAGTGTATCCGAACTTATTGAACACCGTGTATGTAGATATGCGTGTTTCATTCTTATGGGAGCCCCTTCCCCCCCTTTTAGAGAGAGGAGGGGACTCAAATCACCATAGCAACATTTTTTGCCTCTTCAAACTCCCACATGTGCATGTATGCATGTATGTAAAATTTGATTCCATTTGCTTGATTAGTTTTCGAGTTATGCAAAAAAAAGGTTTTTTTATTTGTTTGTCAGACCCCCCCCTCCCCCTCAGAGAAGGGAGGGGTCTCTTACAATCGTAAGAATCATCATCCATACAAAAATTGACCCCGATTGGTTCAGTAGTTTTCGAGTCTATAAGGTCCAGACAGACAGACAGACAGACAGACATACCGACTGAAATTCATTTTTATATGCATAGATGAAGTGGCTTTTTTTATTTCATAGCTACTTTGCAATTGCTTGTGTGGTTTATTTCAAGTAAGGGAAATTAATCATTATTTTTGTACTCTAATTATTCATCAATGTTCATTTTCCTGGAGCATGTATCTTTCAAAAATTTGCGTTTTTCCTCAACAATAAGACATTGATCAAAGGTGGATCTGTATTTTTGCCGGTCTCTGTAAACTTGTTAAAAAAATGAACTTTTGCCACTAGCGTCACAGAGTGAACGTTTTTTCAACCATACTCTTCACCTTCCGGAAGCCCTTGACCTTCTGAACAACTATGCTTAAGGTTCAAACATTCTAGGAGCTCGGAATCACGATATAAACTCGTTAAAAAATGCACTCTTTTTCTTGTGAGCTAAAAGGTGAACACGAAATTATTGCGACACCGAAAATGTCATGCCAATTTTCTTATAATGTTAAGAATCAAACCAAAATTTTAGAGTAGTTTAATACACATATTTACTTCAAAAATCAAAAGAAAAGTTAATCGATGGAGCCTTGAGTGTAAAATTGAACGCATTTTCGCTTGATGCCCTCCAACAAAGTCTTTACAGTGTCATCCGGTACCAGTTTCTTAGTTTTTTTTTCCATTTTCTTAACATGTCCTTCTCGTTTTTGACTGTCTTCTTGCTCTTCCGAAGTTCCCGCTTCATCATTGCCCAGTACTGCTCCGCCGGGCGCAGCTCCGGACAGTTTGCCGGATTCATGTCCTTTGGAACAAAATTGACAGAATTGGCCTCATACCACTCCAGGACACTTTTAGAATAGTGGCATGATGCCAAATCTGGCCAAAATAACGAAGCTTCGTCGTGCTGCTGCAAGAACGGCAAAAGGCGCTTCTCGAGGCGCTCAGATTTGTAGATCTCGCCATTTACTGTGCCCTTTGTCACGAAAGGCTCACTCATCAGTCCGCAAGAGCAGATGGCCTGCCAAATGAGATATTTGGAGGCGAACTTCGACATTTTCTTCTTCTTAAATTTGTCGTCCACATAGAACTTGCTCTTGCCGGTGAAAAATTCTAACCCCGGAATTTGCTTAAGGGGTAAGGCCACTGTAACGGCCCAAAAAAAAAAGGTTTTTTCACCAATTTTTTGCTCCCGAAATTGAAGGTATTTGAAAAAAAACTTTTAATGGTGTTATCGGGCGTACATTAACCTTTATTATCAAATTTTTTAACAGTAAAAAAAAACAAAATGGCGGTTGCACAGCTATCTTCCCGGGACATGTTTTGCTTCCAGGGCTCCGCGGCACGCAGCACCACTGGTGCACTTTTGAGTCTAGAACAAAAAAAAAAAATCATTAATCTAGAGGGCTGTTGCTAGAGAAAGTCGATCGGATTTTAAAAAATATCAATTTTTGTGGATTTGGCGTGCGTTTGAAAAAAAAATTGATTTTTGACGAAAAAAACGGCAAGTTTTTTGTTAATAAAAAATCAATAAATAAAGTTCTTGAAAATTCCGATCGACATTCTCAAGATAATGTAAATGTTCACATCTGGTTAAAATTTCAAGTAAAAAAATGAAAAATTGTTCGAGTTATGCTGCGTGCCATTTTGAAAAACGATGTTTCGAGAAAACGCGTTTAAAGTTTTTTTTTTTTATTTGCATTTCCCCTTCATTTCCTAAGGACAACGAATTTTTTTCGCACAGGACCTTTTTTTTCTTATTCTAGAGGGTTTAAACTATTTTTTAAGCCAATAAAAAAAAATCGATTTTTCAAAAAATTTACAGTGGCCTTACCCCTTAAAATCGGCTTTTATATACGTTTCGTCGTCCATCACATAGCAGCCATATTTTATCAGCATCTTCTCGTAGAGCTTCCGTGCCCGAGTTTTAGCCGTCGATTGTTGCCGCTCATCGCGGTTTGAGAAGTTCTGTACCTTGTATGTATGTACTCCAGCTCTCTTCTTTGCATTTTGGACGTAGCTCTGCGACATGCCGATCTTTTTAGCCAAATCACGGTTTGAGACGTTGGGATTTGCTTTAATCATCCGCTTCACCTTTCCCTTCGTCTTTTGTTTCTCCGGTCCCGGTTTTCTTCCAGCTCCTTTGCCGTGGTCCAACGTCAATCGCTCCTGGAACCGCTTCAACACTCTGGAGACGGTTGAATGGTGAATGTTCAACATTTTTCCCAACTGCCGGTGCGACAGGTCAGGAAATTCCAGGTGTTTGGAAAGAATTTGTTCTCTCGACTCGCGTTGATTCACCTTCATTTTCATTGAATCACGTTGAATCGTCAAAATACGACTTCGAGTTTGACAGCATGTAAACAATACACATCAATGAGAAAGTGTGCAAAATTTGGTTGATTTTTACCCAATGGTAAAAAAGTTATGCCCTGTTGTATGTGTCGCAATAATTTCGTGTTCACCCTTTAGCACCTAATTCACTATTTTGCATGCTCACTAGTGCCACGTAGCGATGGTATTTTGAATCATACTCTCCACTTTCCGGGACCACTTGACGTTCTGAACAACTTTGCTAAACGTTCAAACATTCTAGGAGCTCGGAATGCACTTTTTCTTGTGAGCTAGCGTCACGTAGTGATCAAATTCTGAACGATACTCTCTACCTTCTGGAAGCCCTTAATCTTCTGAACAACTAATGCACAGTGGGAAAACATGGATCCGAAATCCCATTGATTTAGACGGCGCAGGGTAGGAGTCCTGAAAAATAGCAATTCTTATGGGAAAAAATGCGGAAAATCGAATGGTGTTGGTTTCATTTAGGGTTGACCACAACAAGTGTCCCATTTTGCCCATTTCTCCCCTCATTTTGGATGCAAACTAGAATTCTTACCCGAAAACTAAACTTAGTGCTACTATATTGAAACCGAATGCACTGTAAATTTGCAAAAAAATGTTGAAGAACTGTAGGGAACAAATTTTACTTTGATCGGATGCCAGGAAGTGGTCCATTTTACCCGATTTTCCCTCACATATGCATAAACTCATATACCATGTGGTTCGGAAGATTGGTGCTAGTAATAATGCTCTCACTTGACTGTACTTATGTAAACATGTCCGGAGAATCGAATGGTGATGGTTTTGTTTAGGGTTAACCACATTGTCCATTTTACCCGATTTCCCCTTATAATTTAATAACCTCATATACCATGCCGTTTTAAAGATCGACGCTCTCACTTGCACTTTGCTTACGTAAAAATCTCTGGAAAATCGAATGGTGATAGTTTCGTTTAGGTTTGACATCAGTATGTTGTCCATTTTACCCTAATTCCCTTCATAATTTAATATCATTTAATTCATGCTGTTTTGAAGATCGGCGCTAGTAATATTGTTCTCACTTGCACTGTACTGTAGTGGTCGGAGTCAACGTTAGAATTTCTTTCAGTGTATGGTTCAGCTTTCAGTCGATCCTCTCATTGTCATCAACGTCCATATTGTTTGCATCTAAATTGAAGTTTTAAAAAAGGCGTCTCGACAACAGGAGCTGCGAAATTTTATTTCGGACAAGTGGTGGGAAAATCCTTATCATTCACAGGGGATCATTCAAACAATCGTGAATTCGGTTGGAGTGACGGTGTCGAATGTCATCAGCAAGTTTCTTCAAACCAAAATAGTTTAGAATAGTCAACCAAGCAGTCCAAAAGGGGAACACGCAACAAACAAGTGGTGAAAGTATTCAAGAGGAAACACAACATATTGCCAAAAAAGAGAATGTTAGTCAACTGTGCAGGAAATCTAACTGAGATGTGGACTGAGGACACTCAAAGCCCAGAAAAAACCTCGCCGAGATGATAAAGAGCATGAAGTATTGAAAAGTCAGAACTGAACGCATTATGATTCGTTGTACCAAACCAAACATGAACCAAACATTCAGGACGATGAAACGAAGAATGACTTTTCACAAATCCCTGGTAATAAATTCTACTCTACGTAGGATAGATGATCAGCCAACCATGCATTTCAATTGGGAATATTAACAGTAAAATCTACATCAAAAAGTGCCTTTAAAACGCCTATAGCTACTTTCTCAAAACATCATATTTTGGCCCGATTTTGAATCTTGCCACTAATCAACAGTAACGAAGAAATAGTTTTAGGAAAATAATGTCATTGTGGTACCTCGTGATATTAATTTTCCAAACTGTCCAGAGGCTGATTGTCGGAACATGGGAGAAGAGTTTGGCTCAAAATTTCAAGCAGAAGTGGACAAAAGCTTACAAAATCGGAGGAGAGAAGCTTGCCTAAACCTTGATGGCAGGAGTCAAGTCAAAGGTCCGAAAGTTTGGTCATGAGGGTTAGATTTAAATCTTTTATTGCAAAAAGTGTAAAGGACCATACTTGAGGAGAATAATTGTTGAGAAAAAGGTTTTGTTTGGATTTCTGTTAAACCAGTAACGTTCTTGCGATTATACAAAATGTATTCCCCGACACGCTTTAGTATCTGTTGGACTCACCAACAAATGTTTGGAATCGTAATATTTCGTCGGTTCTTTTTTTGTTCCACTCCAGTGAAAGACATGCAGCAGTCGATAGCAGTTCGTGTGGGGCACTTCCCAATCCAAATAATCTTCATCCAGCACAGGTTCAACACAATTTATTTACACAACAGGAACTAATATTAAACGACACTTTATTTGTACTTAATTTACTATTGTTGCTACTTAAATTTATTTTTCTGTCTTAATTCTAATCACATCACAAACAGTTTAAAATATCGAAACGCGAACGGTCGAGCGATCGATGATACCCGTCGTGTGGTCTTGCATGCACTGTCGAGATCGTCATCTCCAAGCACAAACAGTACCTCTGGCTCGCCTACAGAGTACATTGGTGAAGACGAGAGAAATTGGGTTGAACGTCGGTAGTAGTGGTCAACGGTGAGTGACCAATGGACAGTGATTGGTGACTGCTTCTGTCCAGTGACACCTAGGTAGCGTGATGATGGTTACTGGTTCGTTGCCGAACATCCTGCCCCCGGCAGAAATAACCATTTCTGGAACTCGACGATAAGGTTGCTTGTAGAGTTGGATGCTTCAGGTTGAAGGCCTAGTATCCAATCATTCTCCATGGTTCTGCCCCCGGCAGACGTAACGTCCTAGCAGTTGACCAGTTCCGTGGTGAAGTGGAGTTTCTTACCATCCAGGCGTTCCAGCAGTCGACCATCGTTGATACATGGAAATAGATAAATAAGACCCGGTAGCCAATTTCGGGAGAGTAAGTTTATTGGAAAGGTCCTCACCTGGACCCTTCGCAATTCGGGCCTTGAATTTATTTGATTGCAGCAAACTTTACAAGCTCGATTGATCCGGCCATTCAGAAATCGTGCTATTGGCCAGGTTGATCCTCTAGGGAAACCTCTAGCCCGACCGCGGCTGCGGTGCTGTTGCTGCTGATGGTTGCTCGTCAACTGATGATGGTATTGGTAGTAAGCAAATTTTCGCTGTTGGACGTGTGAGGAATCCTGTTGTAGTTTGCAACGTGACTACTCGAACTATTCCGTCCTTCCCTGGGTGCAGCTCGTGGATTCGTGCTGTAGGCCAGCGCATCGGAGGCTGGTTTTCGTCGACGATGACAACTAGCTGGTCCCTTTGTAACGTTACAGGAGGGTTGCACCACTTGCTGCGTGGTTGTAACTGAGCAAGATATTCCACATGCCAGCGTTTCCAGACTTGCTGGAATAGTTTCTGGTTTAGCTGCAAATGGTGGAGGCGATTGTCTGGAATCGCATCGTAGTCGACGTCTGGGACGGACTGCAATGACGAACCGATCAGAAAATGACCCGGCGTGAGGGCCTGAAGATCTGTAGGGTCCTCGGAAAGCTTCGTGAGTGGTCGCGAATTCAGACACGCTTCGATCTGCACCAGAAGAGTTTCCATGTCGTCGAAAGCTAGCTTACGATCTCCCAGAACACGAACAAAATGCTTCTGTGCAGAATTGATTGCTGCTTCCCACAATCCTCCGAAATGCGATCCCCGAGGTGGATTGAAATGCCAGCTGATTCCGGTTGCCGTACATTCGCTGGCGAAAGAGTTCTGGAAGTCTTTGGCACGCAGTAGTTTCCGAATTTCATTTGCTGCACCAACGAAGTTTTTGCCATTGTCGCTGTAGATATCGGAGCACAAGCCCCGACGAGATACAAAGCGCCGAAATGCTTGGAGGAACCGTGCAGTGCTCAGGTCCAAAACGAGCTCAAATGAACTGCCTTCGTGCTGAAGCAGATGAACAACGCTACGTACGCCTTTGAGGCGCATCTCTTCGGTGACGAGGCTTGAGGTAGATTGGTCCCAGAAATCAACACCAACGACGGAGAAAGGTCTCGATGCGGTTACACGCTGTGATGGAAGTTCGGCCATGAATTGTTCAACGGCCTTCGGTTTCGCTCGGAAGCAGATGACGCACCGATGAACTACACGACGAATAGTACTTCTGCCCCCCAGGATCCAAAACCGCTGCCGAATGGTGTTGGTCAGAAGCTGAATAGCTGCGTGTAGAAGTCGTTCGTGTTGACAGCGAACGAGAAGTGTCGTGAACGGGTGCGACCCTGGTAGAAGTATTTGATGATGAGAATCGTAAGATTGTTCAGACTGGCTCAGACGTCCACCGATGCGTAAAACGTTGTCGGTAGCAATCATAGGATTGAACCAGCGTAGTCGTGATTTCGGTGAGATAATCTGGTTTGCCGACAGTGCCTTCCATTCCGCTTCAAAACTGTCCTTTTGAACCAGTCGAACGAGTGTTAGTTCAGCGATACGAAGTTCAGTTGTTGTTGGTGGTAAAGCAATGACTCGTTCAGCCTTTGGTAGTTGAAGATTTTTGAAATACCGTCGCCAGTAGGCAGTAATGCGTAGCATACGCTGGTAGCTAGAGAATTTACCCACGTAATCCTCAATGAATGTTGGCGAAGGCGAAGAAGTGATTACTAGCGATGATTTCCTTGCTTCTTTGGCTGCCTGGGTGTCAACAACTTCATCGACTGGAACTGCCCAAGTTTCCCTTTCTCCACGAAGCCATGGAGGACCTTCCCACCACAGTGTGCAGCTAATCAAGTCTGCAGCTGGAAGTCCTCTCGAGATAATGTCGGCAGGATTTTCTCGTCCAACTACGTGACGCCACTCGCAGTTCTCCGTCCTCTGCTGGATTTTGGAAACTCGGTTTCCAACGAAAGTTGACCAAGTTGACGGCGTAGCTCTCAGCCAACATAAAACTGTGGTTGAATCTACCCAGAAGTAGGACTTGGAGGTAATTCGTAGCGCTTCGGAGACCTTCTGATAGAGTTCAGCAGACAGAAGAGCGCCGCAAAGTTCCAAACGTGGAATACTCTGCTGTTTAAGTGGAGCAACCTTCGAGCGAGACGTCAATAAAGCGACCTTGACTTCCCCTGACGCATCCGTTGACCTGATATAGGCGCACGATCCATATGCGACTAAAGAGGCATCCGAGAAAAAGTGAAGTTCTACAGAAGTCGCGTTTGGTAGAATGACGAATCGATCGATTCGAAGAGAATTCAGCCGAGGAAGTTCGGTGTAGTATTCAATCCAACGTGTCTTCATCTGCTCTGGTAGTTCCTTATCCCAATCGTACTGCTTTCCGGTGTCTTCCTTCAATCCCCACAATGCCTGCATGAACGTTTTGGCGACGACAACCACCGGCCCTACTAAGCCCAGGGGATCGAATAATTTAGCAATGCAGGAAAGAGAGCTTCGCTTCGTAACGACTGTTGTAGGCTCGATTGTTACTTCCGGAACGACGTATTTCAGCTGATCCACACACGGCTCCCAGTGTAAACCCAGTGTCTTGATGGACTGACCTTTGTCGAAATCCACCGATGGTTGCAGGGCACGATTTTGTTCCGGAACTCCTTCCAGAACTTCAGGACAATTGCTTACCCACTTGCGTAATTGCATTCCGGCAGAGTTGAACATGGCATCCATTTGTTTCCGAAGTTCGATGGCTTCAGCGACGGTTTTTGCGCCCGAAATAAAATCATCGACATAAAAATCTTCACATGTCGCCTTTGCTGCGAGGGGATAGTTCTCCTTTTCATCCTGTGCTAACTTCTGGAGGACTCGAGTGGCTAAATACGGAGCCGAAGCCGTGCCGTAGGTTACAGTCTTCAGTCTATAGATCCGAATTGGTTCAGATATTGATGGACGCCAGAAGATAAGCTGAAATCGACAGTCTCCGGGAAACAAAAGAATTTGCCGATACATTTTTGCGACGTCTGAAATTATCATAATCGGATGTAGGCGGGATCGCATAGTGATAGATCGCAAGTCCTCTTGAACGATTGGGCCCACCAGCATAGCATCGTTCAGGGATACTCCTGTGGAACTCTTGCAAGAGGCGTCGTAAACGACTCGCACCTTGGTTGTACTGCTCTCCTCGCGAATGACTGGATGATGTGGCAGGAAGTATGCTGGTCCTGATGCTACATCGGATTCGTTGATTCGCTCCATATGCCCCAACTCCTCGTATTCGTGCATAAACTTCCGGTATTCGGCGGCTAATTTTGGATCACGCCCTAAGCGACCCTCAATCATTCGGAAACGATGGAGTGCCGTACGTCGATTGTCACCCAACTTGTCCAATGCATCGTCTTTAAACGGAACTCGAACCATGTATCGTCCATCCTCGCAACGAACAGTAGTTTCACTGAAGAATCTTTCACAGTAGGCTTCCGATGGAGAGTGGAAGATCGTTGAATCGTCCTCGATGGCCCAAAATCGTTCCATGTCACGATGAATATCGGCAGTGGTGGCGACGTTGCAGACGACGGAAGACCTTGACTGTTTTTCAGGAGTTTTACCGCTGAGAACCCAACCGAAGACAGAATTCACCAAGCAAGGAAGAGATTCACCCAATGGAATACGACCTGCGACATTGAAAAGGTCGAAAAACAGCTCTGCCCCAAGCACAACATCAATGGATCCGGACTGGTAGAATGACGGATCAGCTAACTGGATGCCCGTTGGTAGTGACCAACACGATGCATCGACGGAGATTGATGGCAGATCTACAGTGACCTTCGGAAGAACGAAAGCTTCGATGGTGGCGGAGTACTTGGATACTCGAGACTTCACTATTGCCTGGAACTTGCAGCGAACCTCTGTTGATGCTTGACCAATCCCTGCGATCGGAAGGTTTACCTTGCAACGCCGAACCTTCATGCGTTGCACCACTCGCTCGGTTGCAAAACAGCACTCGCTACCGGAATCCAGCAATGCTCGTACTGGATGCTCGTTCCCACTTTCGTCCACCATGATGATGACCGCTGTGGCTAAAAGGACCCTGTTTCTGACACCTTCTTGTGTTGTGCAGCTTGAAACGCCGGTATTTGCTGCGGGCGTTGATGACACAGATCCGCTACTACTGCCCGGCTGGCTGGAAGCACTAGGTTGATCCCATTGGTTAACTGCGGATGGTTGACTGCTGACCTTTGATCTTGACATGAAGCACAGCTGCGTGTGATGACGTCCTCGACATTTCCGGCAGCTATTCTCCGACGAACAGTCCTTTGCCATATGGCCTCGACGCAAACAATTCCGGCAGAGTTGATTACGCCGAACTACTTGCTCCTTTTCGTCAACAGTCATGTTAGAAAATTCGCTGCACTGGTACAGGAATGTTGGTTAGAACACGCTGGACATTTGCGCAACCCTTGCTGTACAGCACCATGATTCCCTGCACGCGGTGGATTGGGCTTCTTGTTGATAGCTGGGATCTCCGCAGGCTTGGTTGAAACTGTCTCCAAAACGTTGACACGGCGTTGAAGAAACTCAATCAGCTGTTGGAATTTCACAGTTTCATTCACCTCCGAATATTCTTCCCAATCACGCCTCGTTGTTGAATCCAATCGGGTACTGAGCAGGTGAATCAGAAGAACGTCCCAATGTTCGGTGTTTTCCCCCAGTTGCTTTAGAATTTTCACATTTGTTTGGAATTTATCGATTAACGAGTGTAGTTCCACTGCCGTTTCTCGCTTCATGCAGGGAAATTCAAATAAGGACTGCACATAAGTTCGCTTCAATCGCCGTGGATTTTGATAGTGGCTCATCAACAAATTCCATGCAACAGAATACTGTTCATTGCTAATTGGAATTGTTTGAATTAATTTAAGTGCTTCACCAGCCAAAGAGGAGCGTAAGTAGTAAAACTTTTGAATAGCGGACAAATTCGCCGAAGAGTGCACAAGTGAAAGGAACAAATCGTGAAAATTCATCCAGTTTTCATAGCTGCCACTAAAAACTGGCAATTTAATGTCTGGCAGCTTGAGGTGGGACACATTGTTCAAGTTATCAATGCGTGGGGCAGTAGTAGATTGGGCTTGGGCATGCGGTTGGTTTAATAAAAGCAGCGTACCTTTCACACGATAATATGCTCGTTCAAATTCTGTGCGCTCCTTCAAATAAGCATCGATTACTTGATCGTCATCTTCCAACGTCTCGAGCTCCGCCTGAACATCGTTAAATTCTGTCCAAATTGCGATTAGGTTTTCCAGTCGAACGGGCACTTCACACTGGTCTCTTTCGGCCTGATAGCTGGATACAAATGTTTTAATTGCTGCGAACGACATGATGATACCACGTTTGCGGTTCTTCATATTACGCAGCTTCCGATCTGCAGCCGACATAGTGATGAGCGAAGGTGGAATCTACAAACAAAAGACCGCGTAGACCACGCTAAATTGCATAAACCGGTTGGAAATCTAATCACCTGTTTACAGGCAGTTTATGCCTTGTAATTTTTATCCAATTTCGCCTCCTCTCTCGCTTTGAATGTTGCAATTCGAGTTGACGGACTTCCCCGTAAGACCGTGAGTGTGTATGCTGGATGGCGGATTATGCGGTTGCAAAGTTGTAAATCCAGTATCATCGATCAATCCAAACATAAGCTGAGGTGCATCTGTCCAGTCGGTGGTCGATTCGATCGTCGACGTTTCACTCCGCACCAACGATGATAAATGCAGACAGCGCCCAGAACATGAACAACAGAAAAGAGATCTCGTAGACCAATTTATAAATGGAATGTGATTGAAACCGCACTCACATTGATGAGCCATAGAGAATGCCTTGTATTGTTTATTTGTCGCTGCATGCATGGCGCGCTCGCCATTTCACAATCCAGAGAAGAATATCTTCGATAAAATAAGCCTGTCGATTGCCCAGTGAACAAGCGAACGGTACAGTTCGTTCGATCCGCTCTCCGTAGCCTTGGAAGTTTTTTAGTAGGTGTTATTATCAGTTCAAGTCAGTTTCATTTAGTTTTTCTTGATCGCGAGTGAAATTCCGTTTCTGAAGAAGAAAACGTTGTGTGATCTAGCAGGGCAACAACGTCATTAATTGCAATTAGCAATATTGCCCCGATCTAAAAGCCATTTTGCTCCGCATCCATACGGCACGCACACCAGCAGTCCATAGTGTGTAGCGTGCAATCGTTCATCTGCTAACCACCACCCGACCAACAATATCATCATCATCGTTCAGCTCCACGCCTAGACGGTACACGGCCACTCATCGTCGCTCGGCACAGCAGCAGCACGTTTGTCGCCCGTCTGCAGTAGATCAGTGATACATAAGATAAGTTTTTTATTAGTATATAAGATAAGTTTTGTTTCTCGCTCTTGCTTTGTGTGACTGTGGAGAGTGACTGAGAGTGTGAGTGTGTGCCGATTTAATTTGTGTATCTGCGGTTGATTGTAGATAACTACGTTAGTGGTTGAGCCATAAGCTC
>JASCZW010001459.1:0-99527 GCA_034211315.2 Aedes japonicus
GAACAAATGTGCCAGGAAGTTGACTCCGGAACTGTTCCGCAGCGATTGATGGAAGGAATATAGAATAAAGTGCCAACTTTCATTAGAAACGAAGAGAAATGATTTGTATTGATATTTTTTCCTTAATGTACAGTGAATTACCTTTATTTTGATGTATTGAACTTATTTTACGTCTATCCGTTACCGAGATACAGATGATTTTCTTATTCCGGATCCTAAATGGATATAGCTTTAAAGTGCAAGTGCCATGTCCGAAGTCATACAAAGCCCAGAAACCTCGTCTGGATGATAAAGGACTAGAAAATGCGAAAATTCGAACCCGAAAACTGTATTATAACAGTCATCCTTTAAATAACATTTGATTGACCATCAATTTCCATCGGAAAAGATTTAAATGTCATGGTATCGAACAAATTGTATTGACACTATCGATAAACGACTCCATTTGGACAACTGTCGACAACGTTTTCATTTGTTGCAGCCACGAACTAAACGAGTTTTTCCATGCGTTCCCGAAAGGGGCTTGCGAGTATATAAAGATGTTTACGTATTGGACATCATAAGTGGTTCCCAAAGCTAACATGAGTTCCAAGAGTTCCAAATTGAATAACAGATGAAGCAACATTGAACAACTGCTCATCTGATTTTGTGGCAACAGCCGAGTTTTCCCAACCACCACCATTGGCATGGGGAGGCATGGCAATTGGAAAAATGGCTAAAAGTTTACCCAATGGGCATGTTTTTTTCCTCTGTGCTTTCATTTAGGCAAAAAAAAGTTGTGTGAACAGCTTTGCATTCCAATGTTTTGCAACACAGTTGTCGTGTCTGCCACCACCCTCGCACCCACTGGAGTAAGCGGAAATGGTTTCACCCCTCTCTCGCCGCCATCATGCGGTTAGGACACGTGCGACTCAAACTTTCCGATCGACAACAATGGCAAGCGCTTCGTTGGTTCTGGTCCGGGGCGGCTTGGCGGTGGCAATGTTTGACTACGAAGTTTGGTATTTGCGTATTATGCAAATGTGGGACACGTTCCACAGTCGACGGAAGGGATGTTGCATCCTGTCAAAAAAATAAGAAGAGAACTGAGTTCTGTCAGCTGCGAGTGAGTGCAGAAGTTCTAGGAACATGAAACCGAACCAATGTACTAAGCATTAAAACTTTTGCTGCTGTAAAATTCGGTCCATTAGAGTAAATCAGCGGTAAAGGAATTTTCACATGACTCTCCACGCAACCCATCCACCCAATCAAAAGATTCGATTGCAAAAATTGCTCACTTTATTCAGTAAAACTAACGTAACAATATTAACCGATTCAACATCATCGCAAAGGTCTCAACCATATCCTTAGGCAGATTCTGACTTCTCGGCCGCCACCACGGTTGTGGTTCCGGAAGCCACAGACTGCGAATCGTCGGCGGGATCTGTGCAGGACAGACCTGGGAATCTCTGATACAGTGCAGCCCGGTATTTCGGATGGCTGATGCCGTAGACGATCGGGTTGTACACGGCATTGGCCTTGGCGAACAGTGATCCCCAGATGGTAGCCAGAGGGCTGATAGGTGAAGCCTTGAAGATACCGGTGTAGTTGATGATCAGATACGGAGTCCATGCCATGAACCACAGCGAAATGGTGACCAGGGCAACCTTGGCCAGTTTCATTTCCGTGCTGGTGTTCTGGGCATCCTGTGATCGCAGCGAAGCAACGTTCATCTTCTTGGCCTGTTCGCGCATGTTCTTCTCGTGGGCTGATACGGCCTTGATGATGAAGACGTACGAGTAGATGATCATCAACAATGGAGCGAAGTAGACGAAGAACGAGTACACCAGAATGTACGAGCGGCTACTCCAGGTGTCGGTCAGATAATCAGTTCCACAAGCGCTCATGTTGCCTTCCGGGACATATCGGTTCCAGCCGAAGAATGGAGCCAAGGTCCAGGCGGAGTGGTGGCCCACACGCAAGGATACGAGCCAATGCGCTGTTGTTGGTCAGAGGCTTGGCAGACAGACCCTTGACGATAACATTGTAACGGTCGAACGCAATCAGAGTCATGGTCCAGATCGAGACGCAACCGAACAGTGATCCTAACATACCGTAGACTTCGCAAGCGAGTGGTCCAAAGACCCAGGTCTGGTAGTAGCAGTTGATCACCATTGGTGGTCCCATAGTAAACATCATCAGGAAATCCGAGAAGGCTAGATTGACCACTGGCAGGTTGGATGGGGTCCGGAGCGTCTTGGTGTTGGTGAAGATGTACACGACCATTCCGTTACCAATTACCGAGATCAGGGCGAGGACGGCGATGGCAAATCCCAGCAACGAGTGCCACAGTGGGTTCATCGGTGGGAACTGATACCAATGGGCGTCCACCATATGCAGCATATCGGCAGGGACTCGGTCCACCACGGTCATATTGTTGGCCACCGACTGTGCCATCCACGCTCCGTACGAGGCCATGTTGTTGTTGTTGTTGATAAACAGACTTTGTTTTCACGAAAGAACTGAGAAACTTTTTCACACACCGTCACACTGATGTTGTATCCAAGGTAAGCTGAAGAAAATCGCAACAAAGGCGAACTACTTCAGACCTACAATAGCACCAAAGAACGACTCGATTTGACTGGGATATTCCTTCGGCTTATATACCGATTAGTTCTGAGTGTAATCGAATTAGCGTCGAGGCACAAAACGTGAACTCATAATTTCATAAGTTAATCCCTACCGTATTTTGGTCGTGGTATGCAACCGATCCCTGTCTCTCTGCACCTTGTGTGTAATGAGAGTGAAAATCGAGCGCCACTCCAAAAGTCGATAAACCGTTCAGCACGGCCAATTGGTAACCAGCACGGTTCGCCAGCGCCAACACCGCAAGGGATTATCCCACTGGCCCCATCTAACATTTGCATAATCCCATTATTGTTAAATCAGGTTCAGCCCCAACCAAGCAGTTGATAACCATGATTCCACCTCTCGTCAATCCAATCGGCCAACGGCTGGGCCAGAAGTCAATTTTCAATTTTTCAATTAATACCAACTGGAGGTTGACCCGGCGGTTCCGAGAACAACACACGCCTCGGGCCCCATTTTCGATATCATCGACATTGACTGCAGCCACATAAAACCGAACGGACTGATAAGGTGGAGGAAATGAATTAATTTGCATTTCGTTAATCAACGTGAAATCCGCAGTCTCTTTTCGCGGTTGGTTGAAAGCGGTTCGATGGCGGGTGCGGTTTCATGTCGAGAACAATTTAAATTTACACCGCTATCGAGTACACGCTAGTTTCAACCTCCATCACATGGATTGGAACATGAGTTGATTAACATGGAACCGTTTTGAGGTAGCCTTTAAGGATGACTTCAGTCGGTAGATGTGTTTTTCTGTTTTTTCACCTGGAAGTGGAGGGTAGGGTTATTCTAGTGCTTTACATTGGGCCGTTCGATGCGGTATTTTCTTCATCATCGTCTTCTAATCCATGTCGCTGATGACATAACTTAAGATCTTGCCCACAGTAATAGGGTCAAATCTTGTTACACCTTTGACTTTTTTGTGGAAGGGGGAGGGGAGTCTGACCAATGTTTACACTCCATACAAAATTTCAAAAAGATGTATGGAGAAAAGTTTACGAGGGGTGGAGGGTTCTAAGATTTTATAAAATGAGTACGAGGCTTATGAACAGGCCCTTTCTTTAACAGCCTTGTCGTAGTACATTCAAATAATGGCACTGACGTAGGGTGTGATACTGGCGGATTTTCCTCGACATGCTGTACGTACTGGCATACTTTAAACGTATGACCGTAGAATTTTTCATCCAACTAGTCCGAAAGGTCACAACAACCCAATAATTAGAGTTGATTGTCTTACCAGTTTGGAGCTAATCTATCAATAAAATCCTTTTGCATCCCAAAAAACTGACGCTAACACCTTCTTGGCCGATATCTAGACACGAATTCACTTCGGAGCCGAAGAGCCGGGTTCACACCACTCATTAGCCCCTTGTTTTGATTCAGGATCATGGTGGTAGACCCAGGTCTCATCCGAATCGACACAGAAAATCATTTTTATCTATTCAAAATTGCTTAATTCTTTAGAAAGTCGCATTCAAACGTGTTTTTGTAGCATTTTTACAAATGAAGAATTACACGCCAACTCGTCTTCGTCATTGGCAACACCCTCTCAGAATCCAATGAAATTTTGTGGGTGTGTAGACTATGTCTTTTCAAGCAACTTTGCATACTTTGTTTTTTCAAAATTTATCTAGACTGCCACTTGAAAAGGGATTAAATTTTTTGATCGTTTTTTTTTTTTTAATAAACATAACTCAAAAAGGAAAAGACTTACAAAAAGTGATGTATGAGTGACTTTTAGAATATCTTTTTAACTTTTATGAAAAACTATTTAAAAATGGTAAACTCAGTTTTTACACACTAAATAAAATATTTTAAAATTCAAAAAAAATTTGAATAAAATAGTTTTCTTAGAATAGAACGAATTTTTCTTTTAATAAAGGCAATATAATTTTCTAAAAGTTCGCCATACAGTGCAAGATGGGCACTTTTAAGGAAAAAAAGTTTTTCTAACAACAAATTTTTCATGTCAGCATAACTCAAAACGGCCAAGACTTACTTAAAAGTAATGTATAAGTGACTTTTTAAAAATCATTTTAACTTTTATGAAAAAAATTGTAAAATCAACTCTGACACGCTGAACAATTTAAAAAAAATTAAGGTCATTTGCAAAAAATGGTTGTCTTAGAATTGGACGCAATTTTTTCTCAATAAAGGCAATATAAGGAAAAAAAATTTTAACAACTTTTTCATGTCCTATTCTTACCGTGTATCAAGCTCACAGAAGCCAATTATTGTAAGGGCTTTTGAATGTTTAAAAAATCAAGGCTTCCATTTGGAAAGGGCTTATTTATAAACAAACATTGGATGAGTTGGCCTTGAAATTCGTCAAATGCGGCATCCATTGTGCACACAGTTTTCTGAAACCCAAAACTTCATCCAATATATGTCATGTTAGATGCCCATGGTGTCAGCTATTGCTATCCATCATATCCACATCACATCCCCACATGCTCAAATTTATCCAGATTGACACAGATTTTTTTCATGTTTTTCATACAGGTATCTGCATGTCAAGATTACAGATTTTTAACAATTGCTTGTTAACTCAAAAACCTCAAATTTAAAATATGTCTACACTTTGGGATCTAACGTTTTGCCAATTACACTTTCATTGTGCTATTTTAGGCCCATGAAGCAAACGATTGACACTGACATCAACAATTAATAGGAACTAGCCATTTAAAATTGGCCAACTGTTGTAAAACCCCTTGATTTCAGGGGCACCTGACACATTCCGCTCTTCTGTACAAGAATCTTTATCTTTGTTTTGATTCGCTTTGCCAGAAGTTATGAAAGGTTCATCATTTTTTAGGGGCGATTCATGAGGCTTGGGACGAAGCTTGGACCGATGTGCAGGTACTTCCTGAGCCAAAAACTATATCCATTTTGTTCTTGACTATCCAGCCTCTTGCTAACACTACAGTGACAGATTTGAAATTCAGTTGAAATGTGTTCCCTAAAACGGTTTGTCCATAAATTTTTGGAGATACTCTTATAAGAAAATTAAAAAAAAATCCCAATGATTCTATGAAAAATTCTCAGAGCTTCCTTGAGATATTCCTTCTTGCGTTTCTATACGTATTCTTCAGAAGTTTATATACATTCCTCCAAGGATTCTTTCAGGAGCTTCTCCTGGCCTCTTTTCAGCAGATTTACGAAACATTTTGGTGATGGTTTTTTTTTTAGGAATTCCTGAGCTTGCAAAGTTTTATGATTCTAAAAGAAAATCTGGAGAATATCTGAAAGAATCTGCCACCAGATTGCTGTCATTGGAGTCAGTTGTCATAAATGAATTGAATTTGGAAAGGTTTTCAGAGCTCGTGTTGTTTTTCGCGTTCTTTTAATTCGACTGCGACAACAATTAAACCGCACAGCGCAGCTTCTGTCATCCTAATGAACTGACGACGCAACCATATTTCCTTTTCTTGAGCTACGTATTGCCCGTTTTCAAAAAAGCCAATCGTATCTTCCAGGCACAGGCTCCGGAATTCCTGACCATGTGCAATCAGCTGACTTCCCTGCTAATGGTTATCCTTGCAAATATTTGTGAGGATGATAACCTAAAACACCGGTTTCTGATTTTGAGAAACATTTTCATAAGAATCGGAAATGCATATCAGAGTAGCAGCAAGAGGAATGCTTGGATTCGGAACCCTCCATGATACCAGGAAGGAGGCTATCTTCTTGACCTGCTGTGCTTTCTATACCGAGTTGATTAAACAGATAATTAAGCGCTTTGATTGATACAATCTAGTTCTGACTACTGCATCGAGCGTTGACTCTGAGAAGCCGCACACTTTGAAGGAATTCTACTCGATTATTAAATTCAGAAGCAGGCATTTCCCTTGCTAAGAAAGTTCACCGCGAGCTTTCTACTAAAGGTTGTACGGAATCAAATTGCACCACTTTTAAATGGCTGTAACTTTTTACCTGGTCGGTGTATTCTATTGAAATTTTGGGTGGAATTATTTCAATGTGTATTTGTTTACGCTGTGTAAGTTTCACTAGCGGATGTACAATCGTTGCAAAGATGAAGTCGGGAGAACAGCAGCAGCGCAAAGAAATTTTGCGCTCGTATCTCAAAAATCCGGATCTTTCTCTTCATTCCATGAGCAGGAACCTGGCAATGGTACATTCTACGGTGTCTTGTGTTTTAAATCGGTACCAGGAACGTTTGACCACCGATCGCAAAGAAAAAAGTGGCAAAAATGGATCTCCGTATAGTGTTTAGGATCACAAGCGGGTAGTTCAAGCTTTCAAGAGGTATCCCAACAGTTCAGCTCGAGATGTGGCGAAGAAAGTGAATCTAACCAAAACTTTCGTGCAAGATGTCGCAATTTGATTGCGTACACCCTTTTATTCCTGTACCGCTGATTTCCTTAATAAATAATATGCGGTTTGCTAAAGTGTGATTAACGTAAACTGATGAATACACTTAAGTCCTAATGAAAAGACCTTTTTGTATCGGTTAATTAAAATAAATGTGTTTTGATAAGTATAATCTGCTCTATTTTGCATTTAACTCAATAGCAATTATAGAAAAGAAGTGCATTAGCATTCAGGCACCTGAAAAGTTTCCATTCTACTTTTACAATACAAAGTTTGAAACAAAGATTTTTGCCGAGTATTTCGTCAGTTAAACTCTGATAAACCAGATTTTTTTGACAAAAATAATGTGGCAACCCTCATCCACATCACATCGATCGATGATCTTCGCAAACCATATCCAGTATTTTCGCTATAATCTCTGGTGTTGATGCACTTCTTGGACGTCCTGAGCGTGGATCGCCTTCAACGCTTGTACGACCACGCTTAAACTCCAAAACCCATCGTTGAACGGTTGGAAATGCAGGAGGAGCCTCCTTTAATTCTTTCACCATCATTACATGGATCTCACTAGCCGATAAACCTTCCAAAACCAACAATAGCAACCGTACACACTCAACTGTTTTCTACAATAAATGCAACAACAACAACAAAAATCTCAACACCATCGGCAATCCACACAATCTACTACCACATGATCGAGACCTACTTGCGGCAGCAGAGCATCGTTTTTCGAGGCCGCCACCCAACTATCAAAGGATACAATTTCAACGAGGTGAAATCCTACACCCTTACCCGACAATTGATGAATCCTCACGCATAGCTCCTTCACATTCACCCAACTGGATGGCTCCGGGGAGTATTTCAACTGCACCATGTGAGTCATGTACATGCTCTCATGGACATTCGAGTTTTCATCGGTAGTGACGAAACCCTTAGAGGAGGATAACGATTTTGAAGAGCATGACGATAACGAGAACTTGACGACATCTCTAGATCAGAGAGGGGTAATTACTTTTAATAATCTTAATTTATCGACTAACTCGAGCGAGCAAACGCTTCCACCTAAAACACTATTAAGTACTGAAATTATGGTTTATTGACAAAATTTTAACCGTATGAAAAGTGCGGTTAAAATTCAAGAAATTCATAATAAAATTCCCAATAATAATGACAATTGTAACCAATTTTGATCAAAGCGTTAGGAGTGAAGAAGTCTTCGGAAATTCTTATAATGTTCTAAGAAATGATCGCAATTTGGAAATTTCTGAAAAGAAGTCAGGTGGTGATGTTTTAATAACTATTTCTACCATTTTTAGTTCAAAAATTATCGATACATCAAAAGTTATGGAATTTGAACATGTATTGGTGAAAGTACACATGGCAGGTGAAACACATGTATTTGCCTCAGTGTATTTTCCCCCAAAGAACGCTCGTAAAGAAGTATACGAACATTTTTGTTCACATTGCAGACATAATTATGTCTGAGCTTCTCCCAGAAGTGAAAGTTCACATAAATGGAGATTTTAATCAACGTAGTGCTACCAGTCGTCGGAGAAAATGAAACATTGCAGTTTTTTTTTCGACAAAACTGCAAGTTTAGGGCTTAACCAAGTTAATCATGTAAAAAACCAGCAAAATTGCTATTTAGCTTTTTTATTCACAAACATTGAGGAAGATTTCTGTGTAGTAGAATCACTTTTTCCATTATGGAAAAATGGAGCTTGTCACACAGCAATTGAGTTTTCTTTATTTATTCACGAATACAAAAGACCCGACGACTTCGGATATGAAGAGGTCTTCCAATATCATTTAGCAAATTATGGTATCATAAGAAACAAACTTATCAGAATTGATTGGCAAACCATTTTTAAGAACGAAGGTAATATTGAGACTTCTGTTGAAGTTTTTTATAAATTATTGTTTGAAATAATATTTGAAGAAGTACCACTCAAAAGAATAAGGCGACAAGGTAAGTCAAACCAGCCAGTGTGGTTTAATAAACAAATAAAAAATTTGAAAATCGGAAGCAAAAAGCAAACAAAAAATACAAAAGAGATGGTAACAGCAATAACTTGATAAACTACTTGAGTATTTGTGATTAACTGAATCTAACCATAGAAAATGCATTTGATGAGCACAATGCAAAAACTGAACTTCAAATTAAGTCTTGCACAAAAATTTTTTTCAATTATGTTAAAACTACTTATGTTAAAACTAATAAACTTGGTAATAACGCGGAAGAAATTTGCAATCTATTTGCAACATTCTTGCAAGAAATATATACCACATTTGCTGAAGAAGATCGCGATTATGAATATTTCGATTTCTTCCCAGGATTTTCAAGGGACAAGGGACAGTTAGTCAAGTCGAGTTTCAAGACATATTTCAAGGTTTCAATAATTTAGACGTTTCTAAAGGTTCTGGCCCTGATGGAATACCACCCGTATTTATGAAAAACTTAGCATTGGAACTTACAGCACCTTTATTTTGGCTATTTAATATGTCAATGAAATCTGGGATCTTTCACAAACTATGGAAAAGTTCCTACCTAGTACCTATTGTCAAAAGTGGAAAAAAATCTGACATACGTAACTATCGTGGAATTGTCATTTTGTCTTGTATTCCTAAACTTTTTGAAGCAATGATTAATGAAAAAATTTTCACTCAAATCAAAAACATAATGACTACAAAGTAACATGAGTTCTACAAAGAACGATCAACTAGCACAAATTTATTGGAATTCGTTAACTACTCTCTGATAGCAATGGACAATGGTAACCATGCAGACTTCAGCAAAGCTTTTGATCGCATTGACATACCCATGCTTCTTTAGCATTTCAAGCTTATTGCTTTCAAAATTAGCTTATTGCTTGCTCACAACTTAGTGTTCTAAATGCACTTCCACAGTTATTAATTGAGAGCTTTCGATGCCAGTTACCATTTTTGCATTAGTATGATTGTGTGGCAAGTACAATCATACGCTATGCCCAGGGAGTCGAGAAGTTGTCCTTAACGTAAAATTCCTAGACCAGACCGGGAATCGAACCCAGCCACCTCCAGCATGGTGTTGCTTTGTAGCTGCACCTTTACCGACTGAGCTAAGGGAGGACCCATTGGAGGATCGCATTGACATACCCATGCTTTTTTTTAAATTGCAAAAATTGGAATTGAGCCAGGAATTCTCAAATGGATCGAATCCTATCTCACTAACCGTCAACAAATAGTAAGATTCAAAGGAAAGAAATCAAACCCTATTCAAGTCACCTCTGGAGTTCTGGCTCTCATTTAGACCCCCTCTTACTTATTTTGTTCGTGAATGATGTTTCCTTTATTCTTAAAAACAATAAATTTCTTGTTTATGCTGATGACATGAAACTATTTTTAGAAATAAGAAATAAAGAAGATGTCATTACATTCCAGTAAGAAATAAACGTTTTCTATGTCTGGTATATCAAAAGTCTTTTACAGGTAAACGTTAAAAAAATGTAATTCTATGATAACTTTTAGTAGGAAACGAAGCACCCTTGACATAACTATTAATTTAGGGAATCATCCAGTTGAAAAGTGTACATAAGTTACTTAGGAGTTATCCTGATTCCAAACTCACATTCATTGAACATTACAATACTATCATCAACAGAGCAAATAATATGCTTAGATTTATAAAACGTTTTTGTTACAATTTCCATGACCCGTACACAATAAAAACATTGTACATTGCATATGTGAGGTCAATACTGGAATATTGTAACGTAGTTTGGTCACCCTTTTCAGTCATACAAGAAGAACGATTAGAATCGGTACAGAAGCAGTTTTTACTATTGGACAAGGTTACCTCCTCCATCTTATGAAGCAAGCTGTATGCTTATCAGCATCCGATCAATAAAAGAGCGCCGTGAATTTGCATTAGTTTCATTCGTAAATGATATTGTTGCGCAACGCGTTGACTCAGTAGAACTTTAAGCAAAACTTAATTTTTACATTCCGTTCCGGCAATTACGAAATAGAAATATAATTACTACAAGCCATCATCGCACAAATTACGCCAAATTTGGGCCTCTTAATCAGATGATGGCAACGTGCAATAAGCACGGAGAAAATGTTGACTCCAGTATGACTAAATTAAAATTGAAGCAATACTTCAATGCAATTAGATAACCTAAACATTATAAATATAAACCTGATATGTTAGTTTTTTTAAGGCATACTATATATTTAAGAAGTGTAACATAAAATTGTAAATATCATTGTAACAAAACGGTCTACTTCTGATTGACGACAAATAAAATAAAATAAAATTTAATAACTGCATGACATTTGGAATTTTCAATTGTTAAAAAAATGAAAATGACACGTCAACTTCAAATGACTCGTAAACAAATAATAAATTGACAGATCAAAATGAAAGATAAAAAATTAAAATGGCGTAGAAACTTTGGTTTTCTACTGCTGCATAGATCCAGAACTAACCTAGTACAATGGCAAATGATGCTATTTCTAAACCACCCAAAATTGAGTACGCTTGACTGAAATCGGTCAAGAGTATGGCTTGTCAAAAGTAAGTAAAGATAATTGGCAGTGTCAAGATGACAACCTGTCAAAATCGATGTGAAAATTGAGCAAAAGGGCATGGGTTAAGTAGTACTCGAACCAAGGACATCACCTTTGCCTAACATCCCACTGCGGGGTAGGTCGAGGCACGGACGAATCCGCCACCTCAACAGGTAAAAGTAACATGTTGGTACGCGCTCATGTACTACTGATAGCTTTGTGACAGTTTCTAGCCGTAGTTTGTATGCACTCTGTTTTGATGTGCACATGGGAGAGGAACCCTCTCGTTTTTGGGTTTGTTTTGATTCGCAATGTTTGATATTCTCCGTGCGTGACTTTTTTTTTCTTTTAAGAAATACCGTGCCTTTCGAGGCTCCTCCGTTACTGATCGGAACTAGTGTAAATGCACAGAAAGCTGCATAGATCGAGGTTGGGAAAAGTTTCCATCTTCAATGTACAAGCTCACGAATTCATTATGTTTATAGATCAATACCGGCGCCAAGTCTCGGCATTACGGTCGTCGGGGAGGGGAAGGATGATTAGTTCGAAAATCATTGTTAGGGATCATGTTTACCTCTGCGTCTCCACAATTGCTAGTGAGCTGCTTGACAAGAGAGGGAAAAAATTACCATCCTCTCCTAGAGCTTCGCATGGAAATGAGAAATTATCTGCTTCTGACAAACTTCATCAAAGAAAGGGATAGTTTTGTTGGCGAAGCAGGTTATATTTATATTTGATTCATTGTGGTAAGTGACATGGTCAGTGAAACCGCAGCAGACTGCTTTTTAGTTTGAATCTAGTGTGGACATAAAGGGCAAGCGCAAATGGCAAGGAAGAGTTTCAGTCAGGGATTGAACTTTCGACCTTCTACTCAGTAAGCAAAATCCTCATTTAAAAAAATCTTTTGAATCGTTAGGTAAAAGTCAAAAGTTAGTTCAAAATTCCAAAACCCGTGACTTGAATTAAGTGATAGCGAGGGAATAGTCCTTCTTCCGTTGGAGAAACACTAAATCCCTATATGTCGCAGAGGAAGAAATAATCCGCTAGGATCGCGGCCCAGAAGAACCGACATGACTCAGCCACCCAAATCCATTCAACACGATGAGGTAATCGAGCACGCCAAAAGAGCAAGCAAGTCAAATGAAGGCGGCCGTCGCTGGCTGGTTGGCTGGCTGGGTTGGCAACATTCATGGTTCCTCCCGCGCTCTAATGGGTGTACCTTACACAAGCAAACACACATCGTTGTTGGAGTTTGCTGATGATATGAAAGCCAAAAGCATAACTTTTTCCTGCTGGCTTGGCAGGTTCCGGTGTGTGTGTACCTAGTAGGTATGTGTATCTACATTTTGAAAGAAGCACTTAACCCCATTTTCTGGCTTTTTTTTTCGTTGGCTAGGAATAGGTTTGCTCTCTGCCATGGCAGCCTTGGCCAGACACCACGCGTCATCGGTAGTCAGATCCCAAAGCTCCGTTTTGGCTCGGCTGCTGTCAGGAAGAGGCTTGTCTTTTTCGTTATTTTTTTTCCCGTCTGATGGTCGACCGAAGCCAACAACGCTAGTGTTTGGAGCACGTGTGTGTGTATTTCCAGTAAAGATATACCGTAGGAAGCAAGGTAGATGCTGTTAGTTAAATATTTTTTCGCTTCATTTATTCAGAGGATGTTGGGCTTCGTGTTTTTTTTCGTTCATGCCGACCTGGAGATTCAGTTGGCTTAATAACGTCTGCTGGATGGTTTGTTTTCTCAACAAATGCCATTTTTTTGTGGAACATTTTTCGGGCTATTATGGATGAGTGTGTTATGCAGCCAGGAAAAGAAATTATTGAAGGATGGAACTTTTCATAGAATTTCGATGAGCCAGATTCGAGCTTATAATCTCGTGTGAAATTCATCTCATCTAACAAAGGATACAAATTTTGCTCCGAAGCCGGACTTACGTTCCAAAGATGAATGAATAAGGCAACTAATCAGAACTAATCTGGATCCTTTCCAACAAATGTGGCTAACGCCTTTTACTGGAAGGGACCAGTTGGTCATCCGCTTCATCATATCGTGTGGGAAGGAAATCACTTTCCGAGCGACATGTGTTTCTGATGAACGTCATCTTATGTCGGAACGAAGGAGGAAAAGATTGACCACGTTCTCGACGACACACGGCAGCATTCCATTCGATCGGGGACCGGGCACAGAGAGTGGCCAAGGGCAAGCCAGATGTAATGGAGCAATGATATTATCCTTTTCTGCTTTGTCCTATGGGTGATTTTTGCCGGCTGTTATGAGTGGACAGGGCGAGACCTTGGTTGGTGATTTCTGCAAAAGGCAGCCACTCTGGAACGCATTTTGACTGAGAGCATACCCGCCCATTCGTCAGTGTTTGGTTGTTGTGATGGGTCGATATGCGTTCGGGCGCTTATCTCTCATTTATAATGGACGACACTGATTTCAGTCTGTTCTGCGAAGAATTCTGCTCTTAGGTGCTATCAAAGGGTAATAACGTTAATAGCTCAGTCATTTCTCGTTTGATTCTATAAATGCTAGGATTACTCGATTGGTAATATTTCTTGCAATTAATTGGCATTATTTACAACTATTTATATTAAGCTACAAATCATCGGATACTTGCAAATAGAAGATGTAAAATTATTGTAAAAGTCGATTTTTTCAAGCGATTTTCCGTAACTGTTACTAACACAGATAACAGTAAAAGTTTTTTGCTCTCCCTGCTATAATCTCAAAATCATTATAATGTACTTTGAAAATGATAACTTGGCTCTGTAAAGTTGATTCGATTGATACTGTTCAAATAAATGAACTACTTAAACATAAAACAGATTTTTCATTCCAACACCAATCCGTTTTCGACTACTTAGAAATTCTGTAGACAATTGAGTCACTAATCCTGAACTCACCGTTCTTTCATTTTTCATCAGCCATCCGTGTGAGTCAAATGTGATTTATCTTGTTTCAGGGCTGGTAGCAGGTCACTTTTTAGTGACTTGGTCACTATTTTGAGTCTAGTCACTAAAAAGTCACTATTTGCATCCATAAGTCACTAAAGTCACTATTTTCAGGAGAAGGTCACTAAAGTCACTATTTTCGCACCGCCGATTGTAAAAAGTATACAAAAATCACTTGTACCTATTATGCAATAGTCAATAGAATTAAGCGATCTGATTGTAGATGACTAGTAATTCTGACCCTAGATTTGATTGTTCGTATCCTGACAGTCAAGCGAACTCAAATCGATCATAGGTGAAATCGGGATACAGTGCAATTCGACCAATTTATGAAAGCGTTATGATTTCAAAGTTGCACTAAAACTCGTACGTTTTATATTTTTCTAGGATAATTCTGAGACAAATATTCTTAGTTTATGATACAGTAGATTGAAAAAAATCATTATTCATCAATTTTTTAAAGTTTTTTCTTACTTTGCTTGATTGCTGTTAAAGGGTGTCCACGATGAAATTGCCACACACAAAATTGATTCGCAAAATTCGAGTTTTCATCCGATTGCCATCAAATTTTCAGGGATTGAGAAATAACTATTAAACTTCATTGTACCATTTTATTCGTATTTTATTTACAGTCCATACGCAAATGCCCGCACCTTGGCCTTAACCCCGGCCATAAGATTAGGCACAACCTGTAAATCAACCGTTTTTTGCATGTAAACCCATACTTTCTTCAGTTCCTCGACTGTATTCACTACCTTAGGTCGTTTAAGAAGGTGCTGCTTCATAATCGCCCAGTACTTCTCGATGGGGCGGAGCTCCGGAGTGTGGGGAAGGTTGAACATTTTCGGCACGAAATTGACCTTATTGTCCGCATACCACTTCAGCACGTCCTTGGAGTAGTGGCATGAGGCCAAATCCGGCCAGAAAATTGTTGGGACGTTGTGGGCCTTCAGGAGAGGAAGCAGCCGCTTCTGGAGGCACTCTTTTATGTACACCTGTCCGTTCATCGTGTCCTGGGTCACGAAAGGTGCACTCCGCTTCCCGCACGTGCAGATGGCTTGCCAAACCAGGAATTTCTTCGCAAATTTGGACATCTTCGGAGTGCGGACATGCTCCGGAACGCTGAACTTATCCTTGGCCGTGAAAAACAGGTTGCCGGGGATCTGTTTGAAGTCGGCCTTCACATATGTTTTGTCGTCCATGATGCAGCATTCAACTTTCGTCAGCATGTTGAGGTACAACTTCCTGGCACGGGTTTTGGCGGACTTGTTCTGCTTCTCGTCGCGATTAGGGGCCTTTTGTACCTTGAACGTTCGAAGCTCAGCCTTAGTTTTGGCCTTCTGGACAAAACTTCGGCTTAGGTGCAGCTTCTTAGCCACATCCCGAACGGAGGCGTTCGGATTTCGGTTGAAGGCCCCAACTACGCGGTTGTGATTTTTGGTGTTGTACGGAATACTTTTTCCTTCACATCTGGGCTTCCGATCGGTGGTCAACCGTTCCTCGAACCGCTTAATCACTCGCGACACCGTGGAATTCGCGATTCCCAACGTTTTAGCGATGGAACGATGCGAGAGATCCTTGTTCTCGTGATGAATGCGCAAGATTTTATCACGCACGAGCTGTTCTTTCGACTCCATTTCCGCGAGTTTTGATCACAGGACTTTAAAACTTGCAGGATGTAAATAATGCACTACAAACTAAATCCACCCAAACTTTCATTAAATTCTACCTAACGGTTAAAAAGTTAGAGCAATTTCATAGTGTGGCAATTTCATCGCGGACACCCTTTAAACCGAATAATGTTTGATAAAGTTCATGAGCTATAGTATGCTTATACTGATCTATTTTAATACTTTCTCTAGAGAGAAAAACCATTCATACAACTAATGTACGCTGATCTGGAAAGGTTGGTGAAAACCATTGTTGGTCGAGTTTGTAAGCCTAATGTGTGGCCCGCGAATACTTCACTTCCAGAGGACATTTTGGATAATATTGGGAACTTGCTACCTGCGGAAGAAGTTTATGTTGGGGATGAAGCAATGGTAGAGCTGATTAAAATAAGATGGTACATTGCAATGTTCTTTGAATAAACCCTTTCAGGCCTAATTTATACAACCAATTGGTAAATTCTGATTGATTTGGTACTGAATAACAAAGAAATTATTGATTTTTTTTTGTTTGATATGCGCTGGTTCTTCCAAACTGTCCAGAAGTTCAGAACTTAAGATCTACAGTTGTAACATAAGCTTTATCCACTATACAATGTTATGATGTGTATTCAAACATATTCAATGAATGTCCTGGAAGACTAACTGACATTATTGTTACAATTGTAGACCTTATGTTTTGAAGGACAGTTCGAATGACCTGAAACTAACTAGGTTATGCTATGGTGTCTGTGGAGGTTTCAAAATATTCATTGAGTATGTTTGAATATTTGTCGTAGCTCTGTAAAGCCCAAATGGCTACGGTTACTACTGTATATCTCTGAACTCAAAGTCAGTTTTTTATGAACCTGAACATCTCGAGACAATCTGATAATGACTGGTGAGCTTACAGAAGCTCTACTGAATGTGTTTGAATGCATATCGTCACCTTTCATAAATTATAAAGCTAACTTTACGACTGTAGATCCTAAATTCTGAACTCAAGAGAAGTTTTGATGACCTAGAACATCCCAAGATCTCATTATATCGGTTGACCTTCCAAAAGACTCACTTAGTTTGGTCAACTACATATGTTTCTTTGTTTAGTTCAAAAGCTGTAGATTTTAAGCTACAATTCAAAATTTAAAATCTACAGATGTAGATTATAAGTTTTGAATTCCAGGAGTGTTTGAATAACCTAGAACATCCCAAGGTTATCTCATAATATCTGTTGTACTTCCAAAAAGAACTGTTACAACTGTAGATCTTATGTTTTGAATTCAAGACCAGTTTGGAGTACCTAGAATATCCCAAGATTGTCGCATTATGTATATTGGCCTTCCACACTTTTCAGTCAATATTGTTAAAAACATATTCTCCCTTTTACCCTCTAAACTGTTACAACTGTAGATCTTATGTTCTGAACTCAAGAACAGTTTTGATGACCTAGAACATCATAAAGTTTTCAAATAATGACTGTTGACCTTCGAAAAGGTTCATTCAATATGTTTGAATACGTATCATAACCTTATATAGCCTTAAAGCTACTGTTACAACTGTAGATCTCAAGTAACATTTTGAACTCAAGTACATTTTGTACATTATTTTTTCTTCCTGAACTTCTTCATATTTGGGATGTTCTAGGTTGTCAATAAGGCCTCTCATATGTTTTTTATGTACAATGTTTTCCAACATTAGCCATTATTCTTTTGGGGTCATATGGGACCCCTTAGGTCTGAAGGAGTTAATTTACTTTTTAAGGCAACGCTTATGAATTTTTCAATAGTATGTGGCCAGAAATCAACAATGTTCTCTATTGAAATTGATGCGTAGATATATTTTTTGTGACGTCGCTATGCGATTTTTTAAATTGTACCGCAGTATAGAAAACAAAGACGTAATCCTACGTCAAATCTGGTTTGCAGAACTCGTTAATAAAATATTGCCAATGCCTCAACCCACCAGCCGTTGCATCGAGTGAAAGCTCCAACTATGTTGTAAAAATCTCCAAGTTACTTCCGATTCAGGTCAACTATGATTTTATTGAGGAGTGGAACTTGTTAAAATGCTAGGTGCTGGTATTAAGTTCAGAGTAGAAAATTGAGTATTGGAACTAGCTGTTTACTAAGAAAACGGCTGTAGGTGAGCCTAAGTATCCTCAGGTGTTTAAGGTAGTGAAACAACTTCACATGGTAACAGTTCAAAAAGGAATTGAGAAGCAAGATATGTCAGAAGTAATTCTAGCACCGACTATGCCTGGAAGGCGTTTTAACCGTGGGTGTAGACCCGTCTTCGAAAAAAGCCCTGCTAACCAAGTGAAGGAGGTCGTGGAGAAAAAAAAGTCGCTTGATTACAGGCTTCTTCACAACCAAAAAACCCAAAAAAGTGACTCTACACTGCAATATTATTCATTTGGCAAGTGACTCCCGTTTGCACCCTGACCACTGTGAAGGTTCATTTTTACCAATATAACAAATGTGGCAATAGATTTAAGAACACAAATATGGAAATCATTTTTTGTTACTATTTGGCTACTATTTGGTCACTAATTTATTATTTTATTACCAAAGTCATTCATTATTTAAACCATAAATCTGCTACCAGTCTTGTCTTTGTAAAGGTCATCACGTGATCGATGAGCACAAATTAATAATTTGTAGCATAATCAAGTTATAATGACTGCCGTACATCGTTTGTCATTGCAGCCTGCGAATCGAGGCTCATGATCACTATTGCTCGACATTTTTCAGCTTTGCTTCAGTAGCACTTCTCCACAGGTCAATATGAACCGTGGAGAGACTGCTTTTACTTGTTACTTAACATCAGTTAATGTGACAAATCTTCTACAAAAATGCGATTAAAGGGCGTTTCGATCTAAAATTAAGGCTGACTTAAACTTGACTCATTTCTCTCGCATTAAAATTTCAAAATAATCTTCATTGAAGATGTGCGGCATTTTTATTTTTAAACTAGCACTTCAGTTATCAAATGTCATCGAAGGAAAAGAAGCAAGCATCAAAATTCGTGCATGCATGGCGAAAAATCCAAACTACTTCATGCCGAGTTGGCGAAATTGTTGAATGTGGCTAAATCAACTGTTACCAATGAAAGCCCAAAAGTGTTCGGTGAACGCTGCCCATTGGCCAGGAAAGCTGGGTCTGAGGGAAATCGAGCCGAGTTGCCAACGACGACAAAAAAGAGTGTCCAGCTGTTTGGAAAGCGTGAATCCCTGCACCCTGCGTCCGAGATGTCGCAAAGAAGATGGGAGTGGCGTCTCTCAACCGTGTATGGTTTGGGTGCCAGATGATCTGATTGTCGATTACAAGAAAGTGGCGATCGTTCTGCGACAGAAAACAAAACACGTCGGCTGTGCTATCAGATCGCGATGTTGACGAAGTTTGATTGAGGCAGTAAAGGACGATGAAATTTACGTCAAGGCAGACTTTTAAACAGCTTCCGTAACGACAGGAATTTCATAAGGCGACCGGACGGGAAAACGTGGCAGATATTTTCAAGCACATTGAACTGTCAAAGCCCGCGAAGAACTATCTGGTGATGCCAGGCCACCTGTACCTGTGGCTTGAAGTAGCAACGTTTACATTTCAACCGGGATCGTCAATCCAGGAAATTTATCTCGAACGAGTGCCTACAAACAAGTCGTTTACTCGCTCTTCCTGAAGCGACACAATTGTACCTGTTCTATTTCGGCCGGACTTGGCATCTTGCCATGGCGGAAAAACAGTCACATGAGGGGCAATGCTGCCAACAATTTTCAAGTTGTGTGGCGCCCAATGGAACAATATTGGGTCATCGTCTCAGCGGAACCTTGCGACGACTCATAAAGCTGTTGGGAGAGAGAAATAGTTCAAGCGCAAACTGGCGTGTCTGCGCGTAGCAACGTGCACAAGGAGACCTCGTACACAAAATCTTATGGCAGGTATGTTTATAACGAGAGACCCGGCATTTCGCGTATCGGCAAAAAGGAAGCTTAGCTGAATATTTCTCCAGAATTATGTATTAAATAAATCCCTGAAAAGAAAAGAATCAGATCTTAGTACTGTAAACTTTGATCGACTCACAACCATTACTGTTTGACCAAATTTCGATCGGAACTCCTCTAGTTTTGGAGCAAATGTTTACCAACAGAAATCGTAATGCCGCAAGCACTGTGAATCTGTTCGCTGGGAGATACCACCACTACCAACGCATGTGCTATTTTTTTTAACATGAACTGACAGTCGGATACCGATCTTTTTCGTAGCTCGTTCTTTGCGGTTTCAACTTTTACGGTTTCGTTCTTTTTCGGGCAAACCGGGTAAAGATCGACAACCCGTAGCTTTGGAATTTCACTAATTGGGGCAAAATGAGGGCTATCTCAAAGTTGTTTTAGGCGACACAGATCTAGCAGCCTTCTGCAGAATTTTTGTAGTAATGGGTTGACCCGTCAAATCAGTGTCATTGAATTCTGGTTTAATTGGGAATTTCCCGCTACAGGCGCTGTACTTTCGAGTTACTTAATATGAGTGCTGTGATCGCGTTAAGGGGTAATTGATTTCATCGTAGGACATCTCAGAGAGCCCTCACCAGTTAGGAACATATCAAGTCTTCAGTAAACTTGTCCAAATGACCAAGCCCTTTGCAGAGATGGTCACAAAAGTTAGAAATCGGTCACCAAGCACTTGGCGCCTGTGTGCAGAGAATCTTCACAGCTTCGTGATTGCTATATCTCGAGTGCTCACTAGCTACACGATGCTTTATTCAGTAAACTTGTGCTAGTGACCAAGCCCTTCCGGAGCTGGCAGTCACATACGTTTGGAATTATCATACCACACATCAATTAGGACACTCCTTCTGCTTGAGCATCAGTGCTGGTGGCCAAGCCCCTCCGAAATAGTGGGCAAATTCGTTCAGAATTCTCTCGCTCACGGTGTGCGCTCATGGTCATAGATTCGGCTTTCGATGTCTAGCGGCTCCAACTAACCGAAAAGGATCAGCACCTCGACGTTATCTCTGTGGGGAAGGGCGCTCCAATTTCTTCCGAGATCTTCGAATGCATCTATCCTCGAAAATGTGACCAAAGTATCAATGCTGAATAGTTCTCTAATCGAATTAATCCGAAAACTTGCGTCATTTTCTAAATCTCTGAATGCGATGAATAATGTCTTCATATCAATTTTAGGTGTGGTCGAAATGCCAATTTGGTTTATGTTCGAGACTTCGAATTCACTTATTTTCGTCAATATGGCCTTAATTTCAGTTTTGTGGGTTGGTGATTGATGGATTGAAAACGGCCTTTTCTAGATTTTAGCCGATTGGTAAATTTTTTGAAATTTTCTATTGTATTTATCTTCGTAAACATGGACTTGATTTCGGTTTACTTGGCGCTTCAAATTTCCATGATCGATTCTGTGGGTCAGCTTGGGCAATTTTTTAGATCTTTGAACGCATATATTCTCAAAAATAAGGCTTTATTACAAGGTGGATTGCTCAGCATACTCTTCCGGCGTTTTTTTAATGTGTCTACAAGCGTTGCATTTTTCTAACAGTTCCCGTAATGTGCCAGATACGGATGTTCAGCAACACAAATGGATATAATAGCGGATATGAGTACAAAGTGGAGGCGATATACGCACATGCGTCCATTTGACTGCATGTTAAATGTACGCATATCGCCTCCACTTTGCACTCTTATCCGCCATCACATAATGATCCTGCGTTTGCTGGTGTCGACAGCCCAAATTGTTGCTTTTTGCTAACCTGGGTGTTTAGAACTTGCTTCGATTTGAGAAGCACCGTCCCCACAGGGATAGAGATATCACCGGTGCTCGGTGGTGGACGTGAGCCTTTTGCTTAGGACAGCATGAACTGCATTGCCGTCGTCAACGGTCGGGCTGCGTGATTGCACATTATGCTGATCCTATTGTTAACATTGGTTGATCTTGCTGCGCGTCTAGCAAAGGCTTGTATCTACCACACGCCCTATCTTTACTTAAGAAAAAAATATGACTTTCAATTTTTTATTTCAAACACTTGAAGTTAGAAATATATACTTAGTAATAAAATTATTTCAAATCTAATAAATCCAACAAATTATTTGAATTTCGAGTAGTATTTAATTAATTTATGAATTAATATGTTTTTAGTCTAATATGTTGACAAATTATTTATTTATTTATTTATTCAAAAGCATAATTATATAGATGTCACACGTCTTATCCTAGTCTCTTTTATATGGAATGGTTCTATTTTTATGCACTACTTCAACTTTAACTTTATTTTTCCAGTTGATAAATAAATTGATCCTGGGTTTGTATAACTGCGTATTCCTTCATTTTGCTGGTTTTAGAAAGAGCGCAGAAAATGTTGGAAAACAGAAATTTGAAAGAAATATGCCCATCTTTCTCTCTCTCTCTCTCTCTCTCTATCTCTCTCTACACACACACACACACACACACACACACACACACACACACACACACACACACACACACACACACACACACACGCACACACACACACACACACACACACACACACACACACACACACACACACACACACACACCACGCACACACACACACACAAGATTTGGTTTATCCACTATTTTATTGTTTGGTAAGATATTCTGTGCACCTAATTGTAAAAGCTTTTGGTAACCCTTCAAAACAAAAACAAATTGTCAAAATTCGTTGTTCAATTATCGGAGGAGACAAAATGTGCGCTGCAAAACGGAATTTAAATGCAAAAATGATCCACAAAGCTGATGTTATGCAACCGCTGTTACAATTTATTATAATTTTTGGTTGCCAGTATGTCGTATATTCGAGAATTGTGGGGTTTCAAAGATAATGGATTGTAAGATTAATTGTATTATCAAGTAGGGATATTTAAATTTGAAAAACCAAAAATGTTGTTAACAAGTAATGAGCTGAAGTGGGGTGAATCAACTGTGGTAATGGAGGAAAATAGAACATACACGCCCTGTGGTGGGCATAGGTTACATGGAAGGAGGAAGAAAAAATTACGAGAAGAGGATATGGAGGTTGACCTATATAGAAAGCGTGACCGCCATCGGTCATTACTATTGGCGTTCGTAGAAAGTGTGTGGCAAAATAGTGAGTGTTATCAGCAGAGCTCAGAAGACTTCAAACTAAGTCAAATTCAGGTAACGCGTTAGGCCCTTAAGTGGTCTTTAATGAAACATACCATCGCTGTCCTCTCGCAGGAACTGGTTTTAGGAATTAGGAACTGGTCGATTGGCACTATACTGCTCTTTGGTTCGTCCTTATTTTGAGTACTGCGCTGTCGTTTGGCTCCTTTCTACAAAAATGCAGTCCAGAGATCGGAAACCGTTCAGCGAGGGTTTATACGCTTAGCTTTATGACATCTTCTTTGGCAAAACTCTCTCAGATTGCCAAGCTACGAAAGCCGGTGTAAGCTCATTAAGCTGAATTGTTGGGAGGGAGGTCGTCTGGAGGCCAAAGCGTGTTTCGTTGGTGACCTTCTTCAGTGGAAACATCAACTCGCTCCACTTTACTTGGTCTCCTTGAACATCAACACTCGACGACGAAACCTCTGTCATGCAATCTTTCTTGATAAACCGACACATCAAGGGCCAACAACAGCAAATACTGAACCTGTGCGTAGCATGTGTCGCGTTTTTCAACAGCTATTATAGCGTGTTCAATCTTAATGTATCCCGTGAGGTTAGTAGCGTTGTTTCTGAAGATGTATGTGTTAATTGATGTCATGTAAGTTGTTCAATTTTATCTTATCATTGGGATAAACATTTTTATCTGTTGACGAATCAATAATGAATAAATAATCAAATAAAAACAACAATAGTCAAAATGAACAATCCGCTATGGCTCATTTCTTTTATAAATAAAAATCTTGCTCTAAATGTTAACGTCACATTTATTACCTCAGTAAAACTACAAACAAATTGCAACCGTCTTCATCGATTGCATCCTCCTACACTTATGCTACCCACATTGCATTACCGCACACTCGCACCATCGATTCACCACGCATAATCACAGGTGCCCGCACATGGTGGTGACTTTCCGTTTCTCACCTCACAGCACTGTGCTTTCATCGCTGAACTGAACAGTTTGATTGTTATTTTCACCAACAATCCTAATCGCCGGCGATGGCTTTGTAGCCTGCTGCAGACTTTGCTCATTCTCAACGTGATAGCGCTCAACCTTTCCACCAAACTTCCGTACTCAAAAGGACGTTTGTCGAGGAGATTTTCTGAAAAAATAAATAAATAAATTCATTACCAAACCTCTTTTTCGCATTCAACGACTTACCATTGCTATTGTAGTCGGTTCCTTCGGAAAATTCCTTCGCTGAGCAGTTGGGTGCATCGCTCGGCGCGGTTTCGCTGAATTGGGAAAAGTTGGTAACGTAGCTCTGCTTTCTTTGCTGAAAAACAGGACCGGCTCGAACCGTCGGCCCCACAGGATTTCCGTGTTCAAGTAGCTGGATCTGGCTTGGGTGCTCTGGCCGGTGGATTCGATGGTTCCCTCCAGGACAACCACAATTTCGAATCGCTCGGCAGTAGCTCGAATGGACTCAGCTTCCAAAGTGGTGATTCGGCGTTGATCCGGTGCACCACGACCTGCGGCCAGATGAAGAACAAACCGATCCGCATCCGTCCACAGTCAGTGCCAGTTCGTTTTGATATTGTGGCATGTTTTCACCTTCGCGACTCGTTTGATCCCGAATCAATTGGGCTCGAATGTTGGCTCCGATGATGTGACTCTTGCGAAGGTCTCCAACGCGGAACATTAGACACAGGTCTCCATCGCGCATCGATATAACGGCACACTTGGAGAAGAGAAGGGTTTGCGAGCGACTCTTCGGGCGAGTCATTTTAGCGAAGATGATGCCGGCCAGTAGGGCTTGAATCATGACTCCGTGGATGGATTGCAAGCTCATTACAAATATCGCTTCCGGGCATTCCTCGGTGGTGGCTCGATTGCCGTAGCCGATGGTGTGCTGGGTTTCCAGCGAGAACAGGAAGCAGGAGGTGTAGCTGTAGATGTTGCTTACGCAGGGAGTCCAACCGGAAGATTCCTGGTTGTGTGGAAGATTTGCCTCGTCAAGATCGCCGTGAACCAAACAGATGAACCAGTAGAGCAGAGCGAAGAAAAGCCAGGAACCGACGAATCCCAATGCGAACACCATCAACGTGTAGCGCCATCTGGCGTCGACTAGAGTGGTGAATAGGTCGACCAGGAAGCGCAACCGCCGGTTGGATCCGGCCAGGAGAGCTATGTTGCAGGTGCCATTTTTGAACACAGCTCGGCGGTGGACACGGTTTGCGAAGACACTCTGGCCGGTAGCCTCGGAGTCTGCAGTAAATGGAAATATACAGTTTAGAAGAGGGAAATTTATCTGTTATTTTTAAGTGGGGATTGGATTATTCAAGCAACCGTTCACGTTATAAAATGTCATTTTTTTTTAAGAAGTTTTTTTTATTTATTCCTTTAGTATCGAGTTTTTCGGCCATGGGTTGTTTCATCTCCTGTCGTAGTCACTCAAATACCTTTTGGGTATTTTCGTAACTTGTCCGGGGGTGAGATTCAAACTCGTGACTTTGGCGTGAGATGTAAACCACTACTCTGAAAAACTGATTTTTAAATTCATAATAATTTTCAATGTTTTGGCTAATATTTCGCTTGTTATGTCCAAAAACTATGTGAACTCTTCCAAAGCATACGCAAATTATTAGGCTCAACACATACTTTGTATCGAAAACAATATATTTGACGAATATATGAAAAACTAGTACAAAAACGGAAATTTCAGTTAAATTTTACTATTTTTTCTATTTATTAATACAATTGAGATTTTCAGCCCTGGCTGGTTCATCTCCCGTGGTTATTTTCATAACTTGTCCGGGGGTGAGGTTTGAACTCGTTACTTTGGCGAGAGAGGTATGGATGTTAACCAGTCCGCCGGCGTCGCCCCCATTTTGCAAAATTAATTGTAGATTTTTTATTGGAAGACATAGAACTTTGATGTCTTGGACAAACTTTCTTATTCTTTTATGTTTTGCAACTTTGCCGAAAACATCAAACCTTTAGAAGGCGAAATAAGAAAGTTAGTATTGCAGCACCACCCTAGCGGTGCAAATTGGAACCAATTTTTATTACCAAATTGTGGCGCAGATAAAACTGAGCAACAATACTGAAGCAATCATCTCGATAAAATGCATTCTCAAAGCGCTAGAGGTTTTGTTTTTCTAATTTCGGCTCCTGGTCCAGTTTGCAATAGATGCAAGGGGCCTGGATATCTTTAATGTCGACTGGATAATGGCGATGCTAAAAAACCTAGAAATTTCTGCTTACCTTGGTTAGGTGCGCAACTAACTATTAGATAAATTAAGGGCTGTCTTTAATTAGGAGTCCTATCACCCTTATTGTGGTCGTTAGTAGTAGACGAACTCCTTAAAAAACTAGCAGAGCTAGGGTACGAGGTGATTGGCTTTTCTGACGATAATCCTTTAGCTATAATAGTTCGTGGGAAGTTTGATGACACGATATCTAGTCGGTTACAAACTGCTCTGAATATAACTGTTAAATGGTGAGACTTAAACGTAAACCCTTCTTAAACTGGTATAGCCTTCTCCCTTTACCAAAAGGAGACCCTAGTAGCACACATGTTGCAATTAAGTTGAGAAAACATGAATGTGCCTTGGTTAGTCATAATCAAGTTGCTGCAACTAATTATCATCGAGGTGTGCCACTTGGGGAAGGCTAAATTTAAAACAGCCTACCTTCAATGGAGTTCAAGTTCGGTTTACGGAAGAAGCTAAACACCTTGATGTTACTTTGGATAAAAAATGGATTGGAACTCCCATCTTGACAAGGTTTTCACTAAAGGTACAAATGCTCTATGCTAAAAACTGTCCATTGGATTTATTCTGCAATAAAGGGTGTCCCGATCAAAATTTGGTCAAACAGTAATGTGTGTGAGTCGATCACAGTTTTTATTAATAAGTCAAATTCTTTTTCTTTTTCAAGTTCCGTTAATACAGAATACAGGAGAAATATTCAGGTTAGCTTTTTTTATACCAAATACGAATTGTCGGGTCTTTTGTCTAACACCTGCCATAAGATTTTGTACAGTCTCCTAGTCCACTGTATTCGCCGCAGAACGCCAGTTTGCCTTGAACTGTTTCTCGCTCACAACAGCTTTTTGAGTCTTCTTAAGGTTCCGCTTGACGATGGCCCAATATTGTTCGATTGGGTGGAGCTCTGGCGTGTTGGGAGGGTTCTTTTGCTTGGGCACCACTTGAACGTTGTTGGCAGCATACCACTCCATGGTCTTTTTTTTCGTAATGGCAAGATGCCAAATCCGGCCAAAATAGAACGGAACAATTGTGTCGCTTCAGGAAAAGCAGTAGACGTTTTTGTAGGCACTCGCTCAGATAAATTTCCTGGTTGACGGTTCCGGTCGCAATGTAAACGTTGCTTTTCAAGCCACAGGTACAGATGGCCTGCCACACCAGATATTTCTTCGCAAACTTTGACAGTTGAATGTGCTTGAAAATATCTGCCACCTTTCTTCCGTCCCGTTGCTCCCGGAAGCTGTTTACAGTCTGCCTTGACGTATGTTTTATCGTTCTGTACCACGCAATCAAACTTCGTCAGCATCGTCGTGTACAACTTTCGCGATCGTGCTTTGGATTACGTGTTTTGTTTATCGTCGCGATTTGGACAGTCCAAGTCGACAGTCCAGCTCGTTTTTTAGCTCTGGTTGAAGGCGCTACTCCCAGCTTCTTTGCGGCATCTCGGACGGAGATGTCAGGTCGTCGCTGTGGCCTTCGGCTTTCGATTTCCCCCCGATCCAGCTTTCCTGGCTCTCACAAGCGTTCACCGAATACTTTTAATACGCTGGTAACAATTGATTTAGCCACATTCAACAATTACTCGTGAGAGTAATTTGGATTTTTGCCAGGCACGTGCAAAATTTTCAAGCGCTATCACATATTTTCTTGTTCACAATAACGATTTATTTTCTTGTTCACAAATATTTAGTTGTGAGCTTTGAAATAAATAAATTCCGGGAATGTTATCATGGGCACATTTGGTAAATATAATCATGGGCACATTCCATAGCTATGGACAGAGAAAGACAAAAAGGCGGATAAAACGAAAAACTCGCAAAGTCTGGACAAAGTCGTGGACTGCTCGTCATAAAGGCTTGGGTATTGAGACTAGTCTGCTGAAGAAGCAGGGTTATGAAGATTCAGATTACTTGTTTAGGGAAATTCTTCAGAAAAGTTCAGGGAAGTTCTTCAGAGAAGTTAATGGAAGTTCTTTAGTGAAGTTTGGGAAGTTTTTCAGAGAATTTCGATGACTTCTTCAGAGAACGTTTGATATTTCTTCAGAGAAGTTCGGGGAACAGGGAAGTTCGGGAATTTTTTTCAGAGAATTTCAAGAAAGTTGTTGAGAGGAACTACAGGGAAGTTTTTCAGAGAAATTTCAGGGAAATTCTTCAAAGGAACAACGGGGAAGCTCTTCAAAGGAACTTCAGGGACGACCTTGAGAGAAACCCAAGGAAGTTCGTCAGCAAATTGCAGGAAAGTAATTTCAGAGAAGTTCTGCTGAGGATCTTCAGGTTATCTCTTTACCGAAATTTTGAAAGTCCTTGACAAAAGTTCCTAAGAGAACTTCGGGAAAGTTATTTAGAGAAGTTCAGAGGAATCAGCTAAGTTTATTCCTCTGAGGTTTCGAAGTATTCCAATGTGCCGGTTTTTAGAGCAGCAAAAATTAATGCAATTGATATGATAGCTTTATTTAAAATTTGTATATCATTTCTGTCAATTTGAAGTAATTTTGAGAAAAATGTCAATTTCCCAATTCTGTCGGAGCATTAGAAGGAAAGCACGTTTGTATAAAAGCTCCTGCAAAAATCGTCAATTATGTAAATTACAGAAAGCAGTTCAACATCGCCCTAATGGCTTTGGTGGATGCTGAATGCAAGTTTAAGTATGTCAGCATAGACGCAAAAGGAAGATCAGTGATGGTGGGTTATTTGCCGATTACTCATGCAAAGTCGATGTTCAGGAAAGACCTTCACCTCCCATCACCGGGACCACATTTCTCATTGATCAAACCCGTTCCATATATTATTTTGCTTCATCAACACCAGGGGCCTGGCAACCCTTCCCATTTACTAGCGTTTGACAGTATGCAACATATCGCGGGCGTTAATAAATCGATATCGAGCGGGCGTTAATAAATCGATATATCGATCGTCAATCAGTTCGGACGCGTTTTAATTTCGTTCCTCGCCACGTGCGTTTTCGCGTTTTTTTACATACCTACGTTTCGTTTTTTGCTTACGCGCATTTTGTTCGTCATGAGCTGTGAAATTTGCTCGCTCGATTCTACCGCCGATACGGTATTGTGGACCTGCATAGGATGTTCGCGTGCCTTTCATGCCGCCTGCGTGGGAGTATCTGTCCAGCGCAACTCTCTTAGAAAAAAGGATAAAAAAATTGATGTTATGTCTTATGTGCTGCCGTGCTGCAGCTCCTGCCAAACCCTCATAACACTTAATTTCGAAGTTCAATTGCTGACAAAGCAACAGGCTGAACTAGCCGAAAAAGTGGAAAGCAACACGCAGGTTACCCATCGCGCGACGAAGCAAATTAATGCTACTGTTTTGAATGAGGGAATCTGCCGCCTTGAGGGTATGCTCAACGAAATACAAAATGAGCTGACGGTGATCAAAAGCAGCGGCTCTGCTGGCATTAAAAATCACATAACATCGCTTTGTGATATTGCCATGAAAAATTCTAGAGAAAATGTATTTACGTTAATGGAATCAATGACGTCTGGTTTAACCAATGACCTGAAACCTTTGAATGAACAAATTAAAAAGATCAGCAGCACAACTGAATTTATAGCTTCTGGTAATGTTATGTTCAAAAATCCGATGTTTGGAACAGACATAATGGATGAGCTGAAATCTCTATCAGCCAACTTAAATGCAATTGAGTCGAAAATTATTTCTCACTCACCGGATGCTTCAGACTCGCTCGAAGATGAGCTCAATGATGCCAATAATATTCTACCGGTTCAGTCAGGCTGGCGCCTTATTGGAACGAGAAAAGTATGGAAAGCTGACTGGACCGACTACGACAAACGCGAATTGCATCGTTTAAAACAACAAAAACAAGCCGAAAATGCAAGAAGGCGAAAAAAGCAATCGCGGAACAACTACAGCAACAACACTCATTACAATAGAAATGAAACCAGTAGGCCCAGCAATATTCAAAACAATCGCCATCGAAATTCAAGACATCCGCAAGACAACTACCAGTACACCAACAATTTTTGCAACAACGACGGAGCTCTTAATATCAGCTTACTACCACCGGACAGAATACTTCTTGCGGCAGCGAAGGAAAGATTTTCCAAATCACCGAATGAGACACCGATGACCCACCGGCCAATTCAGTTCCAGAGAGGGGAAATCCTGAACCCCTACTCGGCTCATGACGAAGTTACACGATCTTCTCCTGGCAGACAACCCAACTGGACGTCCCCTGGTTGCTTTTCAAATTCTGCTGCATCATGTGAAATATGCCAGTGCCATGCTCATCATTCGTGTTTTCTACGCAACTGACGAATTTCTCAGAGGAAGGATATGACGATGCGGATAATCAGCCCGGCGATCACAGCATTTTTCTAAACAGTACTTATTCCGGACAGGTGAATATTAGTCAACGTCCATTAAGCTCTTCACCCCACCCTCATTCCACGAATGAAATCACGGTATATTGTCAAAATTTTAATCGGATGAAAAGCGCTGCTAAGATCAGCGAAATTCAAAATAAAGTTTTAAGTAGTTTTTATACCGTGATTCTAGCAAATGAAACCAGTTGGGATGAGAGTGTAAGAAGTGAAGAGGTTTTTGGTAATAATTATAATGTTTATAGAGATGACCGTAATTATCAATGGTCAGGAAAAAAGTCAGGAGGTGGAGTTTTAGTTGCAATTTCAACTGAATTCAATTCCGAAATAATTACTACAACAAAATTTAAAGAATTTGAGAATGTATGGACAAAAGTGCAGGTGAGAGACGAAACTCATGTGTTTGTTTCGGTGTACTTTCCTCCAAACAATGCCCGTAAGGAAATTTATGATAAGTTTTTTACTAATGCCGAAAAAATTGTGTCTTGTTTACCCCTGAAGTAAAAATACATATATATGGTGACTTTAACCAACGCAATGTTGATTTTATTGCTGACATTGATAATGAAAGTATCCTACTTCCAATAATAGGGAAAATGAGACGCTTAATTTCATATTTGACAAAATTGCTGATTTAGGACTTCATCAAATAAATCATGTGAAAAATCAACAGAACTGTTATTTAGACTTTCTGTTGACAAATATTATCGATGACTTCTGTGTTAGTGAATCATTGACTCCAATATGGAGAAATGAAATCTTTCACACAGCAATAGAGTATTCTCTTTTTGTACAAGAAAATGAGTCGCCTGATTGCGGACTCGAGGAAGTTCTTGACTATAAATCAGCTAATTATTCTAACATAAGAACCAAACTAAACTTAATTGATTGGCAAACAGTATTTAGGAATGAAGAGAATGTTGAAAGTGCGACTGAAGTGTTCTACACTAAGTTGTTTGCAGTTATCCAGGAAGAAGTACCAGTTAAAAGACGTAGACGAAAAGTATTCTCAAAGGATCCAGTTTGGTTCGATAAACAAATTAAAAATTTAAAAAACCGTAAACAAAAGCGCATAAGATTTACAAAAAACTAAACAGTTCCGTTAATTTAGAAAGCTATTTGAACATTTGTGATGAACTTAATTTGGCTATGAATGTTGCATTTGAGGAGTATAATTCAAAAATTGAAGGTGAAATTGAAAGTTGCCCAAAAAACTTTTTTAATTTCGTGAATACAAAATAAAATCCGACAATCTTCCATCCCGTATGTATTTGGACAATAATGAAAGTAATAATACAGAAGAAATATGCAATTTATTTGCCAAGTTTTTTCAAGAAACATACACAACATACTCAGAAGCAGATCGTGATCGGCAATACTTTAGGTTGTATCCTGAATATTCCAGTGACATAAGCGTGAATCAAATCTATGTGCATGAAATCTTGGAAGGGTTAAAACATTTAGATGCAACGAAAGGCTCGGGACCGGATGGAGTTCCTTCTTTGTTTATGAAGACTTTAGCAACTGAGCTTACTTCTCCATTATTTTGGCTTTTTAATATGTCACTGGAATCCGGAGACTTTCCAAAATTATGGAAGAGCTCATTTCTAGTGCCTATTTTTAAGTCTGGTAAAAAATCTGATATTCGTAATTATCGGGGTATAGCCCTGATCTCTTGCATTCCAAAACTTTTTGAGGCAATTGTAAATGAAAAATTATTCAACCAAATCAAAAATAGAATAACTACTAATCAGCATGGATTTTTTAAAGGTCGTTCGACAACCACAAATTTACTAGAATTCGTTAATTATTCTCTGGAAGCAATGGATAACGGAAACCATGTAGAGGTTTTGTACACAGATTTTAGTAAAGCATTTGACCGTGTCGATATACCCATGCTTATATTTAAATTGCAAAAAATGGAATCCAGCCCAAACTCCTCAAATGGCTTAATTCATACCTAACCAACCGTGATCAAGTTGTAAGATTTAAAGGAAGCCAATCAACACCTATTCATACCACTTCAGGAGTCCCACAAGGCTCTCATCTAGGACCACTTTTATTCATTCTATTTGTAAATGACTTATCTTTTATTCTTAAGAAACTAAAATTTTTAATTTACGCTGACGATATGAAACATTATTTAGAAATAAAAAATGCAGAGGACATCAACGCGTTTAAGGATGAAATATTGTTGTTCCATACTTGGTGTAACAAAAGTCTGCTACAACTGAATGTTAAAAAATGTAACTTAATTACCTTCAGTCGAAAACGAAACATACCTAACATACAAATAACTTTAGGCAATCAGAATGTAGAGAAGTGTGATAGAGTTAGGGATTTAGGTGTTGTCCTAGACTCTAAACTTACGTTCATTGATCATTATAACACAATTATAAACAGAGCTAAAAACATGTTAGGATTTATTAAACGTTTTTGCTATGACTTTCATGACCCGTACACGATAAAAACACTATACATTGCTTATGTTAGGTCAATACTTGAATATTGTAGCATAGTTTGGTCTCCATTTACAATAACACACGAAGAAAGAATAGAGTGAGTACAAAAGCAATTTTTGTTATATGCACTAAGAAAACTAGGATGGACTGTATTTACTTTACCATCGTATAAGGCTCGATGTATGCTTATCAATATTCAAACATTAAAAGAGCGTCGTGAATTCGCTATGGCGTCATTTATAAATAATATAGTCTCACAAAGAATTGATTCAATGGAGATTCTATCAAAATTAAACTTTAACATACCAACAAGGCATTTAAGACATCGACAGTTATTTGCAACAAATTATCATCGCACGAACTATGCAAAATATGGACCGATTAACCAAATGATGGCTAATTACAATATCCATTGCAATAGTATAGATTTTACAATGTCGAAAGAAAAATTAAAACAATATTTCCGCACGTGCTAGGTTTAAGTTAAGTTAAGTACTTATTGTAATTAAAACGGTCTACAATTGATTGACGACGACAAATAAAATAAAATAAAATAAAAATAATATAATAAGGCCCGTCTGACGTTTGTTATTTCGGGTACGAACCAAAGTATTGTCTACAAACAATGAATCTTTTAACATTTGGATGTTAGAGATGTTGCCTCCAGGACAATGGCTGTCGGCCAGGTCCCTGATCAACTCCGAATGAAACCAGAGAAAAGACGATAAAGTGTTCAACTACAGGTTAACTCGAGTAGGAATAATTGTAGAAAATGCATTTGGGATTGCCTCGGTTCGATTCCGCGTTTTGCGAAGGACATCTGAGCTTATTTCAGAGAGAGAGAATATAATCAAAATCCCCTGATCAAAATTCTTTTTTGATGAGTAATTGCAGTGAGTAATACACCTACTTTGAAGTAAACACTTCGCTTCTGCCAGTTTCGCTTTTCCCGTTTTCCTGTACTTTTATAAATTTTACTAAAATAAATTTAATAGAACAAATTACTTAATAAATTGCGGGCCTCCATTAGCTCAGTCGGTAAAGGCGCAGCTACAAAGCAACACCATGCTGGAGGTGGCTGGGTTCGGTTCCCGGTCTGGTCTACGATTTTTTCATTAAGGAAAATTTCTCGACTCCCTGGACATAGCGTATGATTGTACTTGCCACACAATCATACTAATGCAAAAATGGTACCTGGCATCGAAAGCTCTCAATAAATAACTGTGGAAATGCATCATGAACACTAAGTTGAGAGCAAGCAATAAGCTAATTGTGAAAGCAATAAGCTTGAAATGCTGAAGAAGAAGAAGACTTAATAAATTGTCTTCTGGAGTTTATTTTAAGCGGTTGTAGATTGCTGCTTGGATTTTTTTGACTTTATTTTGTCACTGTTTATTTTTCAACACAAATTGTTTTTTTTTCTTTAAGTAAAACTTCTTTTTTTCAGTATTCCATAAGTGAAACTTAAGAAGAATATAAAAAATAAAATAAGAAAAAAACTACACTGTGTTTACTTTAATTTGAACCCAGTAAATGAGAGAAATTGAAAAAACGAAGAGGTGGGCACATTATTTTGCCTATCAGTGTATGGTGGCATAAACTTAATGAGGTAACCATCCTAGTGAAGCTATGTAAACCACAGAGACTTGACTGTGTATCCATAACTGGGGCAATGAAAAGTACACCATCTGTTGCTTTGGATGCCCTTCTTAACATGTTATCTTCACACCAATTTGTATAGCAACAGGCAGCTAATAGTAATTTTATATGGTGATCTGGTAGGACAATTAAAGATCCTTAAGAATCTCAAGCTAAACTCAGAAGTTTAGACCAATAGAAGATTGGATGACAACAAAGATAAACTACGTCGTTTTCTTCAAAGTGTTTTGATCAAGCCGCTATGTACACAGAGCAAAAAAATATTTTATTGTAACAAGCGCGTAAATTTTTCCCTCGTTTAATTCCAAGTTGAAGAAGGCGTAAACAACGCAATTGGTTGCAATCTTTCATGCGCCATACAAAAATGTTTGCAATTTTACATACAACTGGCTAGATTCAGGCGTTATCTGGCTTAAATTTACATGAAGTATTCCATGATTTTCTGCCAAATCTAGCATTCCCTTTATGTGCATTAGATAACGCAGAAAAATCACTGTTTCTTTTTATCTGTGTATGGAATCTGGTGAGCCTAGTTTGCGTCCAGGTTCTATTGTGTTTTACACTTGTGGGTCAAAAAACGGTATTTCAAGCAGAAATTCATGCCATTACTGAATGTGTGAATATTTGTTTAACGAGAAAATAAAGATTTGTAAAGATCTGCATTATAGTCAAGCAGTTCTCGATAGTCACGCATTTCTCAATGTGCTTAAAGCTATTACATGCAAATCTAAGCTTGTGTGGGAATGCATTCTTTTTAAAGACAATTGACCAGTAAGAACGAAGTTACTCTATACTGGGTACCCCAAGGGGTTTCCAACAAGTTTTAAAGTGACAAGTAATCAGAGATTACTTGAATTTCCGTAAGGTAATCATGTAATCGTAGGTAATCATAAGTAAGTAAATAATCAGGAGTAATCATAAGTAATTATTAGTAATCATAGCTAATCATAAAACATCGAAACTAATCTTTGATAAATAATCAAGAGTAATCCTATCTAATCACAAGTAATCATAACTAATAATTAGTAATCATAAGTGAACATAAGTCATCATAAATAATCAATCATTATCAAACCAGTAAACAGTTGGAAACTGAATCGAATGACTTTTAATGTTACACTTGTTCTATAACTTATATATTATGTCGGAAGTTAAGTTTGTAAGGAATCAAATTGCACCACTTTTAAATGGCTGTAACTTTTTACCCGTTGGTTATTTTCTATTGAAATTTTAAAACACGTGCACGGAAGCTCTACACCCAGATGAAACAACATTGCCTCATTTTGAATGATGAGACATATGTAAAAGCAGACTTCCGGCAGCTTCCGGGAATCCAAATTTTCACTGCTCATCTTAAATTCGATGTCGCTGAGGAGGTAAGAAAGCAGAAGATGTCGAAGTTTGCCAAAAATGTCTGATTAGGCAAGCAATTTACTCGTGTGGAAACCGGAGCACCCCATTTGTGACAACTGGCACGGTCAATGGGCAGGTGTACCTAAAGGAATGCCTCCAAAAGCGTCTACTTCCTCTTCTGAGGTCACACGATTGTCGTACGATTTTCTGGCCGGATTTAGCCTCGTGCCGTTACTCGAAAGAGGTTTTGGAGTGGTACAAGGCTAAGGAAGTCAATCTCAACCCCCCAAACGCACCGGAACTGCGGCCAATTGAAAAGCACTGGGCCTTCATAAAGCTGGCTCTTCGGAAGCATCCTAAGGAAGTGGAAGAAAAAATGGAATGCCACGCAAAAAACAGTTGGTCCAAATGTTGTACAGTACCTAATGTAGTGTAGTGTAAAGATGAAGGTTCGTGCATTTGGATATGGAATTGAAATTGAGTAAAACAAACATGGGAAAATATTCATGTTTTATTTTACTCCCTGAAAGTTTGAAGATGATTGGTTGAACGGGCCAATTTTGCCGAATATTTGTGTGTGTCGCAATTTGATTCTGTACACCCTTTAGAAAATTTCACGTAATAATAGATGCACTTAAACGAAGTGCCGCACGACGTGCAATATCGTTTCTTTCGATGATATTTTCAGTCACAGTATTTTTTATTTTATGTTTGCCTCAAAACCTTTAGTAGTTTAGAACACATATTTTCATCGATCTTTTAAAAAAATTTAATTACGCCTGACTCCAAGATGACGATAGGATAAATCGATGGTGCACTGCTGTTATTATTAAAGGCGCTTCTTTGAATGGATGCTTGAATAATATGGTTCTTTAGTTTACAATTCTCGACATCAAATTTTATCAAATAATCAATCAGATAGCATAATAGCAGTTGCTTTTTCCAGAAGTACTCAACTGATTTACAAATTGTAGATTCTTTTATGAATGTATTAAAAATCTATAAAAATAGGCGCTGTGGCTGAAATCTACGCATGTAGGTCAGGTTTTGGTTTATGTAAAGTTTAAAGATGGCGTCAGTTTACATGATGAAGTTTTTTCAGAAGCAGATAATTTATCATCTCCATGCAAAGCGCTAGGAGCGGACAGTAATTTTATTGCTAGAACAAATAGACATGAAGAGAAAGTGTATTGATAGATCCGTAAGGAACGGCGAGGCTTTTGAAATTGATATAGATGTAAGTTTGAAAACGAGCGGAGGGCATTTGAACGGTAGGTATACGATCAGGCACATATTACCCTTTGTCGCCTACTACTATGCGGATGAGGAAATCTCTTGACTGACGCAAAGGTTATACAACCGATCGTGCTCCATACACTTCTATTGCTTGTTTCTGAGTTCTAGTGATTGTCCGTCTCCTAATACTGCCTAGCACGGGTGAGAAATTATCTCCCGCTGTTGGGTTTATTTTTAGCATGCACCGCCTATTTCACACTTTTTGCTCTTCTCGTCATCTATAACTTATAGATCTCCTGGAAGAACGACGGTGAGTGGTGCAAATACTGAGTCCCCACCGCTCTTTTTCAAACTTACATCTATTCAATTTCAAAAGCCTGCCGTTCCCTTACGGATCTATCAATACACCTTCTCTTCATGTCTATTTGTTCTAGCAATAAAATTACTGGCCGCTCCTAGCGCTTTGCATGGAGATGATAAATTATCTGCTTCTGAAAAAATTTCATCAAAGATCGTTACTTCCGCGCTGGGGAGAATACAAAAATAACAATCAAAAGTGTAAGTTTACATTTTATTTGCCACTACGTTTAGGTGCATCGAATATAACCAAGTTTTACATGAAATTTTCCAAGTGTGTTGGTACATTAATTTTAGTACAAATCAAGAAATTTAAGAAATGAAACTGATAGAAAAACAATAAGCACAATCAAACAAAAATATGTAGCAGAATGCCAAACTTCTGAATATGAAATGATTTGTGGACTTCATCCACATAAGGCTAAGTAGTATTTAGAATGTAGATTACACACTTCTAATATATCTTGTAAATTTTGGTGCCCTGAGATCGACACATGCAAACGTCCGTTAGAGCATTATGTGCGTATGTGTCAGTTTCAGGAGACATAATTTTACACGAAATCTTTGCAGTTTTGATTGTTATTTTTTGTATTCTCCCCAGCGCGGAAGTAACGATCTTTGATGAAGTTTGCAGAAGCAGATAATTTCTCATCTCCATGCGAAGCGCTAGGAGTGGACAGTAATTTTATTGCTAGAACGAATAGACATGAAGAGAAAGTGTATTGATCGTTCCGTATAGGGCAACGGCAGGCTTTGAAATTGAAAGATACAAGATTGAAAACGAGCGGAAGGGGTAGTATGACAAAAGGTTATGTGCCTGATCGGATACTACCGTTCAAATGCCCTGTTTATTAACAACATGAATGTGTAAAATTCACAAGTTCCGAGTGTGTAGGTATATTAGAAACCAAAATGTAGGTTGAAGCAATTTTTTTTCAATCTGTGTTTAGTTTACATTTTAAACTAACCAGAGAGTAACTAGAAAATGAAAACAAATATTTGTAATTTCCATATAATTCCAACTACCTTTATTGCGTATCTTGACAAATACGCATATTTCGTCTACAATGTGCAGACTCCTTCAATGTCGAGTACTGATAACTGACAGTCGAGTTATTAGCAGAAGTCTGCACATTGTATACGAAATATGTGTATCTGTCAAGATAAGCAATAATGATGACTGAAATGGAAATTTATCTTTCTTCTAATTTTCTAGTTATAGCTCATACTCTCCAGTAAACTCCAGTGTTAAAAAATTTAATAAAAAATCAGTGGGGCTTTGTACAAGACACGACCGGTTGACGTAGACTACGTTAAACCAAGTGATGCATTTTAATGTCAGGGAAATTCTTTGTGGCTATTATTAGCGTTAAAAAGGGTTTTAATTATTCGTGCCGGTCGCTTACCCTTACCGATAGAAGCAGTTTAAGTCACAATATGACGGGAGCGGCTCTTGAGGGACATTAGACCAGCGTTTTGAAGCCAGTATGTAAGAAAATTCTATTGTACGCTCTTGACATATTATTTGGTGGCCCTGAAAAGGGCCGTTTGGTTTTATGAAGTCAGTATGTGGGAAAATTCTCTTGAACACTCTTTATAACTCTTTGGTGGCCCTGAAATACAAACATATATTTTGACTGATACCTTGTCCTCTTTTCAAAATTCACCATTTAAATACCATACCATTCGGATATTTTGTATACAATCTGAGTTGTAGTATGCCTTTGAATAATTCAACTTCAAAGAATCAAAGATTTGTAATTTATGCAATTTTAGCAATTCTGGATTTCAAGGGTAATAATTAACATTGACATACTCTAGAATTCAAATTACGATAAAATTCGTTATCAGAAAATATCCGAGTGATTGTTATAAAAACACAATAATCAATTGCGACATTTTCAGATGTGTAAGCGTCTCTAAAAATGTTCAAAGTTCAGGAAGTTTTATCAAACAGAAAATAACAAAAATTATCTTGCAGTTGTTATAAGGTAATAAACAAGTATATAGGATACATGTCCCTTGACTCAGTCGATTATGTAGTGCATTACGATTACAATTTTAACTATAACTCATACAATAATTTAGCTAGAAACGATATTCAACTAGTTATACCTTTGCTAAGACATACTTAACAAGGCGTTTGCTGTTCTGGACCATGAAAAGTCACCAACTAATGCCTGGAACAGACATACAACGTACAACGTTGTACTCCTTTAGTCTAGTACGTGTTTTTCGGTACTGGATTAAAGCATTTGACTGTTCGTACAACGCTGTACGTTGTATGTCTGTACCAGGTATAACATTATTGAGTCGAAAACTTTCGATGGATATGGATACCATTGAGGATTCTTGTTCGGACGAATTTCAGTAAAGTTTGTTAATTTCATCGCTCCGGGCATTTATTTATATTAACGCTCCGGGGCATTTTGCTATATTCGGTATACTATACGGAATATAAAGCTACTTTATAACATCTAAATGACTTTCTCATGTGATCAATCGGCCATTCCATTTCAAAACATTAAAATTCCCACTATATTAATTTAGTTATATAGGTGTTGGTATGAATAAGACCTTCGAAAAATCCACAACCGCTCACTCTTACTTTTCCATTGAAAACTTTTATATTCTACATTTTACTATGTGATGAATACATTTGGCCAAAGTTGGGAATATATGGTTGAATTCGTACCTAAAATATGGTCTATGGTTTTCTTGTGAAATTATTATTCATGTTTCTATGTGAATATCAGGTAAATTAGTGAATCCATCATGGCTGAAACGTTAAGGAAATCGAAATATTTATAAATATATTAGATCTCGCCGAAGAAAGAGAGTGAGTTTTATAAAATATCATTATTTTTTGCAATGCGTATGGGAGAAAAGGTTGGTTAATTTATGATAAATTCTTATAACTATAAAATAAACACCTGATAAAATAATCAGGCATTAAAATATGTTCAGCGCATTATTTGTATCGATATCATTTGTAGGTTCGTATGACGTAAAAGCACGCGGCGCATGTCATCAACAGAATACAATTAATACTATGTTAACATTTAATAAGACAGGGAGCGATAACATAGAGAGATATTCAATTGCTATGATGACATGCACTTTGTCAAATTGATTTGAATTTAATAAATATCAATTTCCTACCTCGAGTTGAAGGACCTTCTCCAGCGTCCCAACTAGTTGTTGGCATCGCATTACCTCTTGCTGCTTTCAATTTCGCCCGATATCTACGAGCTCGCTCGGCATCGGTGCACGGTCGTTTCGGAGGATTTCCCGTATGTTCGCCCTTTATGCGCTTTCTGAATCTGCGCAAGCATTCTGGAACAAATCGGTTAGGCATTCTCACTTTCACTATGTTTCTCAATACGTTTTTCTTCCTAGAGGTAGGACTCTATCCAACGCGAATCGTTAACACAACAGAACAACTGTTTATAACAAACTACTAATTGGAATTTACAGAGAATTTTGGTTCGAAATATCATGTTCGACATCGAAAATGGTGTCCGTGATAGGGAATTTGTGTGGTTTAAGGTATGCGACGAAGGGAAAACAAGTTTTGCTAATACCACTGGCTGCCAATCGACAATTTGAAACGAAAATCTCAATTAAACAAACTCTCAAGCTGAGAATATTAAATTGAAAGTAGCAAAGATGGATTTGTATCTATCTGGTAGGATTTCTCGGTGAAAATAAATCAAAGCAAACGGCAGGCTTTGATTTATTTTCACTGATTTTATGGATCCGCTGCATAGCACACTGTTGCCTAGTAACGAATTGGCAAAATCCAATATGACTGTCAATCGACCGAAATGTAAGATAAACTCATATTCAAATAACTCTCTTAAATTAGAAATTGAATTGATTTATTGATTCATCGCGGGTTGCGCCAACCAGCTAGGTAAAAAATTTCACCGTCGGAGAATTGTCCTGCTCGCCTTCCATGGAGGCTCTCTCGCAAATAGTAACGTTTTTGTAGTCGTGACGAACAAATCGGCACTAGATTAAATGACACACAAAGCGAACGAAATATTAATTTAATTCTTATATAAACAACTCTCTGAACTGGATTGGTTGTCCTCAAAAGGACAGATTATCAATTTATGGATTGCGCTAACCAGCTGTGTACATTTTTTACTGACGGCTTGCCCTCCATCGAGCACCGAACTAAATTTAAGATTACACAGAACAAAATAATTAATTTTAACAAGCGTGTAAAATTTCCCTTCGCCTTTCCTTCCCAAGCCAACGGAAGCGTAAACAACTAAATTGTTTGCAATTTTTCATGTGCCATACAACAATGTTTGAAGTCTAACATACAAGAGGGCAGATTCAGGCGTTATCTGGCCTGAATGTACATGAAATATCCCATTATTCTCTGCCAAATCTAGCATTCTCTTTATGTGCATTAGATAAAAATTCAATGTTTCTTTTTATCTGTGTAGTTCTTTAATAAACAACTCTTTTATTTTAATTTATTGTCCAAAAGGACAGATTATTTCCACCTACTGCTGCTCGCCCCTAAGGACGCTTTCCCCCAAACAGCAGCGTTTTCGAAGTCGCGGCGAAACAATTGCCACGATGAGGTAAGATGGCGGCTTGCACAAACCAACGCGATTGTCCGCCCCCATATCTGCCATTTTACCTCATCGCGACGATCGCTGTTTGGGAGAGCCTCAGTACTAACCACCACCATCTGCTACGCGACCACCAGCTGCCTCTGCGACCAGCTCCGCTGCCGGACGAATGAAGCAACTGCCTGCGACCAGCGACCAGCTATCAGGGACCAGCTCCGCACAGCTTCAATGCTGCCAAACGACTGAGGCAAAATTTTCCTTAGTGTTCGTTTTACACCGTTCTCAGCTGCATGTGAGAGGTACATGGAGAGACGAATGACAGATTGGTTAAAGTCAGGGTTGCCACATTATTTTTCGTTCCCATCTTTAGTTTTTGCCGAAAAAATCTTTTTTATCTGTGTTTAGCTGCAAAAATCTTGGTAAAAATCTTTACTTCACATGTTGTGCTCTGAAAGGAAAACAGATCAGTATACGAGGGATTCATTCACCCAAACCCTTCTGACAGGCCAGTAATCACATGATAATGAATCATGTGGTGTTTGTTTTGATTACTAAAAGTTCCAAGATAGATGAACAACATCGGAATGGAATAAACAATCAATCATTGTTATGATGCGTGTACATAAATTTGTTGAATTTAGAACTTAGTTGTGATGTTTATATTAGATGATCAACTCCTCCTTTGCTCCTTGGGCATTCATGATGTCCGTACAGATTTTGGACTTATTCAGATTTTATTACGAGAAATGTCGCTCCACTTCTTCAAAAGAATGCGGAATTAGTGAAAAGTTCGCAATGAACTTTCCTAGCAAGTGAAAAGCTAGCTTCTCATCTGCTCGTTTGAAATACAGACGTTTCCTTAGACAAGTTTCGAAGTCTTCTGATTCTTCCACCTCGTTGTCCTTCCAGATGGTTACCGTCCTCAGCTCACGGAAATCATTTTCAAAGCTTCTTAGGGACAATGCTCAGTGCAGTAGTCAGAACTGGATCGTTCAGATCAAAGCGCTTAGTGATCTGTTTAATCAAATCGGTATAGAAAGCACAGCAGATCGAGTAAAAAGCCTCCATCCTTGTACCATCAAGAGTTCCCGATCTACGCATTTCTCCTGCAGCTACACCGATATATATTTTCGACTTCTTACGAAGATGTTTCTCGAAATCTGAAACTCCTAAATCCGTCAGATATTTTGGGCAATCATCCTCACAAAAATTGGCAAAGGGCACCATCAGCGAGACTTCACCTGATTGCAGGATTGCATGTTCAGGAATTCCGTAGCATTTGACTAGAATATACGATTCGCTTTGTTGATAAGAGGCAATACTTAGCTTAAGAAGTGGATAAGTGGCTGCGTCATCGGCTCATTATGATGACAATAATCAAACCGTTGTCTCAGTTGGATAAGAACGCGAAAACCAACATGAGCTCCGAAAACCGTTCCATATTCCATTTGAAAACTGACTCCAACGATAGTAAAAAAGGTAAACGCATGCAGAACTATGTAATCTGGACTTTTTTGAGTCATTCAGGGCTGAAGGACAAGTAACTGCAGATATATCGCATCATTTGTTCCAGGTACACTTGCAGATTATTGCATGCGTAAATTGCATAAACAGCCAAAAAGTGGCAAGTACATTTGATAATTATCAAATGAGGACAGTCACGCTTCAGCAGTTCTTGACGGATTGGTCAGATCTCATCATTACCTACATAAGTTCCATCGTATGCAAAGCCCACAAACCTTTTTCTTTGTAATCGATCTGGAACTGTTTATAAATTGCGCAAAATATGTATAGGTTTGCGCACTGCAAGATTATGTTAAAGCTAACAAAAAATTACGTTAGAAATAACTATGTTCCGAATAGCAAAAATAACAACCAAGAACATTATACTAAGTTCCCAAAAGTCCGCTGCATAAATGCATAAAAAATACTTCTAAATTAGAAAAAACAGTATTTTTGTAGAAATCACTGAAAGAAATTCTACGAAATTTGTAGAGCAATCTTTTGTGGAACTTTGAAACAAACACTTCTCCAACGAAATACCTGAAAAAAATATTGAAGTAATATCTGCAAAACTATATGTAATAATCCTTGACCAAATTTGAAAAATAATTCTACAAAAAACTCATTCACGAATTTTTAACGATAAGAATTATATATATGAGACTATGGAATTCATGCACAAAATTCTTCTAAGATTACTCCAAAAGTAAGGATTTAAATCAAGAATTAGTTCAAGAATACCCGTAAAGTTTTTATGAAGTTCTTTCAGGTGTCCTCAAGGGATTCCTTTAAAATCACAAAACTTTAAAAGATCAAATATTTCATCACAAGACAGTTTAAAAAAAACTGCCGATGCTATGCCAGAAGAAACTCCTGAAAGAATCCCTGGAAGAAAACTTACAAACGTCTGAAGAATACCTATATAAACGCCAGAAGGAATATCTAAAGCAATTTGAGAAATTCTATAAAATTTTAATCAAAAATTATCTCAAAAAATGTATAAAGACATCATTTGGGGGCACATACAGAAACTGACTTTCAGATTGTAATCTGTCACGGTAGTGTCAGTGTCAATTGTTCTATTTTGCTTTGTAGCCCCAAAACAGCACACTGAAAGATTGATTGATATTGATAAAAAGTTGGATCCTAAACTGTACTCATATTTTGAATTTAAAGTTTTTGAGTGGACAAGCAATTGCCAAAAATCTTAAAAATCTTGGTTTTTCTCAAAAATCTTCTATCTTTACATACAGATATCTGTATGAAAAATATGAAAAAAATCTGTGTCAATCTAGATAAATCTGTGCATGTGGCAACCCTGGTTAAAGTCTCTCTCTAATACAAAGAAGAAGAAGATGATGCAAGACGTTCCTTGCTTCGATTTGAAATCTGTGATAGGAAATTTGGTAAATTTAATCTGCAAAATGACATTATAATACATCACCTTATATTTGCGTTATTTTCAATAGTTTACTTTTGTTTGAGAATAATGTTTGACAATTGAACTGGAGCGCGGTAAAATTTCCGACCGATTCAAGAAGAAATCATGTAAATCTATCGTGGATTTTTTTAGTTATTCGCGTACAAAACGTACGGTTTTTCGTGACGGTCGCAATATTTTAGATTTTCATTTGACACCCTACCCTTGCCGTAAGACGTAGCCTACGTCAAAATGATTAAAGTTCTTAAAACTGTATTCTTGTGACGAACTTTCGAAACATCGACCTCCGAACAGTAGCACCACTGGAAGCTCAGTTTCGTGTTTCCATTATCGAAGCCGGTAACTTCGGTCCGGTTACAACACCACCTTCTTGATTATGTGGAGTCATAGTAACTACAGGTAGAACATGAAATAATTCATTTGTTTTGTGCCAAATAATTGCTGTAGGATTAGCGAAGCTAGTCCAGTTAAAAAACGTTGTGATTTCATCAGTCGAGGCCAAGCCTTGGTGTCCGGCAGAGTTGCCCTACTTGAAAGAAATGCGACGCAAGTAACGTTACAAGGTTTATCAATGCTCTCAACAAGTCCAAAACGTGGTTTACAATACTTGTATAAATCTTAAATTGTTAGAGTTGGAACCCATCCCTCCTACTCCAACCCGGCTGGGTTCTTCAGAGGAATTTGAGCACCACCAGCAGTCCACTGCAGCCTCAACAACTAGGGATACCAAAAAATCATACCTTGCTTCACAAAACCACTTGTTTCGCTACTCTGAGATTTTGGTCCAAATTTGAGTCGAATCGGTCAACTTGTACACATATACAGACCGGTTAAAGTTTGCATGGGGAAAATCAGCAAACATATGGAGAAAGACCAGACTCTTAAATATAATGAACTTAACGAGTGAAGTTATCCTTCTTGCAAGTAAGGACATAAAGAGTGAAAGGTAAATATAACTCAATTGTAGGTTATATTTAATGTATTGCTAAATTCAAGCTAGACTCCCAAAATAATAAGTTCTGTCACACTTAAAATGACGTTCCGGATGCTACACTCAAAAAAACGAACACGTTATTTTCACATGAAAGGCACGTAATTTTCATCCACTGCCGAACCCAGTAATAAACACGAGGAATTTACGTAAGAGATACATGATTTACACGTAAATCTATATTCTACGTGAAAATCACATGAATGTTACGTGATTTTTCACGTACAACTCATTGACACGTAATGTTCACCTGATTTTACTGAAGAAGATGAAGGTGATGTGAAAGTTACGTGAAATTTTACGTGGAGTGTACATTTAAAACAACTTCTATTACATACATATTAGGGTGCCAATTCAATGTATGGGGAAAATTTGACCATCGAATTTCAAAAAAGAGTATTGCTCAAAAGCTTTGTCTTCTCAAAAGAAGGCCCCAATTTGAGAAATTCAAGCGAACTTCGTTAAGTGAACCCCCAAAGCGGTCAAAGTTTGACTTTGCTGGGATTTGCAAGCCTTAAATTTTCATGATCCTTGTCTTTGGTGTCTATAACAAAATCAGACCTGTTTTAACACAGTCGGTTTTACGCGTCACGACAAGTCACAAATTCAAATTTTATTTCTCGTAAATGTAATAATGTTCAATAATTAAAACTGCAATATTGAAACACAGAAAATTTAGGGTAAATGAAAGAATGTTTGAAGTAATTAACTTTTTCAGTGATTCTCGAACCGTGTTACGCAGCGGTCCACTTGTTTATACTATTCATTAATCTGACCATGGCGACAAGTTTAAGCATCTTTAAAATATTATTTGGCGAAGACCAACGACCGGGTTTGGCACAATGTTATTTTAAATTTCACAAGTATTTGGAGATTCAGGAACAAATTGAACTTTACAAGATAAGGTAGAGCTAATTTTAACCACTACAATCTTGAAGAGCTCGATCTTTATTTTTTCTGAAGTTAACTAGAAAAAGATCCTTGAAAAAACTGGCATCAAGAAGCGTTTAAATTTGCATTAACAGTAGCAGCATTTGGAAAACATCGTTTTGTGTACCTCAGCTTAGTTTTACGTCATATCATGTAAGTAATTATGTCGAGTTGTTATTGTCTTGTAAATTTAAGAACAGACGCACACTTCGGTCTAACGGTCCGTTCGTTTTATGTGCATCCAAGTAGACATAAATTTAAATGATTTTTTATAAGTGTTTAGAACTACATTCTTGAGTTCGGAACGGGCATCATGAATGATTAGTTAGTGTTCCGCAACATTTTTTTACGTCATGTCATGTAAGCTACACAGAAAAAAATAATTAATTTTAACAAGCGTGTAAAATATCCCTTCGTTTAAATCGAAGCTAAAGGAGGCGTAAACAACGAAATTGTTTGCAACTTTTCATGTGCCATACAACAATATTGGCAATCTTTCATACAACAGGCTGGATTCAGGCGTTATCTGGTTTAAATTTACAAGAAATATCCCATTATATTCTGGCAAATCTAGCAGTCCCTTTATGTGCATTAGATAACGCAGAAAATTCAATGTTTCTTTTTATCTGTGTATCATTGAGTTTTAATGACCTTGTAAATTTAAGAATTGACGCAAATTTCTGCCTTTGTGGTGGTTCTTTTTATGTACATTCAAGTAGATTTAAATTTATTTGATATTTTCTAAGAGTGCACGGTTTTAGTTGTGGCGTTGTACACACTACCAAAATGTCGTGTAAATTTCTGTCCCCTGAGACCGACACATGCAAGCGTCCTTTAGCACATAAGAATGAGTTAAAAGATATGAGAAAATAAATTCAATCAAACACATCTTTCGTCAAATTGCGTATGTGTCAGTTTCAGGAAACATAATTTTACCCGAAATCTTTCTTTACGTTCATGAATTACAAACATGAATTATGTCTCGTGTAAAATTCATAATTTCTAAGTGTGTAGTTATTTAAGTGGAGTTTAAAATCTGAGGAACCTCAAGAAAAGTTTTTAAAGGGCGTCCCACATCAAATTGCATCAAGGATAAAGAACTGTAGATAATTACCCATTGGTTATTTCCTCTTGAAAATCTGGGTAGAAGTAGTTTAGAGTGTTTTTTTTGTTGTATTCTTATCGCTGTTAGATTTTCGAAAATTGAAGAAAATGGCGTCACCAGAAAAGCAACTCATCTCTTTCATCGGGACATCGAAAAACATCTCGGAATCGTGCAGTCAACGGCGAGTTGTGTGATTAAACGTTACTACGATACTCTGAGCATCGAACGAAAGGAGAAGTTCGGTCAGAATGGATGTTCTATAAGGGGTCAGGATCACAAACGTGTAATGAAAGCGTTTAAGCTGAATCCCATTGCTTCGGTGAGGGATGTTGTCAAAAAGTTGAATCTGTCCAAGTATTTCGTTCAGAGAACCAAGGACCGGGAGGAGCTGCATACGTACAAAGTACAGAAGGCTCAGAATCTTGACGAACGGCAAAATAAGGTGCGAAAGTCACGGGCCCGGAAAATGTACACCCAGATGCTGACGAAACCTCATTGTCTCATCATGGATGATGAGACTTATATCAAGGTGGACTTCCGGCAGTTTCCTTGGCTATTGTTTTTCACCGCACAGCACACACTGAAAGTTAATTTTAGTTTACAGGGTGCGGCAGAAAATAATGCGAAAATGTTCAAACTTGAGTTTTGGGTTAATTCGTGTAGCTAGTGACTAATTTCTGTCGAAAGTGTATTTTTTTATGTTTACTTTCAAGTGCTGCATCCAAACATTCTATTTGTTCTATTGCAAATTCGTCAGAATGTTCGCGAAAGAAGTGATCACCAGTTTGTTGCTCGCCCACAAGAAGCCGAAAGAGATTGCGAAGGTGGTAAGGTGCCATTTGGCAACAATTTACCGCATAAAAAAGTCCCTGCAGGATGGTCCTAAGTAGCGGAAGCCGGGAACCAGACGGTTCATGCAAAAATTGCTCGCCACCATGTGGAGATTCATCAAAGAAGACCTGCATGCATCTTCCAGAGCCAGAGTGAAACGCCACTTGATTACGGACCGGGTCAAGGAACTACGAGTGACTCGTGATTTTAAAGGACCAAGTGCTTCCCTGGGTGAAGACCAACTTCTTCGAGGACCAAAACGTTGTCCTACAGCATGTTGGAGCGCCGTGTCACACGTCCATTCGAATCCAACAATGGTTGCACGATAACATGAAGTTTTGGCCGAAGTTTTGTGGACCCCTAGCAGTCCAGATCTTAATCCGTTGGATTATTCGATTTGGGCATGTGTTGAAACACGAGCCTACAAAACATCACACCCTAGTGTGAAAACCCTGAAGTCAACCATAACAAGCACATGGCAGTCAATGTCGGAGGACTACGTCCGAAAGGCCTGCTCTGGCTTCTGGTGTCGGCTCGAGGATGTTATTAATAAAAATGGAAGACACAATGAATAAATTTGTTTAAAAGGACTTTATAAAAATAATTGCCTTCGAAAATGTTGATATTATTGCTTGAATTAGTTGAACATGGGATTTGAAAGAAATAGAACCAATTTTCGCATTATTTTCTGCCGCACCCTGTATCGCATACCAAAACATTGCGAAATATGACTTTTATAACGCTTTAGAAATTGGACTCATTTATCACAGTTCGCTTCTACCAGTTTTCGATAAATAAGCTAATTTTGTTTAAAAATCGTCCACGTGCAAGATTCACAATAAGTTAGGACATATTTAAAGATCAACAAGCTGGAATTTGCACACATTGTTTTTTTTTAAACTTTAATGCTAGTCTAAAAATAGCTTATCTAAAACAATATATCTAACGAAAATCCACTACCTTTCGCCTTAAGACGTGTTTCAAGAATAGGTGTTTATGTCTCATTGTTGATAAGTGAACTATTCTTCCCGACTAGGATAGAAATATCTAACCTTCAAGCAACCAAGCCTAACGATGTTCAGCTACAACCGGTTCATTCCGGAATCCCACACGAGATAATCCTAAATTCAACAAAACCCTGGCCAGAAAACAATGCCACTGACGTACAAACGCGATATGCACTGCACAAGGCATGAACGTGACAACCGACGACGAAGACGACACACTCACGAGGAACGGCCACCAAACTAAATCGTAAATCAAATCATCCAAACAGCAAAGTTTTACTACCTCTTGGAAGTCGAGCGGCACGGGGAGCTGGTTCCTTTTCCTCCGTTCGATTCAGGGCTGTAGCAGGTCAGTGGACTGAGCTGTCCGGATCGCGGGATTTGCAGCAAGTGGCTGATTTCTTCCGATTGCTGTTGAGGAGGTGTGTCGGAAGCCGCTTCGATATCGATTCGTGGGAGATTCAAATTTCTAGACCGGTTCGCGTGCATTGTTGACTGGAGAACCGCGCGTGTCGGACACTTGAGTGAAACTGTTATCCTCGAGGTGTACGATTCCGTCAGTAATCAGCACTTCCAGCGACCAGTTGTTTGCGCTTTGGATTAAGATGGGCAAATAAACAATGTGCGCGGGAGATGTCTAGATTAGCGCCGGGTCCGACTTTTCACGCATTTCGTCCGACGGCGGCGGCGGCGACGAGGGACGCGACGGTCAATCAAAAGAACTGACACTGACGGAAGGCTGGAAGGCAGGCAGAAGAATTTCAATCACGTCATTAGCTTTTAACATTTTTTCGCTCCTGATAAGGGATGAGAAACGTCCAATTAGTGTGGCTGGAAACATGAAATTTGAAGGCTCCCTGGGCTTATTCGAATTTTTCTCTTATTTTTATTAATTAAAAGTGCATCAATTAAAATTTTGCAGCGCACCGTGTGCTCCGGTTTAATGTGTGCAGAGGGGCGGAATGGAAACGTTACGCCGCTGTTGAACTGGTTGCGCGGATAAATGGGGAGAGGTGAATTTCTGATAATGGGCCGAGTTGATTTTCGGTGAGAATGGAAACAAATTAGAGTGTTGATATAAAAAGGACGGAAGAATGGCACTCCATTTCAATGTTGATGAGATGTTGTGATTTAGTCAGTTAAGTCACTTAAATCGTACACAGGTCAGAAATTTGAGACATTTGTTAAGTTTCCACCAAAAGATATATGCAGTAGAATGTGTCTATTGAAATCTAGGGTTTGTATTCGCGATAATTTGGCACATTCAGAACACTGTGACTTTTGAAATATTTAAGTCATGAGTGAGTTATATTTAACCAAAAATGATCTAGGTGTCCGTACTTAAAAAGACTATGATCGGTGTTGACATTTCAAAATGAACGTTAGGATTCGGCAATTTGCAAAAAAGATCCACAGTGCACAGTGCATTGCGAACATTGTGTGAACGTTTGACAATCGGAAGGAAACCAAAAAGTGAGAAAAATAGTGGATGTGCGGATCGTGCTATGGACAGGAAGATGAAGAAGATGTTAGAGAGGAACCCGAACTTCTCTATTCGAAATGCGCGCGCGCGCGTGTGTGTGTGTGTGTGTGTGCATACAATCCAACTCCCACTGTCCGGCAGTGCTTTTATGGAAGAAAAATGTCTGCAGCTATCATGCTTTTATTCTAATCACAAACTGTAAATATTTTTAGCCCGGGTGTTGAAAGGTGATAGCTCTTATGAGATCCAGTGACCCATTTCAGAATGCCGTGAGTGACCGTCCATTCCGAGGACACTTTCACTTACAACAAGCCCCGCATAAACACAATACTTATATCAATTGGATATTTATGCTATATTTACACTTCCATAATCGCAACATGTTCTGTTACGATCATGGCACGTATTTAGTAGTATGTATTTGATATTTATTTATAATTGCTTAGATCTCACCAGTAATGTTTGATGTTTCCTTGCTGATCCTGCTCCTTTTGTTCCACTTTGAGTATATTTTTTCGTATCTTCCGCTGAGAGATTCCGCTTTTCTGTGCTCACTCGATCACTCACGTCGCGAACAATATTTAACCGAAATCCATTGTCTTCAAAACTAGAATGTTCCTAAAATTAAACAAAAGCAAAAATCGCTTCACGCCAAAAAGATAAAGAGTACAGCATCTAGGGTTACCTATTCCCATTTTCATCTCATTTCTGATTTTGTACTTTTTATTCATTGATAATTTTAATTAATTTCAATTGTTGTTGAATGCAAGCCACAAAAGGAATCAATTGATTCATACATCAAATCGACATTTCCGATTAATATGAATAATGGATCATGAGATGAATACTGGAACAGTTCCCCTATCTGGTAATGCTTTCCAAAGAGGTGCTGGTTTGTTTTGATTTGATTTGAAACTATTTCAGCTATTTCAACTGATTCTATATGGTTTCAACCATGCTGCATTTCTACTATTTGCAAATACTGTACTTGACCATTGATCACCATATCAGAACTATAATGTTTATCGGTAAGAAGTACTAGAGGATTATCACAAGCACTTTTGGCCGCATTCCCACCGGATCTGGCAACACTTGCCGTGGCCTTCTTTCCAAAATAGTAAAAGAACCAGACTCAGCCCTGGGACCTGGTAGTTGAAGTTAAACTACGTCAAGGTTTTGCCAGTGCCCAGAGGAACTTCTCTGTTCGAAAAATAGGAATTCGCCAGGGTTCAGCCAAACGTTTCTGATTGAAGTCGTACAAAGTAAAAATAGCCCCTAACTTACCTTACTAATCAGACCATGGCCCGTGTGGCCTCTGCTGTACACAGAAGTTGTCTCCATTGTAGTCGGTCCATGGCTGTACCTCGCCAGCATCGCTTTCTGCGGAGAGTCCTTCTACTTGGTCGATCCACTGTTGGTTAGTTTTCGAGAGCCATTTTAACAGTGATGTCGCCCGACATTTTACATTCTGCGATGTGTACGATGGGAGATTCTCCCAGCAACTGATACAATTCGTGCTTCATTTGCTTCCTCCACGTTTTGTCTTCCATCTGCAGTCCACCGTAGATCGTACGCAGCACCTTCCAAGGGCGCGTTGGTCCTCCACTAGCAATAACCATGTTTCGTGGCCGGTCTAACTAATGTCTTGAAGCGATTTAAAATCAGCCTGTGATACAATCGATCGAGACCAGCTATGGAAGATTATGCACTAATATGGATTTCCGGAAAAACTGACACGGTTGGTCAAAGCAACGATGGACCACGTGATGTGTGTCGTCCAAGTCTCAGGGACACTCTCGAGTCTCTTCAAATCTCGAAGAGGGTTACGGCAAGGTGATGGATTGTCGTGTTAGTTGTTTAACATTGCATTAGAGAGTGCGATTCGAAGGGCTGGGATAGACACGAGATGGTCCGGAAGTCTGTCCGAATTTATGGCATCGCCGACAACGTTGATATCGTAGAACGTAACTTTGAGACGATTGTGGAAACGTACATCAGACTTAAGGCTGAAGCTGGTAGGTTTGGGCTTGTTATTATTGCGTTGAAAACAAAATACATGAAAGGAAGAGGCTCACGAGAAGACAATGTTAACATCCTACCATGAGTTGGGGTCGACGTTGATGAAATCGAGGTAGTAGACGAATTCGTTTATCTGGGCTCATTGGTGATCACCGATAACGACACCAGCAGAAAAATAAAAAGGTGCATTATGGCTGGGAACCATGCCTACTTAGGAATGCTAAGGTCGCTAAGATCGAACAAAGTTAGCCGAACTACAACACCATTTACAGTACAGTAGTTAGACCGGTCGTTCTTTACGGCCACGAAACATGGACTTTGCTAGTGGAGGACCAACGCGCCCTTGGTGTCTTTGAAAGGAAGGTTCTGCGTACGATCTACGGTGGAGTGCAGATGGAAGACGGAACGTGGAGGCGGCGAATGAACTATGAATTGCACCAGTTGCTGGGAGAACCTCCCGTCGTACACATCGCTTAAATCAGCCGACCATGATGGGCTGGACATGCCGTAAGAATACGAACCAACGAGTACAAGAAGAAGAGGCGCGCAACGAGCAAGGTGGATCGACCTGTGGCGATTTGTGTCTATTATACTTCTCGTTTGGATCGAGACGACAATTCTTATTTTGTTGTCACAGGACTCGTCTCGGTCTGTAGATCATTGCACGATGGCGTCATCAGTTTTGACAGTTAAGGGAGCTTGTTTACGTGGACTTGGAATATTTTCGATAAGATCAGTTTGAGATTTTGTGCTCTAAATTTATAACGATTGAAGTTAAATTGCCGGAAAACTGGCATCAGTGCTTATTTTTACATCATTTCGTGGCTCTAATCGTACAGAATTAGAAAAAAGCCAATGAAAAATTTCGTTTGAGCGGTTCAAATTCTAAAACCTTGTAAGCAAGCTCCCTGAACTGTCAGGAAGTGAGGTTTATACATTCCATGCAATGATATATTTTGAATGTCGATTCGTGCGGGAAATAATTGCCTTCGCATAAACATTTCTCAATTTGACGTTTCTCTCGGTTCTCTGAGTAAACTTTACATCAGCATCGGTTCATCCCTTCCTCTCGATACTTCAATATAATAAGGACTGTACACAAATATCTAATTAAAATTTAAGCAAATTTGAGAACCGATCTTTTTTTGTTATTTGTTTAATAACACACCCTTTGCCAGTCTTTGACCGTCCTAATTGATGGGCCAGAACTCGCTCCAAACCTGCTCATACAAATGTCGGTTTATTCTAGCCGCTTCGCAAACCTTTGTCCTGTCGCCATTGACGGATTCGCAGTCATCCGGTCAACCAGCAAGCTGTATTGCTTCCGGTTGGTCACTCACACCCTGAAATCAAATGTGTTTGATGATTTACTTCATCTTCCAGCATTTTCTTCACCTCCATTTTTTTCCGTTTCGAATTGCGTCTGACGTAACGGCAGCAGTACTCGAGTGAAATAGTCGTTCCAAGCTAGGACAGGACCTGCCAGCTCGGAAAGAGATGCCCTCTTATAAATTTATGTTTGCTTTGATACGGGGATCACTCCAGTGTTGCCAGATATGTTTACTCAGAAGTCACATTGAAAAATAAGTAATTAAAAAGAAATTGTCGATTTTTTCATACTTGGAAATATTCAATAAAGTAAACGTTCAAAACTTGCCAATATATTAAAAGGAGAGGTCCAACAGCTTAAGGCTCTTAGAATACAAAACTGCCTTACAGGGTATAAAGGGATGGTATCAAAATAATAATAATAATAATACACGTAACTTTTGCATCTTCTTAAGCTTATTGCTGGTCTTTATTTTTCCAGAAAGTATCATTTTTAGGAAGAGCGATCCGAAAACCCAACAGTTTATCATTTTATAGTATGAGCAAACTTGTGATTTTCATAACTAAAGGTATGAGTGAATTTTTTTTAGCAGGCTTTAGAGAAACAATGTGCATGTACTTTAAAGATTAAAAAACGGCGCTACAAGAAAATAAATGATCTATATATTTTTTCTCAGATAGGTTTTTCTCATTTATGATTATATGTTCTGATATGTTTTGGAACAAATTTAAAATTCAACAAATCATAAAACATTCTCCCTTTAGTCAGCATCATACGCACATACATAGTTCCTGTTCCATATCAAAACTTCTTCTTTCGTTGTTTTCGCTTCTGCTCTGACTTTAGTCGGAATGATGTTTAAATGATCTGATCTCTTGGGAACCGATAAAAATGGAGACCGGATACAACATGATGGAGACCGGATGATGACTGCGACCACAATTTAACACTTTGCACTTCACTTCAAATTGATTTAAAATAAACCACTGCAAAAGTGAACTTTTATTTCCGCATTTGTTCTACTTGTCACAAACGAAAACAGTGAAAAAGCAGTGACTACACAGATAAGAAGAAACATTGCATTTTCTGTGTAATCTAATGCACATAAAGGGAATGCTAGATTTGGCAGAAAATAATGGGATATTTGATGTAAATTTAAGCCAGATAACGCCTGAATCTAGCTTCTTGCATGAAAGATTTCAAACATTATTGTATGGCGCATGAAAAATTGCAAACAATTTAGTTGTTTACGCCTGCTTTGGCTTGGAATTGAACAAAGGGAAATTTTAAACGCTTTTAAACATTAATTATTTTTTTCTGTGTACTAGTAACACGGCCAAACCAACAACAGACTGCCTGCTTGAGCCTGCATAACTTGACGGTGGTGGTAGTGGTGGTTGCACAACGACCAATCTTTTTTCACAGGTACATGGTGATGTTTTTGCACTAACAGCTGGCAGGTTCTGTTCTAGGTTCCCAGTAGACATTTGCCAAACAGATCGACAATCAGAATGCAGTGAACAATGTATCTGAACCTAAGAACATTGAGAGATTCTCTTCGTCGACTTTTTCTTCGTTAATAGTTTGTCTAATAAACGATTTGCTCGTGTTTTTGACGTATTGGACGCTTTCTGTTACCGTACTGTAAATTTTTGAACATGTTTTTACATAGCCATAGGAACGCGAAGAGAAAGTTGACGAAGAGAGTCTCCCAGTGTTACTTAGGACCTAATGCATTGCTCAGCTTGAGTGGTCGCTTCATACGGGAACGGGAATAACATTTCTCGCGGGACTCGACTCGTTTCGATCCGCATGAAAAGTAGAATAGACACAGTGACCGAATACAATCGAAACAACTTCTGTGTATAGCAGAGGCCACACCGGCCTTGGTCTTATTAGTAAGGTAAGTATATTCTACAAACTATTTTGGCTAATATAACTTATATCAGTATCAAGGGAGTAGAACTTTCAAAAAAAAAAATCTCTTCTTATAGGTGCATAAGATGCATTTTGTGTAGTATTGTGGAAAATATGGCCCAACGCAAAATTGTTTTTTTTTGGCAATCCTTCTCTCAGTATTTAGTTGCTTTGGTCTGAAAAATTAATTTTCTGAAACACCCTTAACAATCCACAATATTTGTTTCCTTAGGCTTGAACTTTTATAAAATCAAACGTTAAATAAAATTATGTTGAAATCAAACTCTCAAAACACTTGTGATTAAATCGTCTGAATAATGTTTGCATTAAAAAAAATGGACTTTTTTCGGATGATGATGATAAATGGCTAAGATGATTAATTTTGATAAATTTCTCATGGAAGGTCATTATTTAAGTTAACCGGAACATTCTCCATGGTGGACGAAAACATTCTTGTAGGCATGTTTTTGAGTTCTTTCTTCTTTTTATTTATCAATTCCTCTTCAGCTTCCGTGACAAAATTGCTGGAATAGATCTTACGCTTCAGTTTGGCCCAAAAATACTCGATGTGACGCAGCTCGGGACGTTGGGCGGGTTCACCGACTTGGGTACCACATCGATATTCAGCCGCTCCATGTCTTCGAACGATTGCCTCGAGTAGTGGGCCAACGCCAGATCCGGCCGAAACACCGCGTCTTCGCCCTTATGGTATTTTTTGATGAACGACGCAACTTCTGGAATGCATTTCGTACTATAAATTTCCCCGTTCATGGCCAGTCCGGAGCGAAAGAAGAGCGGTTTTGAAATCCTCTTCTCGCTGATTGTCACCTTTTTGGGGAACTTGGTGTGTAAAATGAACTACACCTCGGAGCTCACTTCTTTCGTGGGGGAAGAAAAATACAAAATGCTCTGCTAGTCGTTGCCATCCAGGGTGAGATAGGTCTCGTCGTCCATCACCACCGCCACGTCGCGATTCGCCGGGAAAATCGAGTTGACCATCTTATTCAGCCGCTGCCGCTGCGTCATTGCCTGCAACTCCGAAACCAGTGGACGCGACTTCCGCTTCCTGACATGTATGTTCATGTTCGCCAGGTACTTTTTCACTGTTTGGCCGGTTGAATTGGCCTCCTGGCCAAGCGCACGCAGCGATATAGTCTCTTTTCCCACGGTCTTCCTCTACAGTATTCTTTGGAGCTTTTTGTCGCTCAGAGTCGTCGGCCGTCCGGAACTGGGCTTTCTTTCGATGCTCTGGATGTTGTCTAATAGTGCCAAAATGTTGTAGATGCCGGAACGAGCGTATCCGGTGTCCACAAAGTGCCGCACGATGTCCGTTTTCGACGCGGCGGGGTGGCGTTCTTTGAACGGAGTTGCTTCACTGTTTTTGCCATCATGGCTAGAGTTCGAGTGATAGAGCTGTCAAATTTTGTATGCTGACTCATGGGCTACTATGATTGATGCTGCATATGTAGTTTTGTCAGTGCGGGTGGAGGTAAACCCATGAAAAATCTTCGATTTTTGTCCATATTTTTTAATGATAACTTTTTGTATGAGTTTTCGTTGAGTACCAACCGGAAACCTGCAGCATAAAAGCGGTTTGTTATGAATTTTCCTCTCATTTGCACTGCAATCTAACATAATATCGGAAAATTAACTCAACAAAATGTCCAATGCAAGCGAAAAGATCCAAAATGGCAATCAACTCACAATTTTGTATGCCGATTGATTTTTCTCATTTGCGTTTACAACCAGTACAAGCTACCAGTTATGTCCCTTCAGCACTTCTCCATCTGAATGCCGCATGGGAATATCAATACCGGGCAGGAAGCATCAATTCCGCAGCAGCAGTATTGTAGTGGCCACTTTTTATTGGCATCCAGCATGCAAAGCCCGGAGCACTCCGATTGCTTATCATCTTGAACCGACGACGGAGACGATGAGCAGACCAGGGTGATGTCCGCAATGGTTCGCTCATTCCAGGCGGTACTTTAACCAAATTACTATGCTAAAAACAAACAGACACTGCGGGAATTCGATTCACCGTTTCGAATGTTGATCGCTGACTGACATCCGCGTGCGTTCGAGCCAGGGCCTCCTCTGATTAGCGCACTCACGTCGTTATCGACGTTACCCCCGCCCCGCGTCTGGCCACTCACTCGGTCGCGGGTCATTGGAAATCGTTCGTCAAAATTCGAAACATAACCAAAACAATGGCGAAAATCAATGTAATCAATGCTGTCCTGCGAAATTCGTTTGCCCGCTGATGACATGGAATTACGTCGCGCTTTAATTCCATGTTTCCGATTTGTTGAGCGCTGAGAAGAACTGAGCTGCGAGTTAATTGAATGGAATCGAAATCTGGAGGCGATTTCGTATCACAGGATCAGGTTGGGTCCTCTTTGCTCGTTTTTTCGTCAACGGTTTTTGATTCTCGATAATAACTTCTTTATAATTGTACAACTGGCGCACACAATTGGACCGGTTCGAGCCGAAATCGAATCGTTGTTTGTTTACTGCTGGCGGGCTTCCATCTTCATCAGCAGATTAGCAGCAAGGATAGCATCATGGCTTGTCAACGGGATCCACATGCCAAGCCACACAAACGGAAAGAAAAAAGAAGAAGAAGAAAAAAGGACGGTTGCTTATTAAAATATTAACGTTAATCACGTAATTTGTAGCTTATTTAAATTTATTCGAATTTAATGCGTTTTGATGACCAGTTGCAGAAGTGCAATTGTACAATTGTTTCTGTGGGGTAATTTCGATTTCACAGACAAGGGAATCAATCATACTCATGAGGGCAGAATCAATTGAGTCTTCTTTTTCCGTTCCACACTCACCACTTTGTCGACACTCGAAAATAAAATAAAAAAAAGGCATTGAGATAATGAGCTTTCTTCCGTGGAACAGAGGGCAAACTTTGTAGCTGTAGGTGATGAGAAAATTTTCAAAACAGCAACACGCCCACCTAGTCTCGAGCTGACCGGCACCGAAAGCAAATCCTCAAGTGACATTTGTACAAAGCAGACGATGATGCGATGGGAGTGATGACAGCATCCAAGCAAGCAGCTTCGTGGAATCGCCGTTGGTTAACGCCAGTGCTTGGTCAAGTAGTCCTTGACTCTTGCGCGCGGTTGACGCGAAGAAGGTGCGGGTTATTGAAGGAAACTTTCGTTTTCAATAACCCTATCTTTCGTTTTCTTCGGGGTGTTTTTTGTTGTTGTTATTTTGAGGCTCTGTTCTCGAAGCCTCATGTTAATATGGATGGGTGCTTGAGTCGATGTATCGCCAAAAATCAACATGGGTGGTCACTTTGCTGCAGAAGAACATCGAATGAATCATCCGATCCGGGGCAACAATGTGCTGATGTTATTGTTGATGATGCCGTTTTTTGAAGAGAACAAGCGACACATATATAGACCAAAAGATGATGTTTCTAGTGATATTTAAAAACAAGGGTCGAATTCGTTGGGTTTAAACGATTACGCATTGAAATTCGGTCCACAGAGCTTGAACAGCTAACAACATCAAGTGTACTTGCTTGCAAAGGAATATTCTTATGATTGATATCCTCCCTTCAATACGCGGTGATATCGATTTTTTCCCAAAATCAAAGTAAATTAGTTATCATGAGCATAATCGAGTGTCGGAAACTTCTGAAGTGCTCCAGAATTATAGCATTCCAGAACTACTCTGGCCCAGGACTGGTCGACTTGAATGTGGCGTGCTTCTTCCAATCGCAAATTTGAAACATTTATACTTCCCTTATTTTGTAGGGGTTTTTTATTTTTTAAAGCTTTCTCCAAAAGATTGGCATAGTATAGCATGGAACACTTGTACATATCAATGGGGGAAGTCTCGTTCTAACCACATTTACTATACGTCAAAAACCATTAGTTTCGCAGATCCCCGTCCTTACAAGTGCTTGAAAAATTTATAATTGTCTTTACTTCTATTGTCGAAAACGTTTGGAAAGCAAAGAACCTCAATGACATTTAAGAAATTATAAATTTGCGAGTTTGAAAGTATTGTAAGGGCATGTGTGTTTCGTGTTTTCTACTATTGAAAACAAATTTAAATAAAAGATATAGGAGTACATGGAATAATGAGCAAAATTGAGAAATCTTTTGGTTATGATTCATAAGGAAATTGTTGCTTTTTCCTCAAAAGTAAATATTTATAATAAATTCAATCCAACATATGAATAAAGCCACATGTTGGTTGAGCTGGACATAAGTTGAAGAAATGTTATTTATCTCTTAGCTAATAAACTTAAGTTTATAAACAAACGTGTAACTCGAGATGCATCCCAGTTAACGAAACCTAGTACAATTGAAGTACGATTGAAGTATCGAAGTCCGTTTCCAATTTCAATCGTACTTCCCGTTCTAGAAAAATCGCTTAAATTGCACTTCAGGTGTTATAATCGATTGACTTGGAATGTCAAAATAGCTAGCGGTTCATTTCAAATTTTGGCAGTTTGTTGAAGGACACTTGGAGTCCGCCTTTGAAGTAGGATTGTACTGAGGCTGTTTATCTCAAATTGAACTCGGATTATTCGTTGAAAAATATGACATACAAATACATACACAGATAAAAAGAAACACTGAATTTTCTGCGTTATCTAATGCACATAAAGGGAATGCTAGGTTTGGCAGAAAATAATGGGATATTTCATGTAAATTTAAGCCAGATATCGCCTAAATCTAGCCTGTTGTATGAAAGATTGCAAACAATATCGTTGTTTATGCACCTTTGGCGTGGAATTACACGTGGGGAAATCTTACGCACTTGTTAAAATTAATTATTTTTTTCTGTGTATGACATATGACAAGCACACAGGTCATACAATACATAAACTTCCACTTCGCAGCTTCCTTATATCACTTCGTTCGAATCGGGAACCGAAATTCCATGAGCGACAAATTTGGGATATGGGTCCATTTCGTTAGACCTCATTGAGTGCACGTACGTCAAATGCTGATCCGGTTCAAAAGAAAAACAAAACATTAAATTTAAGAAAAGAGAAGACAACATCTGAAAACTGAGCAAATGATAGTTGATCGATTTTCAAGTCGTGAAGATCAACGAACCCTATTGGAGATTTTTCTAAATATCACGGAAATTTAACGCAATGTGAGCGTTTACATTATTTACTTAGTTCCTTTAAAACTACGACTCATTTTTGTTAGAAGTGGAACAAGGATGTTTCCAATCGTATCATAAATCATTCGTTGCATGCTCTTCTTTGATTCAATAGACGCACACAATGAGAGGTTCTGATTCACATCTCAAACCGAGAACTAATGGGCCAAGGTAAACATTGAATGAACATAGCATGAACTTTCCCGCGTGTAAATAGTATGCGTATCCATCACTGCTTGCTTGTACAATTTATTGATTCGTTCGTTGGCTTCTGTTGGTGGTTCATTTTCAAGTCCTGATTCGATTCGGAAGCCGAAAGGCACAGTGTAGCCAGTAAATACAGTAGGAAAAATAAAAAATATGTAGCACCTTAACGTCAAATATCAACGGTGACATGTGTTTTTTTAGGCCAGTTTTTACTGTTTTTGATAGATACTGATAATGGCACAGGTTACTTAGTTTGTAATGATACGGATGCAGTGGATTCCGTGTCCGGTTCATTTTTCACATGACAGAAAACAAAAGTTTATGCATTATTGTTGAAATAGAAAATAAGCTAATGTTTGTTCAACGAACGATAATCGACGATATGGATATTAAACCCCCTTCAATTGAAATCTTGATAACGATTTTTCTTGCATGTTATGTGATATAAATTTCATAAGGCGTCCATAACATGTGGCGTCAATAGTCCTGAAAAAATTCTCACAACTTATCGGATACGTGTGACAGGAAAATTTAAAAAATCCAATTGAGTAGGTTGATTTTTCGCAGAAGGTACATACGAAACAAAACTTCCAACACTGTCGAACGAAAAGACAATTAAAGATTCTGTTCAAATGAATGCTATCATCTCTCGTCACCGAACATTATCATCTGGCGATTCTACTGGGACGTATTTTCGTAGCCAGTCTATCAACGAAGAGTGAATCACAAGTAGGCAGAGCTGTTGTTCATTCGACTTGGGTGGTGAAATGAAGTAATCTACAAAACGTCTGATCTTGTTCACTCTCTGAGTACCTGCGAATGATGCCTTTACCAATACATTAATCGATGTGGTTGTTTCAAGCACGGATAAGAATAAATCATTTTCCCTGATTTTTTCGGCAGTCACCAACACTGAAGTGGAATAACTCACTTGGCTACAAATTGAATTCAAAGAGAGATTACACAACTAAGTCAAATGGGAACTACGACTCAGTTTCCTAACAAATGGAATATCTCAAAGATTGAGAAAATTCAATTTTAACGGAGCAGTTGGTAGTTCTCTTGCGAGTTACACTGAAAATTAATTCTAGGTTATATTACGGGATCGAAGGTGGAACTAACGAATCTATTCGTTGTTTTCTGCAACGAAACTGATTTGTACGTTTTACGAAGACAAATCCGTAATTAAGGACACACACGCAACTGTCAAAAGAACGAAGCATTTCTTGACACAGAAAGAACATTCGTGCATTGTACGAAAACAATACAAAGAGCTCCGAATATTTTGTTACAAATTAAGAAGAAACGTCTCTTTGGTGGATGCATGAATGACTGACAGATCATCGACTGAAAATGTAATTGAAAAAAAAGCGCAAAAACATGTTGTTTTTATTTTTGGCTGTGGGTCATGTTTTCTTCGCAGCTTTCTTGTTTTTTTTCTTGAAAGGATGTTCCTGGATCAGAATTTTTTTCGCACTTCGTTGACGACAGTTTCGCCATTTGCGGGTTCAAATTTACGATGGTAGTTAGTGGTCTAATACCAACACCGTAATGCGGAGATTCCTCGGTAGAATAATAGGGATCTTCGCATCGTAGTATAGTATTTACGCCGACGCAGCACGACTTCCCATTCGTAGCACACCGTTGTCATCAGCAATCGGTGTGAGTTTAAAAATTCTCCCGTTTCTGCTTCAAGATTGTGACTTCCGCAGGAAACGCTTCAGATTGTGCAATCTGTCACAAGATTCCTTCCGCCATCTGTAGTTCCTTACTCCTGATTTCAATCGTATCCATTGGGTTGGTGTTGGGAGTCTATGAAGTCATGAACGCATACCATACACTGGAGTATTCAAGCTTCGAAAACCTATCAGTGTCCACCATAGGTTCCACAATCAGATGACTGCAAACTCTCCTTCGTTTGGATCTAAGGAGTGTATCGAAAAGTAGTTATAAACATTCGATGCGTTATTACGCATAAACTCCTGTATATATTTTTAGCGTGTAAGTGCCATTTGCTTTGTTTACATGTCAAAAATGATTATTCGGTTCATTCATTTCCGTTGATAAAGTTGTATTCAAAATGTCGCGAATTGAATTTGAGACTAAAAAGAAAATTCTGCACACTTGGTGCACCGAAAAGGGTGTTACTTACAACCAGATTGCGAAAAGAGTAAATGTTCACCCGGCAAGTGTAAAACGCATCATCGAAAAGTTTGGTAAGGAGTGCTCCCTCAAGGATTTACCAAGAAGTGGCCGGAAACCCGGCTCCAGCAACCCCGATTTGGACCAAAAAGTTGTGGATTATATTCAACGGAACAAATCTGCCTCTACTCGCGATCTAGCCAAGAAGTTCAGGACCAGCATCGGAATGATTCAACGAATCAAGCGCAGGAATGACTTGAAGACGTACAAAAAGCAGAAAGTGCCCAAACAAACTCCGGAACAAAAGTCTCGTGCCAAAACCAGGGCTCGAAAGCTGTACAGCTGCATTTTGGACAATGTCGACCAGTGCATTTTGATGGATGACGAAACATACGTTAAAGAAGATTCAAGAACGCTACCGGGGCCGCAGTTTTATACTAAATCTGTTGGGGAACGTGTGCCAACCGCAGATACGACTGTTGCGATGGAGAAATTCGGTCAGAAGGTGCTCATTTGGCAAGCTATTTGCACATGTGGCTTGCGTTCTTCAATTTTCTATACAAAGGAACTATAAATGCTGAGATTTATCAAAGGAATGTTTGAAGAACAGGTTGCTACCATTGTATAGAAAGCACCAGTCCCTCCTCTCTTCTGGCCAGATTTGGCATCGGCACATTACGCCAAATCCACTCTACAGTGGCTGACGGAGAATAACATCAAGTTCGTAGAAAAAGACATCAACCCACCAAACTGTCCCCAGTTGCGACCGATCGAACGCTATTGGGCAATAATCAAGCGTATATTTAAGAAGGATGGTACAGTGTCCCAAAACATGACCGATTTTAAGAAAAATTGGGCAGCGGCATCCAGGAAGTGCACAAAGGTCACTGTGCAGAATTTGATGGCAGGTGTCAAATCAAAGGTACGGGCATTGTACAGAAATGAACATGATGACTAGTTTTTCCGTTTGGATCTTTTGTAAACATGTTAAGCTATAATAAACTGAAATAGTATGTTAATTTTAACCATGTTTTCATGCCTATTTTATTATTTGGAAGTTTATAACTACTTTTCGATACACTCCTTATAGCCCATAATTATGTGTGTTTATAAAGAAATTCTGGTCCCTGGAACCATCGGCTGTCTACGTTGCAAGCAGGACCTTTCCCCCACTTTGTCTGCTCCGTTGACTTTTGTTGATACCAATCTCAATTCGGCGACGCTGCATCTTGGAAAATAGCAACGCGGTATGCGTAATCCATCCATCTATTTAAGTTAAGTGAGCCATTCCATCTAACGCGTGGAGATCTGCCCCAGAACTTTGTCATCCCAACCAGTGTCTGCCCACATACCCACAACGAACGAAGGAACGAGCCCAAGTGGATCATTTATACTTATGACCACTTGTAACATCTCTCTCTGCGTGGGAAATGTGGTCGCTCCCATAGGGTTGCGGATTCTTTCGCAAAACTGTAGTGAAGATACGAAGCCATCTTCCTTTTGCAACCATGCCTTTCCTTGGGCGCGCGCGAACCCAACCTCCTCATTTGGCAACATGGCTTTCGATGATTTCCTGTTTGTCTCTTCTAATCTCTCCAACACGATTTTGCCACTCGACATCCAATTCCGAATATGAAATCGCTTGTGCACTTCAATCATCTCCGTCGCCACTTCGATAGCTTCTTCTGCTGTATCAAAACTGTTGACGTATAAATCAACATAGTGTCGCTTAATGACGGCTGCAGACCCTTTCGGTAATTCCAACTCTTATTCTGATGCGTTCAGGTGCTTGATATACTAGGATTGCGCTGGAAAGCAGGTCGCTCCGAATATTGCTACGTCTAAAACCATTAGCAATGAGTTCAATGATACTTTCGGTGCAGCATCCCAGATTACTCTGACCTTTCCCGGCTTCTTCTCATTCACGTCGTAGATCGAACGCTTCTATTTCTGTCACAGTTGCTTCGTGAATGTAACATTTGGACTTAAAATCTGCAGTCTGACGACGAACTCTGTCGTACAAATCAGGATTCTATGATAAGCGCTTTTCATGGCACTTGAAACGACGGTCAGCTATCGGTCTACAGTCCGGAAACTCCACGTAGTCGTACTTCCAAATCAATTCTGTCTGGAACTTCCCATTGATGGTGTGGCGCGTAGTTTCTTCTAGGATCTTGTACGCCCGCTGTTCTTATTTTCCTTTTACGCAGGAACAACTCCTACACCCAGGTTCTCGACTTCGAAAAAGTGTCTGACGTGACCGTGAAGATATACATCCGAAGGATGGCCTTCTCAAGCTTCCACATACAGCCTAACCGATCCAAGTTTTAGTATTTATTGACTCATTTGCCTTTCCGATAACCGATAGGTTTCAAAATGCTGATATAATACTAATATAATGCTTGTAACATCTAAAATGCAGATTTAGGGTTGGTTTACTGCATATGCAAATGCTTATTGGTTACCTGGGCAGTACAGCAGATTCAATGCTCTTCACCGGAAGATTGCTTGGGTGTGGAAACCTTTTTGAAAGTTCCTTAAAGTCCTACGTTCGTTGTGGAAGTCCTAGGTTCTCCACCGTGTCCACATCCTATATCTTGAACCGTTTATTTCTGCTAGCTTTCGATTTTTCTTATTAACACCTCCCGCCCATTGAAGATACAATGATTCCACTCTGCCTTCAGCGCCCTATTCCTTGGCGATCCCTCATCGAGGAAGGCAACTGTGTTAAGCTGACCTTTTTGACCGAACAAGGTAGCTGGCAGGATTCTTAATAGTGTTGAAGAGGACAACCGACGATGCACTGTAACTGTTGCGGAACCGATCCTGTGTGGCTCCTCAACACTCGACCGGGTTGGTTGGTTGATGGGTTGTAGGGTTGTTTCTTCCCAGAAAATTAGTGGGTCATTCCTCCTTTAAATTACTAACACACACTCGCGGACAAACATTATATTTACAGGAAACACAAATTACACGTTGAACATTTATTTTATTCTTAATCCTAACATTAAAACTATTCTGAACAATTTAAAACCGTGGGCCATGCGAAGCCCTTCACCGACGTGCTGGCGATTAGAGTACGGGTCGAGTTGGAACTGGTGCGATATGATGATGTTGATCACCGTCACACCGGCGATCGATGTTCGTGGATATCGTAGATAATGAGAATGAGATCCGGCTCTCTCATCCTCACCTCTCATTACTCCGTTGTCTCCGATCGGCATAATCACCACTGCCATCGTAAGGTAGGTGACGTCATCGATGGCTCTCATGATCTCCCTGATATTATCGCTCACGGCTCTCGGCTTAGGAAGTGATGGCTTGCGAAGATAATGGGCATCTATTCGGGATCTACACAGGGTTGTAGTTTGTGAGGGGACGACGATGACGCACCTCAACATCCTCACCCACCCAGCAATGAATCCAGATTGCTGAAAATAAAGAGAGAGAATCCTCTACGACGGAAGGAAGGGAAGGTGCATGTTGAAATCATTGTTGACTAGTCGTTGGCTCTGAGTGTGGTAGAAGGCACAGTTTCTCCACTGCACGTTTAAGGGTCCCTGATTTTGTTTTCAATGTAACCACCCTCACCACCCCGTCAGCTCCTGGATGGAGATCCGTTATACGACCCATTTTCCATCGCATCGGAGGCTGGTTATCGTCCCGAATGATGACAAGTTTGCCAACCTCAATTTGAATTGGTGGCTTCCAACGTTTACTTCTCCTTGGAGTTGAGATAGATATTCGCGCCGCCATCTTTTGAAAAAGTCCTGAAGAATTTTCTGCATTAATTGGAAGCGGTTCAGATGATTCATCGGAACATGATCCAATTCCTGATCTGGTAGGGTCTGTAGACTTGAACCGATCAAAAAATGGGACGGCGTTAGTGGCTCCAAATCGTTCGGATCGTCTGACATAGGCGTCAACGGTCGGGAATTTAAACATCCTTCCACCTGAACGAGCAACGTATTGAAATCTTCCGGTGACATCACAGTTTCTCCCACTACCTTAAGTAGGTGTGCTTTAGCAGACCGTACTGCAGCCTCCCATAGGCCCCCAAAATGAGGTGCACTTGGTGGATTAAAATGCCATTGAATCCCTTCTTCCAGACAGTATTTCGTTACAGTCGTTGGTGGTCCTTCTTTCTCACCAACTCGTACAGCTCCCGCAGTATGTTTCGTGCTCCAAGAAAATTGGTCCCATTGTCGGAGTACATATCCTTCGCTCTTCCTCTCCGAGACGTAAACCGTCGCAGCGCCTGAATGAATCTGTCAGTTGACAGATCGGATACCAGCTCCAGATGCACCGCCTTGGTGCAAAGGCAGATGAAAACAGCGATGTACATTTTCACGGCAGGTCGCCGTGGTACTGGTCGTAGGTAAAATGGCCCACAAAAGTCCACACCTGTCTGAGAGAAGGGACGGGATACAGTAACGCGTGGTGCTGGCAGGTCTCCCATGAACTGCTCGATAGACGATGGCTTGGATCGAAAGCATTTTATACACCGATGAACTATGTTTCGGGCTACACTTCTGCCTCCCAACGGCCAAAAGTGTAAACGAACGGTTGCCAATAATAATTGCGGTCCAGCATGTAGCAATTTTTCATGGTGATATTGTAGGATTAATTTGGTAAGCTGATGACGAGCTGGCAAAACCATAGGGTGTTTAGCATCGTCCGCTTCTTCTGAATGACGTAGTCTGCCTCCAATTCTAATAACTTGTTCTTTGGATATGTATGGGTTAAACCATCTTAGTGGTGATTTCCTCGGAACCGATTCTCCTTTGTAGCGCCTTCCATTCTTCCACAAAGCATTCCCGTTGAACCATCCGAATCAATGTGGCCTCCGCTTCCCTCAGCTCTAGAGATGTCAGAAAACTTGGAGGATTTCGCTGACCTTTTGTAGTTTGCAGCAATCTCATGTACCGTAACAAATACGCTGTTCGCCTGACGAGTTCGGTGTACGATGAGGATCGTCCCAGATACCAGTTGTTGAATCCTTCGGCAGCGGAACTAGTGCAACTGACAGCCGTACGTCTCTTCTCCTTATCTGCCTCAACTGTTATCAATGACCTTGGTGCAAGTGGCCATTGTCCTGAATCCTTTTCCAACCACCGTGGGCCATGCCACCAAAATTTGTTGTGGATGATATCCTCTGGCATAACACCTCTTGAAATCAAGTCTGCAGGGTTATCTGAGCCAGGGACATGGCTCCATTGTTTCATATCAGAGAGAGTGAGGATTTTTGAAACTCGGTTGGCTACATATGCGGTCCATGTTGTCGGCAAAGCTTGAATCCTACGCAGAACGCAGGTAGAATCTGTCCAGAAATACACTTTGGCGTGAGTTTTTAGAGACTGTCGAACCTTTTCGAGCAGTTGCGCCGATAGAACAGCGCCGCATAGCTCCAATCGTGGGATGGTTTGGCATTTCAAAGGTGCCGCTCGTGATTTTGAGGAAAGCAGCCGAACCTTTATCCTCCCTGCAGCATTTACACTTCTCACGTAAATGCAACAACCATATGCTTTCTCAGAGGCATCAGAGAAGCAATGGATTTCCGTGGCTACTGTGTCGGGAATCATGACACAACGATCAATTCTAATGTTGTTCAGTAGGGAAGCTGCCTAAGGTATTTCCTCCAAATCTCACCCACCGTCAAAGGTATAGGCTGATCCCAGCCCAGAGCCTGATCGTTCACATCCAGACATTTCCATAGCTGCTGCATCTCAATCTTCGCTGTTGCGATGGTTGCACCAGTAGCCCCAAGGGATCGAACAGTGTGGCTATGATGGAAAGTACTTCCCTTTTGGTGAAATGCTGATTTGGTTGCGCCGAAGGAGTAGCAAAATTGAACTTCAGTTGATCACTCCTTGGCATCCAGGTTCGTCCGAGAGTCTTCACGGTTGGGTCCGTGTTCAAGTTGATTCCTTCATCTTCTCTGATCGCTAAATCCTCTTCCGTTAGTCCCTCCAGAACCTTGGGACTATTTGATGCCCACTTTCGGAGCCTAAAACCCCCTCTTTCCGTTATTTCGCTTAGCTGCTTCCGTAACTCGCAAGCTGCTTCCACCGAATCTGCTCCAGTGATGACATCATCCATATAAGTGTCCTCCGTAAGTGCCCGAGCTCCTACCGGGTACGTATCCGCTTCATCAGTCGCCAATTGCTTTAAGGTTCGTGTGGCAAGGTACGGTGCCGACTTAGTACCATATGTTACTGTCTTAAGCTCATATACAGCAATCTCATCCGTCGGTTCAGGGCGCCACAATATACACTGCATAAGTCTGTCGTTCGGATGCATTCATATCTGCCGGAACATCTTCTCGACGTCCGAAACTAGCATGATCTGTTTGGTGCGACTCCTTAAGATAATCGATCTTAGGTCCTCCTGTATTACTGGTCCTACCAGCAATACGTCGTTGAGCGAAACGCCAGAAGACGTCGCACAGGAAGCATCAAACACCACCCTGACCTTTGTGGTGGTGCTATCCTCTTTGAAAACAGGGTGATGAGGTAGGAAACACCGCTGTTCTGAACCTAAGACCGCTGCATCGATTTTCTCCATGTGTTCCATCGATTCATATTCTCCCATGAACTCGTGGTAACGCTTGTGGAGATCTGCATTCCTTCCTAGCCTGCGTTCAATACCTTGAAGACGCCGAATAGCAATTTCCTTGGACTCACCTAGCCGTGCTACACCATCTTCATCTTTTGGAAGAGTAACGGTGTATCTACCATCGGTTCCTTTGGACTGTATTTTGGAATAGGTCCTCGCAAAGTTTTTCCTCTAGTGAGAGGACCTTTACCGATCCAACCTCTTCACTGGACCAAAACCGGGCAACCAGAGATTCCAGATCCTCTGTTGTTGATGCGTTGCAGGTGATGTGAGTATCCTGATTTCCATTAGATAAACCTCCACACACCACCCATCCGAAAACCGATTCATTAAGCGTCGGAAATTGGTTGCCAAGGGTGATTCTTTGACCGGTTTTGAAAAGGTCGAAAAATGATTCGATACCTAGCACCATATCCACTCTACTGGACTCAAAGAAAGCGGGATCAGCCAGATTGATCCCTGAAGGTATCGACCAACCACTACGGTCACGTTGGGAAGAACAAGAAAGCTCATCAATTGCGAGAACGCAGAAACTCGTGAACGCACAACCGCTTGGATTTTTTGGCTAACCTTGGTCCCAGCCTGACCGATTCCACGCACCGAAATGTCTACCTTTTCCCTGTGGATCTTCATCCGCTGACTCAGTCGCTTCACGATGAAGTTGCTCTCCGAACCCGAATCCAAAAGAGCACGAGCAGGAAATCGTCCACCTTCATCATCCTCCAAGACAACAACTGCAGTTGCCAACAAGACTTGGGAAGAGTACTGTTGAGCCGCACCGGGAACCGATATACTGGTGGCCACCATGTTGGCCACCTGAGAGGAACTCGAACCAGATGTTTCACTAACTTCAGAAGACTTCTTTGAATTTGAAGGATGGTTACTCCTAGCAACCGCTGCGATCCTTGCAGAACTATCCTTCTCCGACCGAAAACAAACCAAAGTGTGGTGACGGCCCTTGCAATTTCGACAGTTGAATTTTGATTGGCATTCCTTGGACATATGACCCATTTTAAAACAATTCCTGCAGAGAGCGTGGGTTTTCAGCAACGCGTTCCTGTCACCTACCGCCATTCGCTGAAATGTTGTGCACTGATACAGAAAATGGTCGACTGGCTGGATAACCTGATCAAGTGTCTGGACAACTCGCTCGAAGCCTTCAACTAGGATGTGCAAGTCAGCTCCCGACTCCTTGGTAAGTGTTGGAAGCTTAAAGAGAGCTTGAACCTGTCGCTTGCGTAACTGCTTGCTGTTATTGTATCGCTTCAATAACATATCCCAGGCCACCTGATAATTCGCCTTCGTGATTGGAAGTCCATCAATCATGCTCTTGGGTTCTCCTAGAAGGCAGCCCTTTAGGTAATGGAATTTTTCCACTTCCGGTAGGTCGACCTTCCAGTGAATAAGCGACGTAAATAAATCGCGGAAACTAAGCCAGTCGTCGATGTCTCCATTAAACGTCTGCAATTTTATCTGGGGTAGGCGGACGTGGTCCATGGTACTCGGTATTGATCCTTCACCAGCTCGGAATGATTGCTCCAGTGATTGAGGCCTCTGGAACTCCTTGATCTTGTCCATTAGAAAGGACTTGATCCCGTAATACCGATCACTGAACTCCACACGCTCCTTTTCGAGTGATGTTTTTTCTCCGTTGTAATCATCATGGGCGAAGATTTCCACTGTTGTAGAACTGTAACCTTCCCACAGCTTGTCCAGTTTCTCTAACCGTATTTCTACCTCGGTAACGTTATTGGACTCGGAAAACGCCTGCGTAAACCGATAGATATCGTTGAAGGACAGTTGAATCTCCTTCAACCTTGCCGTTAACGCCCTCATAGTCACCGCCTTGCTTGATGTTCCACTGGCTGGCATGATGTTGTCGTCACGATGGTACAATAAGCAGAAAGAGAGAGATGCTGTGTAGTATTCTGCAAAGCCTAGCTTCGCCAGGCATATACTAATATAAATTACCCGGGAAAACAAGTGGTTCCGCTCCAAATGTCAGAAACAGCCAAGGGAAATCAAACGAAGATTTTATCCAGTGTAAATTGCATTCACAGCGAGGTATAATCTCAATCTCCGACGGTTAACCGATGACGTCACAGTTATACTCGTTCAACACAGCTCACAAATCATCAACAATAATGTAAACGGAAGAGGGAGGAGAGCAGAGGACTGAAGCAGGCGTTAGTTCTTGAAGCCTGCTACTTTTGGTGTGGCGCTAGTGACAATTTGAACATTTTAAGCTCGGTTCACAGTGGATTATAATTTCTTATAATATTTCTACTATCAACCTACTAGTATCAGTAATGTAGATATAACATTATTATACCTGGCTGATAAACAATGAAAAAATACTATCGTTGTGATAATCACTGCACTAAGTACAACACGGAAGACTTTACTCTCGAATCAAATTAACGAAAATTATGCCAACTTCCACCGCGTATATTGTGTTTGCTGCCTACAGCCTTCAAGAAATCCGAGTTGTCAAATTAGCACCACACGCAGCACCAAATTTTCGGCTTCACGATTGTTGTTCGTGGATGACAGCCGCTTCAGCCCTGTGGAGGAGAGGAACTCATGTAGTATCCAATACACCTGGCCACGGCGGGCCATATACCAAAGTGTGTTACCTTTGAAAACAATGGCAGCACCTAAGTCCAAATATAATTCACAATCCAAATTGTGCAGTTCAATGGGTTTCGACAGCAAGGCTCAACGTCAACGTCAATCAATGATAAGGTGGGAAATCCAAAGAGAGGAGAAAACCAGGGTGTAATAACCAAAATGTATGCTCCGACTGGGCATATACCGTTGTGACTCACCTGGAGAAACAATCAGCTAAGCAAAGCCCAAATCGTACGACATTCGAAATCAGATCCAAATGGTAAGAGTATGGCACCAAGTGCACTCAGGGAATCGTTGAAAAATGATTTGTCGAAGAGGATTTCAATTATTTAAGATGTGTATTTCACTGAGGTCCCGCTTCGGTGACATATACGCTCTAAATGACTCACCTAGGCAGATAACTGATGGCGTGGCCTCTTCTGTGTCTTCACACGTCTTTGGGATTCATACAGGGGTTTAATAATTGGTTCAACTCATACGGGTCGTCAATAGTCGTAGCGGGATGAAATCCAAATGATGCAACGGTTGGGTGTAGTGGAAGTAGTGCCAATTACCACTCCGACACGGTAACCCGGGCAGTTTTGCCAAAGGTAGGTGTTGTTCCAAGCAGTCAAACGGGAAACCAACTGCAATATCCAGCATCAGCACGTTTGTCGATGATGCGAATTCCTCCAGACGTCCTCGAAGATTTCATCGATCGCAATCGCTCGCAGGCAGTTCACATGCAGGGGTTACGATAAAGCGCCAGTTAGTAATGAATATTTCGTCCAAGCTTCGGCAGGACATATAGAGTGGTTCCAACTTACCAACACAAAAGATCCAAACGATGAATGTCCTAAACCGAAGCCAAGCCGCCTTGGATAAAGCGCCAAATCCAAACAATATCCAGTAGTGTAATTGTTCTATTCTGTTCCAAAGTGTTATGGCGATGAAGCAATTGTACCCAACAATTGTATGGCGATCGTCTCTTTGTGTAGGGTGTTAATGATGGCGCAATCCAATATTGTGGCTACTAGCGATCTAGCTGCTAGTTACAAACCATCCGTGATCCAACTAATCCTTCCGTGGTCCAACCGATCCGGTTCGAAGGACCAAAAATGTTGCGGAACCGATCCTGTGTGGCTCCTCAACAGTAACTACGGAACTCGTAGATCCTTCGACTGATATCGATTCACCCGGTGCCTCGAAAAGTTGCAAGCGGTGGTGTTGCTTAGGGCATTCGTTGATCCCGCAAGTTTCACCCTTACACGGCCATCGTGAATGTGCTATGAGACAACGTGCGCAAAGATTGTGCGCCTTGACCGACTTCCAACGACCGTTCAAATTGAGTCCTTTGAAGTTTGCCGACCATGGGCTTTGATAAATGTCAGACTCTCTAATCTAACAGCCCGAAGAGCTAGAGTAGCCCTCATTTTGGTGATCGTATTATTGACAATTTGTTCTGAACCACCATACAGTTGCTGCAGTCTCGACAAAATCTAAGGTACCGTTGAGGGATGCAGTAAAAAACTGCTGACTGCATTTTTGGCGGTTCCTCGCAGAAGGTTTTCTGCATTGGAGTAGCCACAGATCTCCGTGGAGTGCTGATAGCTGCTTTTAAAAAGCGGCCAGTCTACTGGATCTCCGGAGAAAACGGGCAATTCTTTAGTGACCACCTGCCTAGCTGCTATTTTCTGGGACGATGGCCCTAAACAACCGAATGCGGGATTCGGAACGAAACCTGATTTGAGGACCAACTCAGGATGAAGTTGTTGAATCCCAGGATCTTAAATAACGCTGTCGTCTACTTTAGGGGACCTTCATCAATGAAGGGTGAAGGAGGTGGTGGAAGTGGGAAACTATTACACTGACTATTTCCTGACAAATTACGTACCCTATGCACTTCAGTTACTTTTTAGTTGTGTAACCACTTCGGTTGACCTTCGTTGCGTACTTGACCAACCGCTTCTAACTGTTGAACTTCATCTCGTAGTGTTCATTACTTCTTCTCCGCTAGAGTCCGCAGATGAATGGCTTAATGATCCCGTTGCGTAGCTGCTGATAACTGGGATAATAATTGAGGTTCCGAGGCTTGAAGGCGCTAATTCTGCTCTACCGTATTCTGCCTCTGAATTGCTTCAAATTTTAGATTACGATGCTCCAGCTGATTTCGCAGATCAGCCTCCGATTACTGGATTTGTTTCAGTTCCTCAACGTGCTTGTTCTCGAGATATTCGATGGTATCTTGAAATGCAGTTACCTGACGACCACGACCTTCCAGCTGAGCATGTAAATCCTTCTTCCATTCTCGTTCCCTTTTCGTTTCTTCGACATACTGCGAGGCTTCCTATAGATGCAGGAATTTATTCCCCTTCTAATCGCTGGCCGAACAATTTAAGTATTGCTAATTCGGATCCTCCCTTAGCTCAGTCGGTAATGGCGCAGCTACAAAGCAACAACATGCTGAAGGTGGCTGGGTTCGATTCCCGGTCTGGTCTCCATGGGCATATCGTATGATTGTACTTGTCACACAATCATACTAGGGGTGTGGAAGTAGTTCGCCTCCCCGCGGTGCACCCTGGAAACGTTAAGCTCCCCTTAACGGCTAAACGAACTACAACGGAGGAAGCGCCATACGGCGCAGGATCTGGCAGGAGGTCGTTAGCGGTCGCGACATGGGGAACAGGGACGATCCTTGGTTAATGCCGCACTCCCAGACGTTCCAACCCCGGTCCTGGCCTTGGCTTTCTTGATCGGAGGAGGGACCATACGACGCGAGGTTCGGCAGGTACACAGATAAAAAGAAACATTGAATTTTCTGCATTATCTAATGCACATAGTGGGAATGCTATATTTGGCAGAAAATTATAGGATATTTCATGTAAATTTGAGCCAGATAACCTGTTGTATCTAGCCTGAATCTAGCCTGTTGTATGAAAGATTGCAAATATTGTTCACGCCACCTTTGGCTTGGATTTAAACGAGGCGATATTTTACGCGCTTGTTAAAATTAATAATTTTTTTCTGTATACCGTAGGTCGGCGAAGCTAACTACTAAGGGCCTATGTAGTTAGACATAGTGAATGACAGATCCAGTTTAAGGCAAATTAGCAGCTACAGATGTTGACGTGAAGTCTGTCCAGTTAGAATCCGGAATCACTTATTGTGGCACTTTCCGTGCTGCTGCAAGAATTCTTTTGCAGCGGTTTGTTTACCTAAGCGCTCACTTTCTGTCGTTTAAATTTCACGGTGTTTCGTGCAGTGAGTCAAAAGCCGAGAGGAGAGAAAAAATTCTGCACACCCCACGTTGATAATCCAACGTGGACCGCAATAAAAATCGCAAAAACGTTGAAAATCGCCAAATCAACCCTGTATGATGTGCTCAAACGTTTCAGGGAGCAAAAGAGCTTGGATCGAGTACCTAAAGGTAAGCGTCGTAGTGGAACATCTGACCGCAAGCTGAACCAGAAAGCGTTGAGAACCGTCAAAGCGAACCCTGGACTATCAGATAATGAAATCGCACAAAAATACGCTGATGATCGCAGTACTGTTCGAAGAATTCGTTTGCGAGCAGGATACCGTTCTAATCGAGCCAGCAAGCAACCAAACAGAACGTTGAAGCAAAGTTTCGTCACCAAAACTCGAGCTCGGAAAATGTTCCAGCAGGTTTTGACGAAGTACCAATGAGGACTGCTCATCGACGATGAAACCTACGTCAAAATGGATTTCGAACAGCTTTCTGACCAAAAATTCTACATGGCGACGGCACGAGGAGATGTTCTTGCGAAGTTTAAGTTTGCTTTTATGGACAAATTTGCCAAAAAGTTGATGATTTGGCAAGGGATATGCAGCAGCGGAGCGAAAACCAAAGTGTTCGTGACGAATAAGACGATGGACTCAAAGCTGTACAAGGAAGAATGCCTCAACAACCACGTACTACCTTTCATTAAAGCCCATGAAGGACCTGTGAAGTTTTGGCCAGATTTAGCGAGTTGCCACTACAGCCGGGAAGTCATCCAGTGGTACCACGATAATAACGTAGATTTCATCGATAAAAACATAAATCCATCCAACTGCCCGCAGCTCCGGCCCATCGAGAGATTTTGGGCAATAATGAAGCGGAAGCTTAAGAAAAGTGGAAAATCGGCTCGAGACGCGACTCAGATGACCAAAATGTGGAACAAATGTGCCAAGGAAGTTGACTCCGGAGGTTTGCAGCGTTTGATGGGAGGAATAAAGAAGAAAGTGCGATTTTCCATTAGAAATGAAGAGAAATGATCTGCATTGGTAGTTTGTTCTTAAAGTACAGTAAATTGCCTTTGGTTTGATGTATTAAACTTATTTGTAGGTCAATCCGTTGCACAGATAAAGATGATTTTATTATTCCGGATTGTAAATGGACATAGCTTTAAGATATAAAGATGAGAATGGTGTTCAAGAAAGTGTTTGAGCTTCTTAAGTATTAAAAATTTGCTGAAATTTAGTTTCTCTCTCTTAAATTGAATTGGATTTAAGAACAAACTGGGTTATTTGTGATATTTCACGATAGAGTCACTTTTGCAAACAACGTGATTGAAGCTTCCAAAACAATGTCTAGAAGGCATATTAAAGGTATCTTTCATAATTTTGAGTGTTTAATATATTCTATCTAATTTTGCTTTCCTAATCCCTGGGTGGTATCTGTCCGTTAGTCGGTATAAACAATTTGTGGAATTAATCGTAGCTTTTTCCTAGAATTGATAATATAATAGGATAACTGTACGCTGATTTAAAGTATGTCCCAGTTAGTTTTCAACTCACCCGGCTATCCAGAGTTGTACACATAAAGCATTTAATTTCACACCGAAGACCGGAGTTTGCTGAATATATGATTCCTCTCTCAATCCCATACTCGTAACATTACGAATGGGCCCATTAGCTGGATCGAAACACGATCGCAACATTCCAAACAAATCGATATCAGTCGCTTGAAATCATGTTGTTCACTCACTTCTATTCGCCGACTCCTGCCGGTTAGACCCACCAATAGCCAAACCGATTAATGAAGAAACGGCGTCCGGCCATTGCAGGCGATTTATTTTATTAACACTTAAAAACGATGTAATTATCGCCACTTGCTGCGAGATTCGATCCGACGACAGGTGCGAAATGAATTCGAGGAAAAACTAATTCCGACAGCATGAATTAAAATGCTGCGTAGCTTGTGGTGAATCAATACGTCCTATTACTACAACCGGAATCGATGTTGGTACGATTTTCGTTTCGAAAAAGAAAAAAGAAATTTAAGATCTGTGCACTTTCCAGACCAGACCGTCGACAAGGGAAGACCCTTCCTCCGGTGCATGCTCATTTGCATCTCTTTTGGTCGAATTCGCACCGCGCAAACGTAATGGAAGAGCATCAATTATTCGCACCTTTTATTTCGATTCGGTAGCGCAGTTCGGACCCGGAGCATGCTCTCAAGTGCCTTTTTCCGGCGTCTTGTTATTTTGGCCCGTCGAAAGATAGGGTTGACGGTAATGAGCGGTATCGCATTTCGTCTTGAATGTGCGTAATTTGTGTGCGTGTCATTCACGAACAGTGGCGGCGCGGTTTTTTTTGAGCATTCAACGCATCCGAGCGAGCGGGAAAATGGAGTGCTAATTCGGTTTTGATTGCTCAATCAAAAGGATTGGATCCTGGCAGTGGGATTTGCACTGTAATCAGGATGGCTGAGGGCAATCTGGGTCGGATGGGGGTAATTCGTTACTTAAGTGGAATGCCTGTTGTACCCTTAATGAGGGGCTTCCGTTTGGGTGATAAGACAATGTATGACTACAGTCATCTGTTGTTGATTGGGAATTAGGACGCTAAATGTCATTTCCATTGTTGGGATGCCCTTTCTGTTGAGGTATTCAGATGGGAGGTGGATTAATCGCATCGTCAGTAGGCGCTGAAAACAGAACCCAATTACTAACTCCCGGTTCATATATAATCACGCGAACCTTCGATCGCAAGCGGAGTACCCACCGTTCAATATGAGGACTTCGTTGAGATCGCGGAATGAAGGTTTTGACATTTAAAGGGTGTTTCAATGTACCTATAGCTTGAAGAGCACCGTTTACACTTCGACCGGAACCGTCAACCAGGAAATTTATTTGAGCGAGTGCCTACAAAAACGTCTACTGCCCTTTCTAAAGCAACACAATTGTTCCGTTCTATTTTGGCCGGCTTTGGCATCTTGCCATTACGAAAAAAGGCTGCCAACAATGTTCAAGTGGTGCTCAAGGACAAGAACCCGCCCAACACGCCAGAGCTCCGCCCAATCGCACAATATTGAGCCATCGTCAAGCGGAACCATAAGAACACTCAAAAAACTGTTGTGAACGTGAAACAGTTTAAGACAAATTGGCGTTCTGCGGTGAATAAAGTGAACAAAGAGACTGTACAAAATCTTATGGCAGGTGTTAAAAGAAAGGCAATTCGCATTCGGTAAAATGGAAGCTTAGCTGCATATTTTTTCCTGTATTCTGTATTAATTGAACTTGAAAAAGTAAAAAAAAATGACTTATTTATAAAAACTTTGATCGACTCACACACATTACTGTTTAACCAAATTTTGATCGGAACATCCTTTCAAATCATCGTCCATTTACAATGTTCATCTGTATTTTACGACTTCCTATACAACCGTCAAAGTTGAGAATATTTCTTTTCAAGACCTGCATAATTCTTGTCGCTTCTTCAGCATTCTCTTGTGAGAGCACTGCTCCCAAACCATCAGAACTGGCATTCGCAATCATTTGTAATATTTCATGTGTTTTGAAGCTCCCCAAGTACCCACTTGAATCAAAATAGCTTAATTGATTCCACGAAATGCTTGGCGTTGCTTGTCCTCCGAACAAAAGACTAAATATACCACCTTGCATCAATTGTTTAGGTGCCAAAATATGGTACTGATCCTGGCAAATTTTGAAGCATTTGATAATTACTCCGTGAGCATTCCCTCGTTGCTCCCTTGGCCTTATCGCAGTTTTATTTAAATTTGACCAAAACCACAAACTTCTTAAAGTTTTATTTTATCAATTATTTCGTTTATTTGCAAAGCTCAGACGTGTGTTACACTCTGCGGAGCCGATAATCAATATTGTTATGAACATTGCATTGTTTTTTTTTGTGTAAGTAAGTAGGATGCCAATTACTCGTGGCTGCCTTGAGGTTAATGGGTCGCATTATCGTTTGGCAGGGGCCAGACTGGTAACTTATTTAAGCCATTGTTTGCTGCTCATTATTGTAGAGTTCAGGAATTAAATAACTGACATTAATGATTTACAATAAAATATATATATAGTTTTATATTGTGATTTGACTTCACCCCTGAAATACAATGACATAGAAATGAGCGAGAAATAGAGCGTCGGGTGGACGAGCCAATGACATGAGCAGTCGAGACCGAATCTTCGTGGAAAGCAGTAACATAGTACAAGTCGACTAAAAGGTATTTGAGTGAGTGTTCAAAGTGCTGCATATCGTAGACAGGTGTAATTCTACAATTATTGCGACAGCTACCAAAACCTCGGTCCCTGTAGCCCCTTTCAGGAACTAAATGGGTAACTTGGTGGGCAGGGCAAGTAGCACGGAACCAAAAGTATAGTGTAACTGAGACACAATGGCAGGAAATTTACTAGAGTGGTGGGGAGGGCGGTGATTACATGAAACTCTTAGATCAGAAATCAGGAAGATCACGCATTCCCAAAACTTCTCTTACCTCGTGAAAGTGTTGACTACTTCGGGCCCCTAGGGTATCGAATAGTCGTACTCTGGAGGCATCATTATCCGGGCAATGCCAAACTTCGTGAGCAATGTCATCATAACCGGTTCCGCACCTTTATAAATTACTATCGACGAGGTTAATTCTGTAGAGATATGCGTCTAGCGAGTAGTGTTTGAATGTCTTGACATCACACGAATGAAACTGCGACTTACATCCAGACCTTTGAAACATTTAGAAAAATGAAATGTAACCATAGCCCAAGAGAATCACTTGTCCAATCGTTCTGCCAACTTTGATGAAAACTCTGACGTACCGTAAAGCGGGGTGACTTGGATCAACGGGGTGACTTCGACCGCCAAGTCCGATATTTATTCAATTTGAAGTTATCCTTCTCCAAGTGCCTGAATTTTTAAGCTTTGAACCATATATATTTAACATTTATTGGGGTATATAAATGCATTTTGTTTTTAGAATTTCTCTATTTCCTTCGCTATAAAAAAAATATATATTTTTTTAAATGCTCCTTATGGTACTTTTTACCAAGCCCAACAACAATAATATATCCAAGCAATAAAATGATTTTTAAAAAAATCGACAACCACATTTTTAGATTACTTAAACATTCGTCGCTCGAAACTGATCGGAAAAATATTAATTTTGTATACCTAAAAAAATTAATGAATATAAAAAAATATTTTGATAGAAAATTAAGAGCAAATGAATAAACGCGACAACCTTCTCGAAGTATTGCACTACCTTCCAATCTGTCAAAGAGCTTGTTTTGTTTTGTTCTGTGTTGGAGAAAAGGTGTGAAACATTTATTTTGACCAATTAATGGTATTGAGAAGTCCAAAATGCCGAGAAAGTACGTAAAAAAAGTTGGTGGAAGAGCTTATTTACAGTACAGTTCAGAACGTTTCCTTACCTGTTAATGACTCGCACTTATTCTGCCGTGAATCGCATATCAGTACCATATTTTCTTGATTTCCTATCCATATGGGACGGATATGCGATTCACGGCAGTGTTGGCGTCCTTACACCGGTGTAGTACCGAATTAAAAACGACATGAGTGAGGTATTTCTGTTTGTCTAATATAATGGTGAACTACTGAAAAATAGCAATGGATGGGTCGCTCATAAATTATGTAATGCTTTTAATGGAAGGGAGCTTTGGGAATTGTCTAATCTGTACACAAAATTTAAGGCCAATAAAAAAACATGACAAAGAGGGAAGGGTTTTGAAAATGGTCCTTTTTTGCGTGACATAATTAATGAACGTTCCCTTTGGGGAATGTTCCACCTCTGTGCTTTTCGGGAGACATCTGCATCAAACGGTTTGCATAAAAATTTGGTGTTTTTTTTTTCATTTAAACACTTTAAATGGATAAAATTGATTTTGATCGAAGTCACCCTATTATTGAAAATTGGCCGCGGGAATTAAACATTTTTTTTAAAGTTCATCTGACTTAATACATTTTTAAAATCTCTGTGTAGTATTGAACTACAGATACCAGTACTGGTTTTAAAAATGTAAAACAAAATTTTAAAGATAATTATCATAGAAAATTTCAAGATATAGTTCAAAAAGTGATCGAAGTCACCCCGTTTTACGGTACTAATGGGAAAAAATCATCATTTGAAACTCTACCTTACAAGTATTTCGCCTTCTTGTGCGCCCACGTTTGCTAGATAGTCCGCCTTCTCGGTGCCTGAAATTGAGCAATGTGAGGGGATCCATACAAAGGTAATCCCAAATGATCTTCCGACCAAAGATCACATCTGCTACCTTATTTAAAAAAATAGGTAAAATGAGTGCCTCACTGTTTTCATCCATCGGGGAGTCTCATGAGAACTGAGACTATTCCTTAAAGTTGTACACATACTTATCGGTATTAATAAGAGTACGTTATTTATCCAAGCGGTCTTGAAGTCTTGAAGAGTGTATCGAAAAGTAGTTAGCAACTTTCAAATAGAAATTATTCTAAAATGGCTGAAATATTTGTTTACATGTCGATAATAATTGTGCATTCGATTGTTTTCGGCACAGTGGATCGTTTAAAAGATGAGTCGAATTTGTCTGGACACGCGAAACATAATTCTGCACAAAATTGGTGCTCGGAAAATGGTGCCACGTACAGCAAAACGGATGAAAGTGAACCACACCAGTGTCAAACATGTAATCGAAAAGTTCGGTGAGACCTTTTCCGTGAAATGTTTGCCCCCATCCGACAAGAAACCGGGACCCAGCCAGCCCGGTCGGGACTTGATAGTCCACAAGGAATTGCCCATCGGCGTCGACGCGAGATTAGGCCAAGCATTTCAACACCAGCATCGGGATGATTCAATGGGTCAAAGTTCTGAACTCCCTGAAAACGTACAAGAAACAGAAGTCCCGGGGCCAGCAAGCTCAGGCCAAAACAAAAGTACGAAAATTGTATAACTGGATTCTGGAGAACAAAAACGGATGCAACCTGATCGACCCTGCTAGAACTGCATTGTTTTTAGGACTACGAGTCGTATTTCAGGAGAATTGCTGATACCAAACCTGATCTTTTTGAATAATTATAGGTTATTATTTGTTGCTTACTACTTAACGTAGGACTACGTTTCTCTTTTCTATATCGGGTGTCATTTCAAAAATTTTAAAACTGAGAACGTTACGCAAAAGTGAAAGGTTTTTGAACGATAATAACTCTCGTTAGACTGAACAGAAAGACTTCATTCATACACCATTTGATCTCGAAAAAACCGAATCCTAGAGGGTTTGAGCTGTTTAGTGGAATACCTGTAACTAGAAGTTATAAGAAAAAATAGTATTTTCCATTTAATTCCAACTACCTTTGCTTATCTTTGACAGACACGCGTATTTCGTCTACAATGTGCAGACTTCTTCAGTGTCTCGTACTTATAACTCGACGAAAAAGCTTTTAATTTTTTTAAATCTATTGCTATTAGTATAAGTATTTCAGTTATTTACTTAAAACTGACCTACTTTTCCTTTCATACAAATCTGCATATGAACAGGTTTAAAACATTGCTTTCTCTTTCCGGGTCTTCAAAAACGGGTAACAAATGGTTCGGATTGTATTCTTCTTTTCATTTCATTGGGTTGCTAATCCATCAAAAGCCACACTCAGTCGGGAGTTGAGACAGAGATTTTTCATTAGAGCCGAACTGAAAAAAGCAATTTTCTTTTTCCGCAAACTTGGACCTTATCTCATCAATACACCTCGATTGATTTCAAGAGAAAGAATTCACCTATCAGATAAAATTGGTGGCTAACATGAGTTCACTTTGTATCACGAGGTGTTTACCGAAAGAATCATTGTCTACGTATGTCCGTTGAGTCAAAATGAAAAATCTTTGACGAACTGTATGTTTGTCATTGAATGCATTGGACATGGTCAGTTTAAACCTACATATAGGATGACCGAAGAGATGACAGGCAGACGACTACCGGCAGAACATGAGAGCTCTGGTAGTGGGGGTGGTGGCTTCAGCCCCTATGTGACGAATGTGCAGTATGTAGGAAATTTGATATAAATATGTGTTTTGCTATGTATAAATTAGCTGAAACTGTTATTACTATACATCAACGCGGTTCTACATGATCCATGATATAACCCACCTGTAATTCTTTTCAATGATTTTTATTTATAACTAAAGTTAGGGCACAGACAAACGGACATAACACTTGCAGTATCTTCACCGATCCCACATTAAAAGGTATGTTCAAATGCTTCTTAGTTGGTAGTATTGCCACAGGTGGCACACATAGTCGATTCCCTTACGCCTGACGTTAGTACACTGCCACCATCTGTACAGCTTTATCTCCCATCACAGTGTGCCATATGTTGAGCAGGTGTGTTAGTGACAATGATTGGTTGAGTAAAATGTTCAATGTGTTATGTCTGTTTGTCTGTGGTTAGGGGCTACAGCCAAATACTCAAGGTCGTCTTTTTGGAAGTATGGTTTACAGAATCAGTGATGATAAATTTCCGGGGATAAAAACTCAGGTAAAATGTAGTTTCCTGGGCGCCTATTAAAAAACACCACCCCCGGCGACGATTGGCGCTTGAACGTAGCTATTTAGGACTGTATTTGGAGGAAATGCCAATGCAGCACCCGTAGCTTCCGGGGAGTCATGCCCTGCGAGCCAAGCCGTACACAAGTCTGGCAACTGAAAGTCTTCGAGGGAACAATGATCGGAACAATTGGCGAAGACCACAGCGACGAAAAAAGACTTACGATTGGAAACTCGGTACGTGGAATTATAAATCTCTCAACTTCATCGGAAGCACACGAATACTTTCCGATGTACTGAATGTCCACGGGTTTGGCACCGTAGTGCTGCAGGACGTGTGTTTGAAGGGACCCATTTAGAGGTAATCATATTATTTACCAGAGCTGCGGCTTTCTGCTGTGAAAACCTGGGTGATGGACGATATGAAAGGATCGTGATCGGTAGTTGGCCGATCAACGAATGAATGTGCAGGTTGAGGATCTGTTCTTCAATTTTAGCATAATCAATGTGCATAGCGAGTAGAACCGCTCCTCAAGTCACGACGTCAAGATCAACATAGAAGACCCGAATGCTCAGATCGGCCATGAGGAAGAGTTCAGACCGACAATTCGAAAGTTCAGCGCTCACCAGTTGGTGAACGACAACGGCCTACAACTCATTGATTTTGCCGCCTACAATATCATGGCCATTCGTTGCACCTGCTTCCGGCACAGCCTCCGTTATCGCTACACACGGAAACCACCACAGTGGACGAAATAGCAAATCAACCACGAACTCATTGATGGACGGAACTTCTCCGATATTAGTGACCTCAGAACCTATCGTAGCACATCGACTACTAGATCGATTCTGATGACCTGGTGTTGGTGAAACTGCAACCCAAAACTCTCCGTCTTCAACAATGTTCGGTACCGTGGGTTGCCTCTGTACGACCTAGAGCGACTGAAACAACCGAATGTCACCATTGCGTATTCGCAGCATCTTGAGGCAGTGTTGCCAGATGAGGGCGAAATCGATGGGTCCCAGTCAAAGTTCTGTTAAAGCAGCCATAAACAACGCAGCTGAGAGAATCGTCGAGTACGTAGAACCAAGTAGACGAAAAGATTGAAGCGTAGTGAGGAGATACAGCAGCTGTGCCGTTCTCAAGAAACACGAAAATTCTACCAGAAGCTCAACCTCTCCGGCAAAGGTCTTGTGTCACGAGTCGAAATGGACAGGGATAAGGATTATTATTATTATAACTATTTATTAACGACACTTTACCATTTATGTGGCATTCGTGTCGGCGGGATAAGGATGAAAGCATCTTGATGGACGGACGTGAGGAGATTGAAAGGTGGAGGCAGCACTTCGACGAACACCTGAATGGCGCGGAGAACGTAGACAGTGAGGACCAAGACAGTGGAAGCAATGACTACATCAGCACAGATCCTATCCAACAGCTCAAGAACAATAAGGTACCTGGTAAAGATGGTGTCGGAACTGAATTCATCAAGATTGGCCCGGTAAATTTGGCCATTTGTCTGAACCAACTGATAGTCTGAATCTGGAAGACAGAACAGCTACCGGAAGAATGGATGGAAGGAGTCATCTGCCCTGTTTGGGAGTAACATCACCCTGTAACATTACGCCACTGCCGAATGAGAGAGTTCTCTCCAACGATCATTCCACCGAATCGAGACGGTATTCTCCCTACCACTTCGACCGATAGCGACAACAATCACGGGCGATCGTTATCGGTGACGTCACGGCAGGGTTGCTAGATAGTGGACGATCTGCTGTGCGATAGTCGTGTCTGATCTGACTCCCAAGCAGGGTTGCCGTTAGTTTTTGAAAAATATCTGGCATGTCACCAATAAAAAATCTGGCAAAATCTAGCAATACACGGAAATGTAAAAATCTGGACTAACAAGTGAAAAGGGTCCATGTGAATGTTGATAGGTCCTTTACAAATGTTGTCCCAAAATAAGCCAGTTATTTACTCGTATACTCGCAAACTTCATGAACAGACAAGCGTGGAATTACACTATTTTACCAATGCCATATATTTGAACATTATTTGCCAAATATATGACGGACTACCTATTCGCACAAAATACCTACTGTGTGCATACAGCACACACCCTTTGCAGATAGAGATGTGAGACGTTCTTACACAGAGAGGAATTTGATGGTCAATTTTACCATTATTGGGGGTTAGGATGACTATTGCAGCATAGTGATTTTGAACCGACTATGATCATGGTCAAAAATACCATTAAAAATAGTTGATCCAACATTTGCCATAATGTAGGAATAGTCCTCGTTACCATGATCATAGTCAAGAATGCCATGAACGTGGTGAATTCGTCTATTTTCATGGTTATTGTAACCATTATATGCAATAGTCACCTTGACCATGATTTAATTGTCGGTATAACGATAGATTTTTTCTCAGAGTATAAACGTATACACTACACAGCCATGCAACATCACTCACGCATAACCCGGCGCTGGCACTCACACATAAGCCTAAGTCAGATCACGAGCATGAGCACGTAGCTGATTCCGATGCTGGACCATCGGACGTTGCGGACGCAGGTTGGTGAGTAGCGGTAACGTTGAGTCGTGTTTCCGCCGGTGCTATCGGCGGAACCACACACCTACGAATCGTAGGTCACTAGTTATTTTGCGGAATCCAGTTTCAATATGACAAAGTGACATGAGTGCGCAAACGAATCACAAAATAAACGTCAAAACCGCCTGAAAACGTAATGGGCAAAGACTGTTCACACTAATAAATCAAGGTTCATTAATTTGTTATTTTCACCACTAAAAATAATATGAACACACGCAAAGCTTGGATATCAAACAAGCTGTCACGCAAATCACTTAACGATTCAGTGGAGTGGGATTGAACGACGCTTTTTTTTAATCTGTTCTAATTTGAAAAAGTCTGGCATTTTGCAAGGTTTCTCTTTTTGTCTTTTTGTCGATAAAACGTCTGACAGTGCTAGATAAATCTGGCATAATGGCACCCCTGCTCCCAAGAAGGATGGATGGGAGCAGAACCACAATGGAAACAAATGTTCTGCGTTGAGTGTTTGTACAGTAAAATAGTAACGTTCTTTAAATATTGTAAATAAACGTGTACCGGACGAACTATGTATGTTGTGTAAGAATGTTGAGTGATAGATGGACGAATGTGTGATGTGGTATGTGCTAGTTATTGGATAGAACTTCAAAAGAAACCACAAACCTTACCAAAATACGGTCTGCTATTGGTAAAACGCCTACAGTATCCCACCCCACTGGCAATGCAATTTCATTACCCCAAACCGGTGTTGGTTAGGATCCGGTAACCCAACATTATGGTCTTTTTTTGGCCCTTATAACCATCTACAAGATATGCGACAAGTTGAAGTGTGAGCACTTCCGAGCGATCACCATTCACAAAGTGCTATCCCAGATCATCTTTCGTCGTCTATCACCTTTAACGCAACGGCAGACAACAATGTTAGTCGTGAAATACGTAGGCACATCATCAGTGGAAGTCGTGCTAATTATGGGCTCCAAATGAAACTGCGTTCTGGTGTCTTCAGCAAAGTAATTCATTGAATTAATTGCCAATTTCTGGAGAAACTAGACCTTCGGAAGGGCTCCAACTGGAATTTCGGGAGACCTGGAAACACTTTGACGTTTTGAAGGTAATCAATTGTTATACTACCTGTTACGCCGTAGCGTTGTCAGTTTTCCAATCCGCATGTCACGGGCTTGATTCCCAATACATTTGAAAGTTTTTTTGACGTTATACTACCATCTGTTGTAGCAAGATAACTTTCCATAGAGCATTTCTCTGCCAAATGAGCAAATGACTGAACTCGACCCTCTCCGATTTGGAAGAAACTTTGCACATGTCTTCGGAATTGGTGACGATGAATTTTCCGCCGGTTAAGGGAATTTTTTGACTCAAGTCAAATTTTTCAAAAGGGCGAATGTGCGTATTTTTCAAAAAATCATAACTCGAAAACCGTTGGTTGTAATAAAATTGCGTCTGATAAGAAGTTGTAGTTTATTAACTCGACTTTATGAAAAAAAATATGTACACGGTTTTTTTCAAGAGAAATCAAAAATTTTAATATAAAAATCAATTAGCAAATCTGTCCAACGTACTTTTTTTCAAAAAGATTTTAAGTCATAAAAGGAAGAATAGAAGTTGTTCTACGATGGAGCAACTTAAGATAAAAAAGTTCTTAGAAGTAAGAAAAATTCAAGTTTTTTTTCTAATTTGTTGTTTTTGCATAAATAACCATATTTTAATAATATAATACGATTTTCCTAGTGATTTTAAACAAAAATGCTGTTGGTGAGCAACATTCTAAATGTATCCGTTTGCGAGATAATTTGAAATTAATGTCGAAAAACTTGCTTTTTCCATGAAAATATCCCTTTTTCAAATGTTAGTCGTGATTGTCCATCTGACAGCTACTGAGTACACGAATAAGTAGCCCCGTACGAGCGGCGGGGACTGTTTAGGATGTGGAAGGACTGAGCTGTTGTTGGACTCTGTTGAGTTTCTTAAAAAAAACCCACAAATATCCGAAAGCAGCCCTGACAAGAGCGAGCTACCCCGCTTTTTAGAAATAAGGGTAATGGTCCAAGCCTTAACCCATTTGAGCGTCTGTTCTCCATATTAGGGGCGGCTCAAAACAGCGTATGTTCTCCATGTCAGGAGCGGCTGAGTCACCGTCTTGTTAGTGCGCCCAGGACTCTTAATACAAAAGCCGAAAGTCCTGATGGTGCCTGGGACTGTTAAACAGCAGCTCCACGATGGTCCTCCTGCGAGATAGTTAAAAAGAAGTTGCAACGAATAATACATGATCCAGCTGAATGGCGATAGCAGCAAGTTGGGTTTGAAAACCGTTCCGTTGCCTCAAAGCAAATGAGAAACCTTCTATTCCATAAGCTTATGCCGTTAATATGAAGGAGACGCATGTTTCAATGGCTTTTTTGCTCAATTTGGTAAATTACAATCAACTCAATTGTAATTTTTTTTCCAATCTTCGAATTGTTGCCATGTGTTGCCAAATGGGACAGTCGAGTTCGTAAGGAACACTACGCTCGAAATGATATGCCAAAATGGGATAATTTCACAGTAGGTAAAGAAAAAATTGAAAATGATCCCCTCGTAGAAATAGAACGCGTAATACTACCACCACTACATATAAAGCTTGGGCTATTCAAAAACTTCATCAAAGCGTTGCAGAAGGTAACGCCAACATTCCAATACTTGAAAATAGCATTTTCAAATTTATCTTGACGCGAAAATAAAGGAAAATGCAATTTATTTTTAATCATTTATTTGTACAGGCTCAATCGAATCAACTTTACAGAGCCAAGTTTTCTTATTTGTATACATCAGGTATCTTAGAACTAAAGTTAGGGGGATGGAGCCAATTTCTCGCGGCCGTCTCAAGGTTAATAGGAATTACAATTTAACGGATAGGAAGAGGGGCAGGAATTTAAGGTATGGTTTACATTACACATTTATTTTACATTCTAAATTGTCAAAAAACTTAAAACTATACAACTTTTGGTTTTCTTTCTACTTGAACATTTTTGAAAGAGAAAAAGGAAAATGCAATTGTTGGCCCACAAATTTAAAAAAACTATTCAATGATTCCGCATTTAATACAGTTTTGACACCTGATGAGGAAGAAGCGTAGAATTCGTTCCAGCATGTTGTCATAATTTTTTGGAAAATTTCAGGACAATTTTAGACCGTTTTCATCCATTAAACGATAATTTTCTTTGATTTTAAAAGGACTACAAGATCCAATTATAGTACGATTTTTTAATTCTTTTATTTCATTGAAAATGTTGATAAGAACGAGATTTTGATGTAAAATTTACAGAAAAAAAAAAAATGCAATGAACTTCTCACTAACTCCAAAATTGATTCTTTAATGTATGATGTATGATATGTACTACCACCCATTGTAGCACGGAAACTAAGTCCGACAGCAGTGAGCTCTCCTCGCTGTTAGACTTGATCAAGCTTTAATAACCACTGATTATCCTAATCATGCCATTGTATGAAGGGCCAAAAAGGGGTTGGGTAGATCGATAGGCAACATCACTTATACGTATCCACAGGGATATAAAGAATCTCCTTCCAACAACAAGATTGGACAATTGGTCAAAAGAGCAAGCAATCTAACATGAGGATGCCCCAATGGGCGGGGAGAAGAGCCCGCCCTCTATTCACAAACTGTTAACAATGGGGAGTTGGCATTTCCACTCTCCCCATCCAGAGTGCTTCAATCGGGTGCCCTGATGGTCCCTCCCATTCCCATGAAATATTTATATAATAGTGTATGTATTTATGTAAATGAAAAATACTGTAATAACTCGGTATCTATTATTTATGATCTCCCTTTGGTGGATCCTGAAATGTAAGAAATGTTGTGAAGTGTTGAAGTGTAGAGTTCTGTGGTTTCACGCTTATGCAAGTTTTTGTTTGTTTTCAGCGATAGCATCAATTTCCCAAAATCTTGATTTGAGGTATCCTAAAAAAGTTTGTTAAATTATACAAAAATAACATACATACATTTTAATTTACTGTTGCCATGGTCACTATTTGCTGCTTGATGTTGATTTTATAACAGCAATACGCTTTTATTTTTGCTGGCTATATAATTATTGCTCCTGTGTAAGGGAGTTAAAGACAAATGGAAAAAACAACAAACAACAACAACAAAAAACAACAAGAAATTTTTAAATCATCTAAGATGTAAAATCAATAAAACAATTTCATCAGATATAATGATATTGTGAGTTATGATACAGACACATCAGACACTATCCGAATGGCAAACAGCTCAGATTTGGAAAAAGGTCCATTTGCAAACAAATTTAAAAATACATTAGGTAATAAGTGCAAAAGCCTACCATAGATTCCGTCGCAGCTTCTTTTGTTCAACTAGATACTTCTAGATCATAATGATAATTGGACATATAAGACATAATAATTTAAATTATATATAACCTATTAAGAGAAATTATTTAAAAAAAAAAAAAAATTAAAATATAAATCCCAAAAACACCAGTAATGATAAAAATGATAATGATGGTGATAAAGAAGATTGATAATGGTTATGAATAAACAATGTCCTTTATGATAATATATAGTCGAGGGATATTATAATATGAACTGAAAATTACATCTGTGCCGACTGCTGTTTTGTTGCAATTGTAGACACACTTCCGCATCCATTATGAACCAGAAAATTTAGACAATGTATGACTGCCATGAGAAAAAAAAAAAATTAATATCAAATGTTAAATTATTTTTTAATACCTGATGACCTGGTAGACCTGAAAGATATGATAATGGAAAATTATGACATGATTTACCGGTCGCACCCCCTCACTTCGCTATTGTCAGATTGACAACATTGCCCAGGCTACGCCAACCAGCGTCTCCATGTTTCAGCTGGCAGTCTTTTGTGATCATATGACTCGTGGAGGCGTGAGGTAGGAACTTGTGAGGACCAGAGGTCGGTCGCACCCTCCTGCCAAGTTGTCAACTCACCATTTGTAGCCCACTCCAAAATTGATTCTTTAATCTGGAAATTCTAATGAAATAAACGATAAAAAAATTATTAGGCTTCATTTTTATGAAATTTTATTTGAAATTGGTGCATTAAAGAAAAGAAATTGATATTTTAGTAAACGAGCTTTTGTACAAAATACAAAAAAAAAAAGATTTTTTTTTGTATATCTCAAAAGTGGCTCTACTTTAATTTTTCTGGCAACGGCATTGAACTCAGCGCAGGAAACGCTAGTCAACCATTAAAGTTCACATCTTTATATTTCATTATGTAAACTAGTGATTTTGTAGTTCCCGCTGGAGAATCTCAACTTGAGTTGAGTTTTGGGATCAAACATGTAGCTTAATGAGTGGGGATTTAATAAAAAAAACTTCCTAAAGATTTGAAAGACGCACCCTGAACCTCACCGGGTATCGTATCCTGCTGGTTCACATGCAAGCGATTTCAGTTTGCTTTCCTGCCGTTCAAGGGAAGGCAGTTGTAGAAAAATCAGGAGAATCGGTCCAACTCAAATTTAATTCGTTACAGTGCGAGACGAATATCAGTAACTTTGAACCTCAAAATGAGCCGCCTTTCTATTCTCCCAACACAACTGAACAAATGAGATCTGAGAACGATTTCTCGAGCTTTGCTCATAGCTCGGTGAAACAAAACCTCGCTTCGATCAATTTACCATCCTCCCGAACCGTGACTGGTTCGGAATTGCACTTGTTAATTTAACCAGCATCAGCATTTTTTAATGGTCATTAATTATTTTCCAACTTGATAATTTCACCGTACCAAGGTAAGACCAAACGAAATGTATAAACCTCCCCAAACCAATCGTTGCACTTAAATTACACTCACCCAACAAGCAAAACAAACCAAAAAATCCGCAGGGCAATCCATGTAAAACCCAGCAAACTGCAATCCAAATAAAACAAACATAGTCACGCATATCTTTCCGCCACTGCAAGTGGCGACTTGAAGGGAGGCAGCGAAATAAATAAACCTTCCAACTCGTATACAAACAGGATTGAGAAAGTGCAAATTTATGACGCACTGTTATCTGTCATTAAATCGTAATTTCTTAATTTCAACCATGGCAGGCCTTTGCTCTACAGATCACCTGATAAAACATGCACTTCTCTGTTTGTGCGCGTCGTCGTCGTCGTCGTCGTCGTCGTCGTGGAGAGCATATATGAATGCATAATATCAATAACATCACCCTGCCAGCCTTCAAAACTCGAGAACAAGGAACTACATGATTTATTTCTCTCAAACTGCTCGGTTGGTTGATCAGAAGAAAAAAAACAACATCAAGCGAATATTCGGTGCGGATCTCAATTCTGAAGCAGCAACAACAGTAGGCCTGGGAATTTATGCGAACATGGACACTGTAATTATGCTCCTCCGAGCCTACTGCGAGCAAGCGAAGGATATATCGATAATAAAGACCTCATAATGTCAAATTTCGTTAAACAAAATGACGTTGAAAAATGAAATAATTGCTTGATTTATGCGGAATTAATGTAGTGCGAGGAGAATAAATCTTCGTCGAACTCAGGAAATCTCGGCTGTAGCAGTCTAATTTACATACTTGTTCTGGTCCAAAAAAATGAAATAAAAGCTACCCAGTATGACTGATCGCACCCTCGCCGGTCTCTGATTCTACGGTACTTGTTTGGTCCTTCGCAGCTGAGGCAGGTCATTTGCATGATTGAATTGGGAATTGGTTCGCTCCAGGCCAAATTTTATCTCCGACCGGGAATCTTCTTGGAAGGAATTTGCAGCCGCCTTAGGAGCTGTCGCTCGGGAAGAAGGGATCAATGACCTTAAGGTTGTTGTGCGATCGCCAGTGTCTGTGTAAAATGCAAAGCCGTGATATGTATTGGACCGAACAAAATCATTTGCATTACACTTAATAAGATTTGACAAATTACATGCAGGCTACAGATGGCTCATGGATCGAACAAATCACCGGTGAAAAACAAAATTAACGCGAGGTGCTGACCTGACCCGTGCACAGCGGAGAGGCCAGATGCTAGCGCCATAAACCTGCACACACTGGGCATCCTTCTTTCCCATGGCTTGCTACGTGAGCTACCACAAACTATCCTTCAACCTCAGTCAATCCATTCCGAGGGTCAGTTCGATTGACTTGGCGAATGGTGATGATTGCCCACTCTGCGAATCAGAGCCAGTGAGAAACAAACACGCGGAAGGGTCAAATGTGCGTAGCCGCTCAGTCGTTGAAAGATTTATCCGATTAACAGGTTGTAAATTTATTAGCAAAATAGAAACCTTTTCAACTCGAGCTCGTGGGAAGCTTCGAGCTTAATCCAATACAGGTTCCATCATACTTTCATCAATTTTCCCAATAACAAGGTTTTGATGCGACCGAACGGTGCACTTTCACGGAAACCTATCATTGGATGAGACCGAAGAATAGCTTTACCCCCACTCCCCTCAAAATGCCCGAATAATAAATTATGCAACCCCTTGTTCAAGTCATAATAACAGTTAATTTCATGATATTACAACTATATCAAGCAAGCTGGACGGAACAGGCTTCGTTCGAACTAAATTGATCATACCACCACTCCTCCTCCTCGAAGAACCACGAAGTGACCAAATCTTCAAAGACTAAAGTGCGAAACGAAAAGCAATGATTTATTGCCGTGCAATTTTTCCTTAACATCGAGCTCAGCCAGAAACGAAGGCCAAAAGCAGCGTGACCGGACATCTTCATATGCATTTTTTTTCTCTCTCTCTTCTGGCCAACCCACGACGAACGACGACGGTCGCTTCTTAACCTCGAAAAGTGCAGCAAGGTGTGAATATACGAGCTGAGAAGTGTTATCGAGGATGCTTCATAAATCCATATTTTCTCCCTTCTGACGTCCCCTTCGCCTGCCCCAGACGCACACAAAGGGAGAGAACGAACACAAGGAGGCCGGGGATTTGTTTGGTTTGCCGAAGATTGGCGATTATTTTTGCCTTAATTTATGTATCGATTCGAATCGAGTATGGCTGTCGGTTGGCAGGACTTCTGGTTGCTCTCGGAAAGCGGCATCACCGATCCAGATCTGCCCACGTTGAATCGCTTCTTTTTTAATTCACGTTCGGAATTTCGGCTGTCGGATCGAAGTGAAACGTGAGCTGACATTGGAGGACTTCTGGCGGGACGCGGATTGACATGGAAGTTGACTGCCGAAAGCGATTGAAATCGTTCAGAGGTTCACATTATCATGAGTGTTCTAGGTATCAATCTTTCAAGATAGAGGGGTGATATCGCACTGCTGTGTACTGGCCTGCGATGGCAAAATATAGCTTCTTGCAAAAGTTAAATTGAGTTCATGTACATGTAACAGTTGCAGTGGAAACAGTTAGAAGAGCGGGTAAATAATACTACAGCACAATTGCATATCAAAATTTTAAAGTTTTTGCAGACAAAATGCTATTAGAGTTTGAGTAAATGGTAAATACTGCCCTTTATAACCAGATTTGTCACAAGGAATAGATGCCGGAAGAGGGCATGTTTAACCACGATCTGTGAGACGGCGATAGCTACAAATTTTCATCGGAACATGATTTTCAACGGCTCAAACTTCATCATGTTTCATGAATAGTTTACTTCTAGCCTTGAAATGGATTATTGACCATATAAGAAATTCTGAGAAAACCATCCAGGATATCCAGGAAGAACCTTTTATGAGGGGACAAATCGGATTTTTGCCGAAACATACCATATACAGGCTTAAACTTCTTGTATTTTCATGAGTAGTCTACGTCTAGCTTTAAAATGGACTAATAACGGTTGCCTTTATTAACATACGAACTAGGAATGACTGATCTTGGATTGATCTTTACGAGATCCATGCTTTTGATGTAGATTTTTGATTTTTCAAATTGATCCTATGACCCTAAGAAATATCGGAAAGATCATTTTTTGTTTTGATCATTTTGATCTTCGAAAAATGAATCATAATTAAAATGTTAATTGTACATGCTAAACTGATGAACGTGGTCCTAAAGACTGTATTCGATGAAATTTGGACACACGCAATTGTTCGTAACTTTTTAGCGTGTGGGTAAAAATTATTGAAATTTTAACTGAATGTATTTCATTGTGTTATGTCAATTGTGTAATGAGTTTCGTGGAAATCGGTCGAGTGATTTCAGTGATGGCTTCGAATGAAGAAATAGTGCGCCAACAAATTTTGGGCACTCACTTCGAAAACCCAAACGCTTCTCATCGATGGATCGGAAAACAGCTCGGAATCGCACATTCAATCGTATCTCATGTGATCAAAACGTTCAAGGACCGTAAGACAGCCAAGTGGAAAAATGGTAGTGGCAAAAAACGTGGCACATCAAATCCGGAGAAGGCCAGGATGGTATTGAACCAATTTAAGTGTTATCCCGACATTTCGATCAGGGATGTTGCGAAAAAGGCGAAAGTTTCAGTTTGTTTTGTGCAGAAAACAATAAAACGTTCTGGATTACATGTGTACAAGGTCCAGAAGGCACCGAACCGGAGCGATAAACAGAACTCGGTGGCCGAAACTCGTGCAAGAAAACTGTACAGGGACCGTTCTGCATTGTGATGGACGATGAGACCTACATTAAAGCCGACACCAAACAAATGCCAGGACAGGAAAACTACGTCGCCACCTCTAAGTTGGCCGTTCCAGAGAGTGTACGGAAGAAGAAATTGTCGAAATTCGCCAAAAAAATCCTTGGCTGGCAAGCGATCTGCGGATGTGGCAAAATGAGTCAGCCCTTCATCACCTCTGGGACCGTCAACGGACAAATCTACAAGGACGAATGCCTCCAAAAACGACTTCTGCCCTTCTTGAGATCTCACGATGGCCCGACACTGTTTTGGCCGGATTTGGCATCTTGCCACTATGCCCGGCCCGTCTTAGACTGGTACAAAGATAATAATGTAGTTTTTGTACCAAAAGACGTCAACCCTCCAAACACTCCGGAACTTCGCCCAATTGAAAAATGTTGGGCAATCATGAAGGCAAAGCTCGTTAAAACTCCAAAACTGATAGAAAATGAACTTGAACTAAAGAAAGTGTGGTTAAAAGTAAGTAAGCATCATTGCCCAAAATTTGATGAAAGGGGTCAAGGCAAAGGTGCGGGCATTTGGGTTGGGAGAAGAGGTTCAATAAACCAATGATGTCAAAACTTAACCATTAAGTAGTACTTTATTTCCAGAAAGTTTGAAAATAATCGAGCTCAAGCAAAATTTTTGGTGACCTATTTTGTGTGTCCAAAATTCATCGAATACAGTCTTTAAAAGAAAAAAATGGGAGGTAGAATGGTAAATTTAGAAACAAATATCGTTGTAAAAGTATGTAGTGTAAAGTGAGGCTGAAGGTGCCAACTTTTCTTTGAATCGTTGGCTACATTTGTGGAGTGAACGCAAAAATGTAAATATGCTGTGAAAACTTGAAGCCTTCACTACAACTTTATGTTTCATGTGCCCAGCATAGGGTGCGGGGCAAACTCGGCAGAGAGCCAATTCTTTTCGCCAATCGCTATTTCTCAGCCGTATAGAAACCGAATGATTTGATTTTTTTTACATGACTAATGCATATGAGATACTATTCATGAACAGAATTTTAAGTCATTTGTTTCTTGTACTGGTTGAATAATAGCGATTGAATGGGTCCCGCACCCTAGATGGGTTCAAGCAGTTGATTTAAAATTAGCAGTTTAATAAACAGAAATGAGAACCTTGTGACACCTAGGGCATAGATTCCTTGTGGCCAATCGGTTTTATGAGGGCAGTCTCATCAGAAACTAAAAATTGGAACTCTAATAAGCATTTAAACCTATGAGATCCACTACAAATAAGTATAGTGGTAAGGAAACGGAACAGCACATCGATATTTTAGATATACTTTTCTTAATATATAATTTCAGGTCGTCTATGGAATTCTCATTTTTTGTAAAATATTGTTTTCGTATCTATGATACATTGTTCTAAACTTTTAGGTTAACAATGGATATGCAAATCCTTCTAAGGTCTGTATCCACATTAATCCGGACACCTTCAAATCATTGTAACGTTTGAAATATTGCACGTAGGAATGAAAAATTTCACTGTGGTATAGCTGAAAGTCTATGGTGAATAATACTGATGATTGATGTTTACATTTCATGATTAGTATTCAAGATGGCGACGAAAGAAAAACAAGTGCGGGAGCGAATTTTGTACATGGCGTACGGCAAATCCTGACTTGTCAATACGGGACCTCACAAAAACATTCGATTTGCCTAAATCCACTGCTCACGATGTGCTGCAAATCATTTTCGGAACGTTTGACGGTGGAGAAGAAACCAAGAAGCGACAAAAACATTGGACGCGCTGATCCTGTCATGAACCGAAAGGTGAAA
>JASCZW010001460.1:0-72500 GCA_034211315.2 Aedes japonicus
TTATTTGTATTGAGCAAACATTTTTTTCTATTTCAAAATTATTAGTCTGGTTGAAATGTGCAACAATGATTCAATAAGTTATCACTCACAATACCAAAAAGTATGAATCCGGTAGGTACCTGTAACAAAAAGAAAAAAAAACGACATTCTTAGTATGAAATGCTTAGTTTTAAAAGACTTGATAGTTCTATGGATACTTCGGTCGTTCTGGAATACATTTGATTTTTGAAATCTGTGAAAATCATTGAATCCGTCAAAAATGTAAACAATGAACAATCATCAAAATGCTAGGTCTGGTAACACGATTATATATCGTTTTTCCTAATGAGTTCTGGTCAATATGATCTGAAAAACACCTTAAAAATTAGATAACTTTTAAAAATTAACCAATTATGAATCCTGGAGAGTGTGAGCTGTTTAGTGGAAAACCTGTGACTAGAAAATAAGAGAAAAATTAGGAATTTCCGCTTTATTCCATCGACTGACCCAGCGTATCTGTAATACGTAATAAGGTATCTGCCAAGATAAGCAATAAAGCTAGTTTGAATCAAATGAAACTACCAGTATTTCTTCTCATTTTCTTGTTGACAAATTAAAGTTCTAAAATTCCATATATTTTGTTTTGGTTTATGTTATATTAAAATTTAATTTGTTAGTGTGATTTTGAAGGGTTCCACAAAAAAAGTAACGAATAAATCAACTCACGTCATGATTGACCCGGTTTTGATCCAGTGGCTTCTAAATCATTGTCTAAGCTAAATTTTAATTTTTTAAGTACTCATAATTGTCGTTGTTCCCGCTTGGAACGAATGAAAGTGTTTGTTATGTAGTAGACATAGATTTTTGGTTCAGTTTTGTGTTGACAGTCTTACCCTAATTCCATTTCCATCAACACCTTACTAATCTTACATGCTGACCACGGATAATCGAAACCGTCAAATATTTAACATTTCAAGCATAACTTTTGAAAAGGACGTAAGTCGCAAAGTAAACAAATCCGAGTTTTTCATTCTATTCTGTCATTAATAACACCCTTAATGTAGTGACAATTGCCATATCACGTTATCAAAACTATTCAGTGTTATGCAAATGCTCAGATACACCGACAGCAAGCCGACGTATCTACGCTTAAAAATTATACCCGGTGTATCTGATATGACGAAGTGCTAAACGTTCTGAAAGACCGACGTATCCAACTGGTGTATGTTACAAGCAAGATGCCACACTGACGTATCTAACATGGTGTATGTGTATGGTATGGAGGCAGACCGGTGTATGTGCTAACTATCTCAAAAATAGAGCGAAAGTGAATGAAAACCAGTATTTTTACTTCTTTTAATATTATTTAACCATGATAGAATGAACAGATCGAATAAAACTTGAAGTAAAGTTAAATAGGATTTGATGCAAGCATCTGGAACTTCTACCTCATTTTTCTCAATTTCTATCAAATGTTAGATGGTCTATTTGAAAAGTTATGCTTGATTTATGAGTTTCTAGTTTCTGTATGTGTGTGTGTGACCTCGCAAGCTTTGATTTTTTCCGCCACGGCTTTGCGTTAGCATGCAAGTAGCAGCACCAACCGACCGATCAACCGAACGAAACTAATGAGAACGCAGTGAGCGCTGATTGTTTCCTGCAACAGCGAAAGGGAACATGTAACATGTAACAGTGTGCGTTCTTCGCAAATCATTCATATATTCAGCTCGGTCAAGCGATTCGTACGGTCGTGTTTTTGTTCTCTCGGTTCAAAGTTTTTTCCTCGTTTTTTCTCTCGTTCGGTTTTTCACAATTGAGTGTTCGGCTAAATACCGTGCTGCTGGCGCTCATCTGATGACCAAGCAACTCGACTTTTATACTCATGATGTACCCGGAAACAAGCCGATGAAGGTGATTCTGCGTGGCCTGCTGCAAGCGGTGGCATTGAAACATCTTAAGTAGTTCGCAATCAGGCGCCATCAACACCCTATCACCCCGAGACCGATGGCGAACAAGTACCGAGAGGGAAAGTTGAAAAAGCACTCTGAATAGAGAGTCAAAAAGTACTTGAAACTGCCTCGGGGTCAAGCCCGTTGAACTCGATTATCCGAGCGGAGACATTCACCTGCGGCCGGGCTTTCCCACCCATGTTGCAGGGCACGTGTCTCGCACGTGTCTCGCGCGCTACACGAGGACATTGCGATCCATTACGAAACAGCTTCTGCGTGGCAAGACGCAAGGTCGCCCGTGATGGATTCCAGCGTACACCGTCGGCCTTCCCGCAACGGCCCGGCGAACAGCCGATCGACAGGGCAATGATAAAATCGAGGTATCTCCGGAACCCGTCTTGAAATACGGACCAAGAAGTCTATCGAGGTGCAAGAAAAATCACTTGGGCTGCGGCTCTCCGCAGCGTCCGTCCATCCCCGGGTTTTGTATCCGGAATGTCGTGGTGGCTCCCTCGGGGGGCCGCCACCGTGCCACAACATACCGTGAATGTGCCGGATGTGACCCGAAAGATGGTGAACTATGCCTGATCAGGTTGAAGTCAGGGGACACCCTGATGGAGGACCGAAGCAGTTTTGACGTGCAAATCGTTTGTCAGAATTGGGCATAGGGGCGAAAGACCAGTCATGCCATTTAGTAGCTGGTTCCCTCCGAAGTTTCCCTCAGGATACCACGCAACTTTTCGAGCTCTATTCTTATATGGTAAAGCGAACGATTAGACGTCTTAGGTTTGAAATGATCTTAACCTATTCTCAAACTATAAATGGGTACGTACCATAGCATTCTTGCATGATGTTATTGCAACGTTGACTTCGGGCTACCCCCTGTCAGGGCGCGCCACCCAAACAGCGGCGTAGAAGATATCTGTGTGCTTAGTTGGCCAAGTTTTGATAAGCAGAACTGGTGCTGTATAGATACCATGAAAGTTGTTGATTGCTTCAGACAGCAGGACGGTGGACATGGAAGTCGTAATCCGCTAAGGAGTGTGTAACAACTCACCTGCCGAAGCAATCAGCGCTCAGAACGGATGCCAATAATTGGTAAATTGAGTAATTGAAGCAAACGACGGTCATTACAAAGAATCCTAAATTTAAATGATAAGAAACATAAGCAACATGTTAACATGTTAACATGTTTTTTCATTGATAATCTCATACATTTAACAACAAAATCTTCTAAAATTACAAATTAACAGATGCTAGGAAAATAAAATTAAAATATTAATTGAAAATCAACTTCCAATCCTCTGTAAAGTGGCATCTCTTTAAAAGCATGACTCAACCACATGTTAAACATGCTTGCACACATTGACGTAATTGGTTCGGATTAAAACCTTAACGCGAGCATCAATGTAATACCCTTCAAACATTTTTATTCAGTATCGTCACGATCCTTCCTCAAGACGTTTAAACGATGCTTGAAAACTTCTTCATCGCTCACTGTGTGTATTTATCTTAAATGAAACTACAAAGCAGTACAAGTCACCACCTGCAATTTGGCTGCCTCCTGTCTCTAGTCAGTGACTCTCAATCCACAATCTGTGCAGGATCGACTCAGAAACTTTCTCATCGTTCCAACTGTTGTCAACATACAAATTACTCAACTCACATTAAATGTAATTTAACCTGACAACGTGACCCGCAAACATACCCTCACTCAACGTTTGTTTTAGATGAGCCACTTCGAGCCAGATCTGCGAAAACGTGAGTCAATATTATCACGCTCTTTTGCCAATAGAACAACACCCATAAACGGTGGGAGCAGTTTCACTGTGGTATTTGCCGCCAACTCACAGGCGTGAAATAATTTTCAACGTTTCATTGCTTTATCTGTTTTCTCTCTTTAGTATTCTGAGTGGATGATTAACTGGTTTGCATCATTCTAATAATTTCCAATGCTGTAAGTTACATTCTCACCGAGTTGTTCTCACCAGTAAAAATTAACCAACACAATGGCAAACAGGAGAACATGGAACAGCATGTTTCCATCAAAATTTACGACTCCTCTCCAGTGAAGATGCCAACCGTTTGGTTGATCCCTGGCTGATTATACGACTTCCTCTTCGTTAATGACTTCCTTCGCGATAAAATGGAAGCAAATAAACATCCCGGCCAACCCGGAAAGATGGTTTGTTCACCAAAGCTAATGTCTCTTGTTGATGAAAGCATCATAAGGGTTTAAAGCTACATTAACGATGCCGGGTTATAGCGGTTAGGAAGCTTTAACCCCCAGCATCCGACATGTGGATGCATACAGCTTTAAGCTCTGCCTCGAAACAGGATTCTCCGGGTGACAAACAACGCAGGATGGATGACAAACCTCGCTGAAGCCACAAACCTCCGGGTCATGAAATCATTGATTGCATACATTTGCAGATTTCAATTTTGCACTCTAGCTTTTCACCACCGTCATCGGAATTTCATGCATAGCGAAACAGGATGCAGTGTGTGGCAGGAGAACCAAACAAAAAAAAAAACTCCCGGCATGATTTGCGGTTTCATGGCCGGTCAGCCGGTCGGTGGTAATCGTGTGCCAAATTCGTGTCGTTGTTGATCGATCGTCCTCGTAAGGTCTGTATTCGAAATAATCGGGACACTCAAAATTGGTAGTGAAATGCGCATGAAGCATTTTATTTTTTGTGTTATTATTTATTTCATAAGTTTGGGATATAATTTACAAATTCACACGATCCAAACATCTCGAACTTGGCGCTTCAATCTAGCGATAAGAGTTTGTACATTCTTCTTAGTGACTTTGTCTGCAGCTCTGATCCAGATTTGTTGGGAATATCTGACATTTTTTGTCTATTTATTTTATTTATTTATTTATTTGTTTGCCGTCAATCACAGTAGACCAATTCCAATACATGATATACTTAATGCCTATTTATCCATACCAGGTGACCTGATTAAACTCGTAAAGAAAACTTATTAGGCGTGTTTTTGTTCATTTGTTTTGCAATATTTGTTATAACAGGAAATCATTCTAATTAGTGGCCTATCCTTGACAAAGTTATTCCTGTGGTTGTTAATATAAAACAAATTCCTTATCTCTAATGGTTATATTTGTATTCTCCGTACGTGGACTAACGATTATGATGTAGAAAAAGATGTTCTCTCATCGCCATGAGGGCCCATGCGTGGACAGTAATGTTTGCAACAAATGAAAGATATAAAGAGAAGCTGTTGATTGTTCCGTCAGTATACGGCAGGTTGTGAAAATTGAATAGAAGTATTGAAAACTGAGCGAAGGGTTTGGATATAGCAGTATTCGATTTGTCCGTGCCTTGGCCTACCCCGCAATGGGATGTTAGGCAAAATAATGCGTGCTTGGTTCGAGTACTGCTATATCCAAGCCCTTCGCTCAATTTTCAATACTTCTATTAAATTTTCACAACCTCGAGTATAATACCTAAGTCTCTAACTTCACTGCATCTTTTAACTGTGTTCTGGCCTATAGTTATTGCTTCTTGCCTTATAACGAGTGTTCATGTAAATGCTATAGAATAGCATTTTTTCACAATACGTTCCAGCTAATTTTCTGAACACCGTACTCTACGTCGCTGACAAACAAAAGGAGCAGTAATGGACCAAGATGGGAACCCGGTGGTACACCAGATGTCACATTGACTACTGATGACAAATTTCCCCCAAGTTTTACTCTTTCCCAAGCAACACCTAATCGTCAAAATTGGTTACAACAACTTGATTGTGACTTGCTGTAGCCACATTCATTTTTCTTCGACTGACTTGCAACAAGTGTGCTGCTAGGGTTGTGTTTTACCGGTCTTCTAGTAGTACTAGTTCTACTAGTACAACTGAACCCACTTTAAGCGTCCACAATTCAATCCTAGCTTAGATAATTTAAAAAAGCAATAAAGGGATGTTGACTCTATCAAATGGTCTACTAAAGTCAGTTTATAATTCAACAGAAGTTCTTCTTTTCATTAATAGAAAATGTAACAAATTTTAATAAATATGTAGTCGTTGAACGTCCTTTAATAAACCCATGTTGCTTGCTAAAGATTACATTATTAACTTGAGAGAAAATATTTTGATTGATTATAGACTCGAACAATTAAAGAATGCATGATAATATGGCAATCCATCAAAAAAAAATATTTCTGCTTTTTTGCCACTTCTGAAAAGCGGAATTAAAAAAGATTGGCCCCAAATTGATGAAAGAATATTGGATTCAAGAGAGAGGTAAAACAGCAAAAACAAAGGTTTCACTTGCTCCGTTGATTCTGACTTCAAGAGTACTGACAACAAATCATCCGATCCTGCACACCTTGATACATCCAAAGTATTTAAAGAAAGTTAGATTTCTTTGAAGGATATAGGGTACGGGACGGGTTTTAAGCAGTTCATTCAGCACCTAAGACATTTGATGAGGCTGTATGTAATTTACATTTAGACCTGCTAATTTCTAGACATTGATCCATCTGCTTACATCTTATCTATCGGAACATACCTTCAGAAACGAGCATTAGACCTAGACATTTCTATAGCCATGGAATAAAGCTCTCAACTGCAGGGACTTATTAAAAGCATGCGGGTTGCTTTCCGATTATGAATATGGTTTCTTCAGCTCCGCAATCTGTACAATATTGTATAAGCGCGATTCCGTGCATGTGTGCGAAGGCGTAATGAAATAGGCCAGTTCACGATTTGCTGCAAACGTCAATTTCCTCAACCCACTTCTTCGTTACCCCTCTTAAAAACAATTTATCAAAACATGTCGATTGCTACGTTTGCAAACTCGTCTACTAGCAGGTTATGAGACAGACGTACACAACCAACTTTTAGTTTGTCATTTATCTTTAGATTGGCAATGTGTATTTCTTGTTTCATTTACTCTCACGAAAATGTTAGACAAAGCGACTGTGGCGGCAAACGGGATGCTTCGTATGAAAACAAACAAACGTAAGAGACAGCATGCTTCGCGTTACAATACCGGTGCGCTTTATCCGTGGTTAAGAAAGAAGATAAGAAGCATGGGCTCTCTCAAAAGCAGCAGTGATGCCATAGCTGCCCCTCAACAGCGAAGCATTATTTATCGTTGAGTGCTATTGGACCGCTCCGAAACATTTTTCTTTAATTGCATATGATAGTGCCAGATGATGGACGACATAATCATAAGCATAGATCTACCTCATATGACTGGAACAAACATGAAATAAATAGTGACTTCAAATCCATGTTCAACATCAAATTCTGACAACAAGCCTAGATTTGAGAAGGAACTAATGAAGGCATTCCCTCCGGTACACGCGAACATATGCAAAATACACAAAGGCAAAATTTAGGTAGGAAACTGTTGATTTTCTAGATGAAATATTTCAAATCTTCAAAATGACAGTAATACATTGGTAATCAATTATGATTTATACATTGAATCATTAGCCCGATAGAGCTTATGATCATATCATTAAAAGTGAAATATTTTGGAAAATGTAAGAGTTTTAAATCTATTTCCTAACAACTGATTGAAACAGTCGCCCCTGATTAAGCCGTTCCCTATCCTATTATCAACTGAATTATCACTCAGTGGCTCAGGAAGGTATGAAAAACACTGCTTATCTCTATGATTTTCGTCATAATATCTTGAAAAAAAATCTGCAAATAAATAACTGATCTCATTAGTAGTTTTTCCGATTTGTTCGTTAAGTTGCATTGTGGCTGGAACATGCTTCAATTTTTGTTTATCCTCAGTGAAGCTGAGAAAAGATTTTGTATCTGACTTAATGTAATTTTATACTTGAATAGTCAAATACAATTTATTACATAATTTTTGTATTTTTTGTAAGCTTTATGAGCTTTTTGCTTTCAATTTTTTAGATTCGTTATTGTTCTCTTGTACCATACTGAAGCTTTAGACCTATTGCTTATGTTGCTTCTTGGTTGTACCCAAAAGTTGAAATTGTAGCAAAAAATGCAATTGCACACACTCTCATATCCCTCTCATTAAGTCACCATGCGTTTTATGAAATAAACGAAGCCATGTAAGTGTGTGCGACCGACATTTGCTTCATTGTTGTAACGTTGAATGCCTCGACAACCGAAGCAACTGTAGGACTTTTATTCCGCTAACTTCATTTTGTCATGGTGACTGGAAGGTTACAATGAAGAACCGTCACGCTGACGGCCGCGGTTCGCATCGCGGTTGCGAATCGAGATCATTTTTTTTATAGCCATTGCATTTACTACTACTAATCAACTGCACAACCTCACGCACACAATGAATTTTTCCAAGCGAATTGATATGTTGCTTTTTTGCCCACGACCAATGTTGCATTTTTTCTTCAAGCTACGATCCATAACGAGAAATGAAAACAAATCATGCGAAATTGCATTACAATTTTTTATTTTTTATTTTTGGGTGTACTGTTGTCTTAAATATATTGTAAATGATGTGGTAGAACGTATCCACAGACTGCTCTTGGTTTGAATTGCGAATTACAGTTTGCCAACCGATAGATTTTAGTTTGTTTTTGATATTCCCGTAGTCCGCTTGTCTAAAACGATTTGGACAAATCACCATCCAACTTTGTGGTGTTGCCATTAATAAAGATGGAGTATTCAATTGCTGTGTGGAATAGCTCATGCTTCCATGAAGGAGCAGTTTACTCCGTTACCCAGAAATCATCGGCCATATTTGTAAGCAATAAATCAAAATAACAGTTGTTACGATTTCTGACATGATTAACTTTTCCGTCCCATTTCCACACATTTGTCAAATAGAATGAAGTGTTTCATTGTCATCCAAAATTGGTATCAAAAAATATTCATTGTCGTCATCAACAATAGAGTAGGCAGTCCGTTGAATCAAGTCACCATGATTATGAACATTTGATTTAGGTGCTAATTTTCAAATAATATTATCACAAGTGTCAAAGAACAATTCATATGATTCTTTTTTTTTTGCGCTTCCGGGAGGAAAATACACTATTTAAAGACTGTATTCGATGAATTTTAGACACACAAAATAGGTCACCAAAAATTTTCCTTGAGCCCGATTCTTTTCAAACTTTCTGGAAATAAAGTACTACTAAATTGTTAAGTTTTGACATCATTAAACCTCTTCTCCCAACCCAAATACCCGCACCTTTGCCTTGACCCCTTTCATCAAATTTTGGGCAATGATAGGACCGACTTGCTTACTTACTTTTAACCACACTTTCTTTAGTTCAAGTTCATTTTCTATCAGTTTTTGAGTTTTAATGAGCTTTGCCTTCATGATTGCCCAAAAATTTTCAATTGGTCGAAGTTCCGGAGTGTTTGGAGGGTTCACGTCTTTTGGTACAAAAACTACATTATTATCTTTGTACCAGTCTAAGACGGGCCGGGCATAGTGGCAAGATGCCAAATCCGGCCAAAACAGTGTCGGGCCATCGTGAGATCTCAAGAAGGGCAGAAGTCTTTTTTGGAGGCATTCGTCCTTGTAGATTTGTCCGTTGACGGTCCCAGAGGTGATGAAGGGCTGACTCATTTTGCCACATCCGCAGATCGCTTGCCAGACAAGGAATTTTTTGGTGAATTTCGACAGTTTCTTCTTCCGTACACTCTCCGGAACGGCCAACTTAGAGGTGGCGACGTAGTGTTCCTGTCCTGGCATTTGTTTGGTGTTGGCTTTAATGTAGGTCTCATCGTCCATCACAATGCAGAACGGTTTTGTGAGCCACTCCCTGTACAGTTTTCTCGCACGAGTTTTGGCCACCGAGTTCTGTTTATCGCTCCGGTTCGGTGCCTTCTGGACCTTATACACATGTAATCCAGAACGTTTCATTGTTTTCTGCAGAAAACAAACTGAAACTTTCGCCTTTTTCGAATCATCCCTGATCGAAATGTTGGGATAACACTTAAATTGGTTCAATACCATCCAGGCCTTCTCCGGATTCGATGTGCCACGTTTTTTGCCACTACCATTTTTTCGCTTGGTTCTCTTACGTTCCTTGAACGTTTTGATCACATGAGATACGGTTGCATGTGCGATTCCGAGCTGTTTTCCGATCCATCGATGAGAAGCGCTTGGGTTTTCGAAGTGAGTGCCCAAAATTTGTTGGCGCACTATTTCTTCATTCGAAGCCATCACTGAAATCACTCGACAGATTTTCACGAAACTCATTTCACAATTGACACAACACAATGAAATACATTCAGTTGAAATTTCAATAATTTTTACCCACACGCTAAAAAGTTACGAACAACTGCGTGTCTCCAAATTTCATCGAATACAGTCTTTACTGCAAAAATATCAGTTTGATTTCCAATGACGGATTCAACCCAAACATGATTAAACTCCTTGAACTTACTTGATGCAATTTGTTCACATTCATGATCCGTACTAACAACAATTCAATACTCCTCCACCAGAATTGTTGTAAGATAATGATTTATCACGATCATCTCCAAAAACGTTGAAATAATCAACGAAAGCTCCTTCATTATTTATACGAGCGTCCCAACTAGTTTCAGTGCCTAAAATGATGGGAAAACCACTTGCGGTAACCTGTTCATAAATCGTCATTGGGTCTTTTTTTCCAAATGTTGTTATAGTTGATGTAGTTGTTGACGTTGTTAATGTTGTTTGTGTTCCTCTGGTTTTTGTTGATAGTATTTCTATTATAACTGTTCTAGTTGATTCCGGTGTTGAAGATTTTGTCGCTATCAGGACTGTTTCTGCATCGCCTTTTTTGACCGCGCCTGGTCTTACTCGTTGCTGCGGGGATTTCCTGTTGACTCCAATCAGCTTTCCATATTTTCTATGATGTGTGTCTTCCGTTGATCCACCTCCATCCTTGTTCTGTAGCATGACGCGATGACGAATCAAAGTGTGTCTCACAATAGGTGTCACCTTTTTTCAGTATTGGTTTATTTCAGCTGGGTAACATTAACAGTGGAATTGATTAAACCAGTTGTGAGTGTTTTCTTTTGACAGCTTATCGCTGAAAATAAAAAAGCAATTCCGTTTGTTTATAATTATCAGCTACCATGGAAACCACACGGACACAAGTTTCAAAATTACATTTGCAAAAGCTTAGACCGTATCAGATATTCCAAAGCCTTAAGCAGTTCGAAGTGAGTAAGCGTTTTGTTGTTCGTACCTGTGAACGGTTCAAGGAATCTGGTAATGTTCATATTCAACACAAAAGAGGTGCCAAACGATCTGCCAGAACGAATAAAAAGATCTAATGTGTTAGGGAGCGAATAAAACGTAATTCGGCCGTATCTGGCCTTAAATTGAGCAAACAATTTCAAATGCCCCTGCTTCAACGAGGTCCTGCCCCTGCTTCAACGAGGTGATGTGGATTGCAAGCCGTACAAGAAACGACGGGATCATGGGTTGACGGAGCGTCAAAAGCAAGCCAGGGTCCAAAGAGGCAGACATCTCTGGGTTCGGCACGGTGACTGCGAGATTTTATTTGCGGATGAAAAGCTTTTCCTCCTTCAGGACAGTCATAATCAACAAAATGATCGGGTGAATGGTAAAAGTTTTGCCAAGAGATAAACTAGCTGTAGTACGCTGTCAGAATGTATCGAAAATTTTCTCTTCTTTTCATACAACCTAACGTAATTCAACAATTACATCGAGCAAGTTTTGAAGGACCATCTGCTTCCTCATGCTTCAACGCTGTATGGGAATACACCATATTGTTTTCAACAGCACTCAGCTCCAGCTGACAAGGCAAAGAAGGCCAAGCGGAAAATTTACCCGATTTCATCGCAAGCGAGATTTCAACCCAATTGATTTCTTTGTTTGAGGTTATATGCTTCAACATATAGGCCCTACGAAAGGGCTTACCTTAGATCGATTCAAAAAAGATTTATTTGATATTTGGGACCAAATTCCTCAGGAAATCGTGCGTGCCAGCTGCGATGGGTTAACAAAGCGTTTTGCGCAAAGTTATCACGGAAAAGGGCGAGAGATTTGATTTTAAATAATATGGTTTGTTTCTATAACATGTATATGTAAAAAAATACAGTGACTTGGTTGATTTGTTTTGCTGTCATCCCATTTTGTTTTTATGACACCTATTGTGAGACACCCTGTATATAAAAATGAATTTCTATCTGCCTGTCTGTCCTTTATAGACTCGGAAACTACGGAACTGATCGGAGTAAAAATGTGTATGCAGGGGTTTTTGTGGCCGGGGAAGCTTCTTAAGATGGATTGAGATACCTTACTTTTTTTAAAAGAGGGACTCCTATACAAATAAAACACAATTTTCTGCATAACTCGAGAAATGATTAAGCAAATGGGACCAAATTTGGCATGTGGAGTTTTTAGATTGCTAGAAAATGTTTCTTTGGTGGTTTGAGACCCTTTCCCATTCTTAAGGGGCGGGGGGGTAGGGGCTCTCATACAAATAAAACACAAATTTCTGCATAATTCGAGATATATTTAATCAGATGAAACCACATTTGGCATTTGAGGATTTCTGGAGACAATTACTCTGTAGAAACAACCACATCCAGGGTTAAATTAAGCGCAAATACCAACAATTTTCACTTGACTATTAATGCGTTTCATTTGACCATGTATACGATTGAAACTAACCATGCTAGGGTTGATATCAACATGAGTTCTGTCAAATATTGCACAAATGTTGAAGGCTTAACCATAAAAGTAAAAAAATGACTGAATTTAATGGTAGTTTTGGATATAGTAGTTTCTTACTGCAAGTTTTTTTCAGTGTATATATAAAAATGAATATTTGTTTGTTTGTCGGTCCACCTGACCCTTCAAGAGTCGGAAAATACTGAGCAGATCGGCGTAAAAAATTGTGTGCAGGGGTTTGTGAAGCTGGAGAAGATTCTTATGGTTGTTTTAGACCCCTCTCTCCTCTGGAACGGGGGGCTCTCATACAAATGAAACTCAAATTTTAACCAAACATAAGAATTATCCAGGTAACTAAAACACAACACGTGTATTTCTCGGGTAAAAAGCATATTCTGATAGAAGTTTGAACCCTTATTTTGTCAAGAAAACCAACAACCATAAACGTTTAACTGTTTTTTGTTGTTGCCAGTTCTATTAAAATTTCATTGATTTAGTTGAAAGCGTAGCCGTGCTCCTACCGGGTTCAGCTAGTACGTAATAAAATAAATGAGAAACCCCTCTTGGGCCCCCTTGCTTTGCCCTCATTATTTCTTTCCTAGATGGTAAGTATACTATGAAAACATAAGGAAATCCCATGTCTTGAAATATTGAAAGGCGAATCTGTTCCCTGTTGGACACATACCGGTGTAAAAAATCAGCTGTGAAGAGACTTTCCATTAGTTACGAGTTGGTTCGTTTGCTAGGTAGAAATTTCTTCTACATTTTCTTTCCTTAATGTCATGACATTTTTTTACATGACATGTCATAGGAATCGAAAAAATAAAGTTTTGTCTTTCATACGATACCCACACACTATATCATCGCAAAAAAAAAAAAAATGTAACACGGGATGTTCGTGCTGCTTAATTTTCGCCTTTTGGTCTCACAACATTTGAAACTAGCTCTGCTTCATCGGAGCCCAATAGTTTTCGATTGAGCAATTGCAGGTTAGCAGGATTTGGCACAATACTAGGGTAGAGAAGCACCATACTGCAAAAAATGAGCGTAGGTGTAGGTTAACGGTTACCTCGTGCTTGGAATAGGGTCCCGGGGAGCTGAAGCCGTTCCCTACCCTATCTTTGTTGGCTTCATTTCACTCCATCAAGCCAAATCTGACCAAAATAAAGTGCTCTACGATGAGCCATCGAATGGAAGGCAGCAATCCTTTTTGCAGTCTCTCGTTGTGCTAAGTTTTTTTGTTGATTCTGCCGGTGTTCATGAATGATTTTCTTTTCTGCCAAAAAGAACAAATTGCTGGCCAAACAAAGTATTGTATCGAAGGAGAATTTGACAGCTTTTTGTCCAAAACGTCAGATGTTGTATTTTTGGCCCTTGGCAGTATAGAAACTTAGTCCTGGAGGGTGTTTATTCTATACCAAGATGTAAGTTTCTTCACCCATTGTGACACATGAATATTTCGTCAAATAATCACATGACAGTTTTTGAGTAAGTGATTTTGCCGACAAATTGTGCTTTTCATTGCGGTTGGAGACTTTTTTTTTGACTTTGTACTTGTGATTTCACTATGTGACTTTCAATCCGTAACAAATCCATGCGACATTACCATTTTCCGAGCAACAGTTCGAATAAAGTGGTTTGGGTTCCTTTCTAGCATCTCCTTTGCCTTCTTGCCCATAGCATTTCCAATATGTTTGCCATTTGTTTTCTTTTCAATAGTCAAACATTCAGAAAATGTAAACAATACAATATGAACTGTAATCTTGAGCAAAAATCCAACTTTTTCACGAGTGCTTAAGAAATTTCAAAACCGATCAAAGTTCTTTTTACTCTGTTGAGGTGAAATATTTCCCTCATATCTGAGATATTTCAAAAACTTCAGTGTTCTAAATGTGTCCAGACTATCGCGCATACAAACCTTTCTGGTGGAAAGCTTGGCCTACTGCAGCAACACAGCCAACACAAACGATGCGACAACAGCGACCGGCCAGAAACAAGCCCCCCCCCCCCGTGCCCCTTCCCCTTCCGAATGCCATGCAAATATTTTCGACCATATCCATATTTATAAAACGCTTTCATTTGTTTGTTTATTTATGTTCTCCGATGTGCCGCCATACGGCTGAGCTAGCAGAAAGCATTTCTGCTGCAGTGAGGATGCAAACAGTTTTTTTTTCCAAAGAGCCTGGCTGCGTTGTGCAGAGTGCATGTATGCGATATCCATCCCAAACCCCCCACCGAAAGCCAACAACTTCAAGCTAGCCAGCATACAATTGGAAAGCGCCGGCCTGCCTGCCTGCCTGCCGTATGTACCCATTATGTATGTGTGTTCGGAATGCACGGGCGGAGGAGGTTTTTTGGGCACGACTTTTCACTTTTGGTTTGTAGTTTTACACTTTATCTGCAATTTTCGACTCTTTGCGCTTCATCTGCCTACATACAGCTCCTGGGTCGTCCTCTGGCGCTTGCTCAACGCTGAAAGAGAACTATTTTTGGCTTGAAATATATATATTTCATGTTTCGTATGGGGAATAAATGTTTTTGTGGAAGCATGATGTGCGGATCGTTGGTGAGATAGCTAGGTCTACTAATGTTGTGTTGAAGTCATATGTTGAGAAATTGAATGTTATCTCTGATGGGATGTTTTCGTGGCATTTGTGGTAGAAGCGGTAGGGATATTTGATCCGATTCATTCTTACTTTTAAGACAGGATAAGGATTTGTGTTTCGATCATACCTTATACGAAACGACATTTAATTTTTCTATGGTGTGCAATAGAATAAACTAGCAAAAACAAATCCCATATGTAAATTTGAAGTGGAAAGGATGAGACCCCAAGTAAGAATTCAAGCTCAAATTGGTTTTATTCATGTTATATGGCAGTTGTATCAAAGCATTATGGAGCTTATTTGGTTTAATCAGGACATTTTCAAAGTTAAGGTGGTTTTGATTGATAAATAGTTCTTAAGAGTGATTAAAGAACCCTTGAAGAAACATCCATAAAACTAAATCATTGATAATCCACCTTATAAGTTATTTTATAAAATACTTGATCCCCTCTCAATACATCGTTTTGCAACTTTCATAAAACCTGATGAAATAGGAAAATAGTCTTGAAAACCTCCTTAAGTATGGGCCTTTTCGAACTTATGAGGGTTTTATGGCTGTTTTATCGATGTTATGTAAAATATCTAGTTTTATGCGTGGTTTTATCAAATGTACCTTAACCTTGAATTTCCTACTTGAGACATTATCTAGAGCGACGCTTCCGTGCCTTATCCCTGAAATTTGAATACTTTTGGCTGAAGATCACTTTTTTTTCACAAATTGTAATCCACCTACGGCCAGTTAATAATCTTGCCTTGAAACATTGAGGTATGAATCCCTTCCGGTATATTGATAAAATTCAAAATTATATCATATCTTGTTATGTCATCTAGCTGCATGATTTTTTAAAACATGCCTTTAGATATTTATAGTGGCCAATATTATTGGGGACCATCAACCTCAATAATATTGGCTACTTCTGATGGCGTCCGAAAATGGGATTCCCTTGGATAAAGAGAGTCATATTACGAGTAGAAAGTACCAAATCATGTCATGCGACAAATTAAACTTCATGATTTTATGAGAAAAGGTATTCATTTCAATGGTCCCTTATCATGTTGGTCACTTATGATTTTTTACAATATTTCCAGTACTTCTCATCAAACACCTCCTCATTTCCTCCTTTCCAACTCTTAGTTTTCAATTTTTTGGTTTAGCTCCTTGTTTATCGTGATTTTTAGACCTGGGCTGGTTCATCTCTCGTCAAAGTCACTCAAATACCTTTCGAATATTTCCGCAAATTGTCCGGGGTGAGATTCGAACTCGTGAGTTTGGCGTGAAAAGTATGGATGCTAATCTCTACGCCGCACAGTGATTCCATTCCATACAAAAGGCGGAAAAAATCTAAAAATGGATTTTACGTAGCTAAGTAATCTGTTTACAAGTAATTTTGGGCCGCTAATTTCAAATATGCCATCTAAATTGTAATATTAAGTCATACTTCCAAGATATGGCCACTTTATGGTCCCCTAGAATATTCGGAACATCCAATAAAATGGTAAACTCATTAGTCTTATCCTAAAGCAGAACGTTTTTATTTTATTTTCAAAACCTTTTGCACATAAAATGAAAGAAACAGAGCGATTTGGATTTGAGTATTCAGCAATTCCATACAAAAAATATAAAGTGGATCATCAAATTTCGCTATATTTGGTAAGTTTGTTCCTCGGTGATAAATATAAGATTTCAATTCTGCATTTTGTCAACAGGGTTACCCATATCTCAAAATAGGGTGGTCCAAAAAAACTTATTTTTCAGTTCTTATATTATCTGATGGAATTTACATCCAAATCCGAATTTGGCCACTTTTCCGGAAGAATTCGGAATATCAACCCGGATGTTGTCAATGTGGATCTGAACTTTTGATATCATCACCATAGGACTAATTTTCGTATTCTCATATAATTTGAGGTGTCACATTATGGGCTTTGATCTAAGTCATAATTTGCCACTTCCCCGGGAGTATCTCTGAAATCAGTCAACCATTGGGACCACGGTACCATTCATTTGGCGGTTCTTTCATACACTAAACACACACATAGTCACACATAAAATTTTGGAAAGAGAAACTTCAAATGGTGTATAAAATTTAAAAAATATTTTTTTTTTTTGTAAAATGAGGAAGTTGATACTTCGACTTTTTTCGGCCTTGGAATCACTGTGCGTCAGAACTTCTCAACTTTTCTACTTCCCCTTCTATATGTTCCATAGTTTTTTAAACATTTTCCTCATTCATATTGTCTACTTCTATTTCACTTGTTTTATGCTTCTTACGTTGTACTTCCTTCAAATTCTACTGCTTCATTTTCTTCTTCATCCGTTCCCGGTTTTTTTCTGCTTCTTTCGCTGATTCCACTCCACTTCTCTTTGCTAACTGTTGTCCATCAGTTTGTCTATTTCCGCACTTGTTTCTATCACTGTTTCTTCTTTCGCTTCTGTTCTTCCGTTTTTTGATGGACTTTTGTTCGTCCGTTCAGATTTACATTGTTTAAAAAATTGTATGACTCTATGCCGGACTATGGTTGTTTGTTTTAGCTGAACCAATCACGTGTCGAATAAACTTTTCCACCTATCTCAGCCGTTTTTCGGTAAATTTTCATCAAACCTTCACTGCTCCCGGCTCCTGCAGCACTTTACAGACATGTACTTGTACGTACCGACCGCGGTGAACGTGAATTAAACGGAGAAAAAACCTCAGTGAAATCGAATTACCTAATGAACCGATCCTTTTCAAACTTTTAGACATTAAAAGATAACCCATTAGTAAGCTTTTGGAATATTTATTTCATTCAACTTCAATATCATAGCCGTACGATCGCACCTTACGCTTAACTCCACTCGTTAGGTTATGTACAACATTTCGCTGCAGCTTCTACTGAACGGAAACCCACGTGTTCTTCATGCATTCCTTAGATTTAACCTCCTTGGGATGCTTCCGTAGTGCTTGTTTCATAAAAGCCCAGTATTTTTCGATGGGCCTTTGTTCCGGTGGGTTAGGGCGGTTCATGCCCTTGGCTACCAAAGTGACCCCTTTGGCTTCGTACTACTCCAGGACAACATTTGAATAGTGACACGAAGCCAGATCCGGCCAGAAGATCGTACGGCCCCCCTAGTAGTGCTTCAACAAAAGAAGCAGACCTTTCTATAGACACTCCTTGAGGTAGATCTCCCCGTTGACAGTCCCGGTCATCACGAACGGTGCACTCCGTTTGCCACATGAGTAGATTGCCTTACAAGTCATGAATTTCTCGGCAAACTTTGAATGTTTCTGCTTCCTTACTTCCTCCGGAACATCAAACTTGTGCTGGGCGGTGAAAACCCGTAGGCCCGAAAGCTGATGGAAGTACATGGAATCTTAAAATTTGGAATTTAGATGAATTGGGAGTTTAGCTGCCCGACTATAAGCTAAACTAAGCTTGTTGATTTTATTAGAGTATTCTGGAAGCAATTTTTCCTGAAAGCACACTTCAAATAAGTATTGAAACGGGACAAGAACCATAAGTATTAAATGTTGAAGTGTTAACAATGAAATAAGAACTGTTAAATAGTTCATTAACTGTTCTTAGTAATTCAATTGATACTTCTACTGGCAATGTCTTTGGCAGTTACTTACATTAACCCACCGTTGAGCGATTACCTCATCTTCAGCCTGGATTTGTTTGAATACTGCATTACAAATGTCGAAATTTAGCGCTGTTAAAATGATTCGAATCGACAGGCCAAGAAGAAGAGGCGCTCAATGAGCAAGGTGGATCGATCAAGAATTGAGCTACCAGTACAAACTAGCTGAAGAAAGCAAAGGTCTCTACATATAGCATACTTTCGTTGGAGGCTCATATGCACACTAGTGCCACGTAGTGAATGAGTTCCGAACTGATGTGACTTCCAATCGGAAGGGCTTGATCACTAGTACAAGTTTGTTCAAGAAAGAAATGCCCTAACTAATAAGTCGCTCTAGATATAACATAAAAAACTGAAAGCCCATATGCACAATAGCGCCATATATGGAGTGAAGGGGTTCAGCGTTACCTTGTAGGATCCTGATAGCTCAGCAGTGGAAATGGGTTGCCCATGCAAACCCCGACATCGTTGGGTAAACGAACTTCTTCGTAACAAAGGGTGCTAGCATGCATGCACCAAGCACAATGTCCATCAGCACTTGACGATCAGGCTGTTTTCTACTTGTGACGTTCTTATTGTTCGATTAAACACGCACTGGTAAACTAATACACCTTATTATAACAAGGCACTAAAATGCAATGTTCTTTATTTGCTTAAATCTAACGTGTATTTTCAGCGTTAAATTAACACTTAACGATTAATACGAACACCATTAAAAATTGTCGTGGGTCTCCTGCCCGTGGGATACCGTAGACTGGTTGAGGTGGACTGATTATTGCTCCCGAATGATCACCGTAAATAAGTCAGCCCGTCGCGATGCGATGTTACCAGTCGGCTTCTGAGAACGAGTGATACTTTCACTGCTGTTATCTTCGCTGGATACTATACTGTCATCCTTATCACCCCTTAATTGTGACAATCGATGATGATGATGATGGCGAGATAATGGTTGATGATGCCTGCTGATGCTGCGTAGTGAGAGGGAGTAATCGAATGCTTAAAGGGAGATGATTTTATCGGTGTGTGGAATCTTGATCATCCGAGCGTGGTGCGGTGATAGTGGCTTGATAATGACAGGGTTGTAGTTGGATGGATCGTCATACTTCTGTACATGGAGAGAATTCCGAAAAAAAAATCCACTATTCGGAAGGCTTGGCCACTTACACAAGTTTGCTGAAGAAAGCAGTGTCCTAATTATTAAGGATCTCGAGATATAGCATAATAAACCTTAGAAGAAAAATTAGTAATCTCCATTTAATTCCAACTACCTTGCTTATCTCGACAGACAATGCGTACTACGTCTGACAATGTGCAGATTTTCAGTGTCTCGTAATTAATAACTCGACTCGACCAGTCGAGTTGTTAGTACGAGACACTGAAGAAGTCTGCACATTGTAGACGAAATACGCGTATCTGTCGAAGATAAGCAAAGGTAGTTGGAATTAAATGGAGATTACTAATTTTTCTTCTAATTTATAGTTACACGTATTCCACTAAACAGCTCAAACCCTCTAGGATTCATAATAAACCTGCCGGCTTATATGCACACTAGCGCCACACAGTGAGTGAGTTCCAAAAATATGGGACCACCACCCAGAGCTTGGCTACAAGCAGAAATTTGCTGAAGAAAACAATGCCCTAATTATTAATAGTCTCTTGATACAACATTAAATAATCTGGAACCTCAAATCCATACAAGCGCCGCGTAGTGAGAGAATTCCAAACACATTTGAATACCATCTAAAATAGCTTGGCCAGTAGCACAAATTTATTTTCGTAAATTAGCTTTCACTCGTTTCGTAAAAATGGATTTTGTACAAAGACCCAATGTATCGTAAATTGTAAGAAACATTCATATTCCTAGTCATCTAACAAAATGCTATCATTACACTTTCTTTGTACAATGCACAAAATGAATTTCGTGAAGACCAGCCAATCGTTGCTTCTCTTCGGGGATGATGGGAAGCATTCATTTATCCCAACATTGAAATGATAGCGTTGTCGAGAGTTAGAACCCCATGCACAATAATCAAGTAACTTCTCACGAGGCAACATGACCTAGTTAGATCAACCACGGACGCAACCACAGCTCACCCTGAAAATGCAGGATCGAATCCCATGTCACGAACGACTTCTCGTGGTTGCGCTTTTTTTTTTCAATTATATTTTTAGCCGATAAAGTAGATCTGTCAGTCGTTCATGCAATCACCAGAGAGACGTTTTTTTTATATCGGTAACAAATTATCCGTAGCTCTTTTTATTGTTTTCGTAGAATGAACGAATGTTCTCACTTTGGCAATAAATGCTTAGTGCTTGTGACATTTGCGCGTGTAGCATTAAATACGAAGGTAATTTCTTAAAAAGTACAAATTAGTTTCGTTGCAGAAAACAACGAATAGATTTGTTAGTCCTACCTTTGGTTTCGTAATATAAACGAAAATTAATTTTCAGTGTTCTAGCGCAAGGTAGTGAGTGAATTCTAAACGTATGTGATCATCAGCTGGATAGACTTGGTCACTATTTAAGGAATTTACTTAAGAAAGTTATATCGTAATATGTAAGGCTCTCGAGATACAGCATAATCAAACTAAAACATGATATGTACACTAGCGCCACATGGTGAGAGAATTCCAAATATATGTGACTACCATCCGGAAGGGCTTGGCCACTACAACAATTTGGCTGAGGAAAGTATCGCCATCACTAGTATGCACACTAGCGCCGTGTAGTGACCGAATTTCGAACTTAAGTGACCTCGTCTACGAAGGGCTTTGGGATAAGTTTACTGAAGACCAATATGTCCTAACTGGTGAGGCTCTTGAGAGGTCCTAAGATGAAACCAATTACCCCTTATCCCAACAAGTCACTGCACTCATATTTAGTAACTAGAAAATAAAGTACCTCTAGCGGTGAAATTTCCAACTAAAGCAGAATTCAATGACACAAATTTGTTGGTCCAACTTCGTTTTGTGCGTTCCAACTAAAAATCAAAGCCCATCAGTCTCGTTGTGGTAAATTGAACTTAATTTATTTCCTCTTCCTCTAATAGTAATTTTTAGGGAGTAGTGCATTTTCAGTAGGTAAACACTTAAGAAGGATGCACACTCGGAGAACGACAGCTGCTGGCAATCGGTTCACAATCGAAAAAAAAGCGCATGACACATTGTCGTAACGTGAAGTGATTAGCTGTTGTGTTTGACATAATAACAGTGGATGTTTGAGAAAATATAAAGAGGAATAGACTCAAATTCTTGCATTAGTTCAAAATTTTTTCATAGTTAATATATGAAAAATGTTCAAGCAACTCATCTATGGCATATTTGGTTGCAGCAACTTGATTGTGACTTAACTGAGTCACATTGTAGTTATTTTTACTAATTTTCAATGAATGCTCTACTAGGAACAAGTACTTGACAACTAGTGGCTGGTATTGCAGCCCATGAATTGCGAACTATAGATCATAGTTTAGCAAAAGCACTTTTAGAAATAAGGTCTGTATCCGCAATAATCCGGACACCTCAAAACATGAATAAAACATGCATTTCGTATTATATTTCCGTCGTAGTTGTTCATTTCAGATTGATGGGATTGGTATAACAATTCGTGAAGACAAAACATAGTTATTCGGTATTTGCATAAAATTTTCGAACTTTGCGCTTAACTCCGTCCATTAGGGTTTGTACAGACTCTTCAGAAATTGCAGAAGCTGTCTTTGTCCTAATTTGCTGGAAGTGTTTGATGTCTTTGATTCCTTGCTTTTTTCCAGAAAGCTTCCGCTTCATCAGAGCCCAATATCTCTCGATTTGTCGTAGCTCTGGGTAATTTGGCGGGTTTGAGGTTTTTGGTACAATGTTCACTTGATTTGCTTGGTACCCCTCCATCAAAATTTTAGCATAGTGACATGATGTCAAAACGGGCCAGAACAAAGGTTTTTCTTTGAGACTTTTGATGAAGGGTAGCAATCGCTTCTGCAGACACTTTTTCTGACAGATCTGTTTGTTGATTGTGCCTGTAGTGAAGATTTACTCTTTTTGGCACACGTGCAAATTGCTTGTTACACAAGGTATTTTCTGGGAAATTTCGATGCCTTCTTCGTTCTGAAATGCTCAACTGTAGCATTTCTGGCCGTAGCAGAATGAAAAGCCAGCCCTGGAAGCTGCTTGAAATCCCTTCACGGCATAAATTTTATCGTCCTTAACAACGCATGAAAACTTCGTCAAATATTCGCAGTACAAACGTCGAGCCCGTGGTTTTGCTGCCAAGTTCTGTTTGTCGTTGCGACTTTGGTTTTTGGACAAAACCAGGCGACATCTCTATTTTACGAGCCACCGTTCAACATGGAGAGATTTGGGTTTTTCGTTAATCATCTTTTTTCCCACTTCTCGGTTTCCTCTCCACCGTCAAACGTTTAGAAAATGATTTGAGCACATCGTGAACAGTGGATTTGGGCAAATCCAATGTTTTGCAAGGTCCCGTATTGACAAGTCAGGATTTGCCGTACGCCCGTACAAAATTTGCTCGAGCACTTGTTTTTATTTCGTCGCCATCTTTAATACTAAACATGAAATGTAAACATCAATCAAAGTCTTTTTCATCACAGACTCTCAGCTATACCACAGTGAAATTTTTCATTCCTACGTGCAATATTTCAAAAGTTACAAGGTGTCCGGAATAATGTGGATACAGATTTTAGTATTACAAACATTAGAAATTAGAAGTCTGCACAATTTGTTTATCGAAGATGACACAACAATAAATAAATGAACCGTAAGATAATATTTGATGGTATTGATACTTATTTTATACGAACAAAATTTCAATTTGAATCACCTCACTTCACTCCCATTGTCTGGCAAAATCCTTTGATACAGCCATACATAGTCATTTATTAAGAATCAGTATAGACTTTTTGAAAAGCTATCCAACGACCCCGATGAACAAGGGGACAATTGGTATGTGAAGCTCATCGCGATAAGCTCCGCTTCCTTTGTGTCGATCCCAATTCCTGTCCTGTATGGAAGTCACGCTGCTGAGACGGGACCGAGATGTAAAAATTTGTTTCCCCAATATTGGAATAAATACCGACCTTTCCCCGCCGCCAGCAACACCGAGTGTGCCAATAATGGAAGAAAAGAGCAGCAGCAGCAGCAGGGGAAAAAGGTGTTTACAAATCGAAAGAAATCCAAAAGTATTGATGTTCTTGGAACTTTTCCTGTGAAGTTGCGCGCTGCTAGGAGAAAAAGGGATTACCCAGCTGGGTCCGGGAAAAAGTTGGAATATGCTCGCATGTACACTTTGCCTGTCTGCGCTGCTCCCTTCATCCGAGTTTGCATGAATTGGAATTGACGCAATTCTACAGCTTTTGAATAACAGATGTAGCAAAGCAACACAACCGAAGCAGCCAGAGCTGAGCAATATTGCGCTCTGTTTTTTCTTTGATCACACACGGCTTCAGCTGGAGTTCTTTTTGATATTAGAACCATTGTTAAATTTTCGCAGAAAATATGGAAAATAAATTTTTCCACTTTTTCATCTTGTGAGCGCTGAGTCAAAACTCAAACCTCGATGGCATGAAAAAAAAAAAAAGCTTAAACGAGCATTACATAAAATATATTTCCATTTTCATTCGAGCCATTCCGTCCGATGGAATTCGAGGCACAAAAAGCGAACTTTTTGCCACTCGACGAGTGTCGCCTCGCCTGGTCTGGTCTGGTCTGGTAGGTTTTATTTCACTTCCACTGTTGGAGCAAATTATTCTAGTAAAAGTGCACGACTGCAGCGCCGGCGCTGGCAGAGGAACTCAATTTCTGCCCGTGGAGGGAGGGGGGGGGTTAGAGTAGAAATTAAAAATACCACTCACTCTGCGGGTGTGGCGGAAATGCTCACTTGCAGGAATGGGTTCATTAAAAATTAACCGATGCATTTTTTATGCGCTTTGTCCCGATATTTCCATTAAGTCGTAATGGTAATGCTTTGGTGCGGGGTGGCCACGAAGCACCAGCTTTTGCCTTTTGCCGTAACACTAAGTTGTCATAATACGGAAGTGGGTGGTTGGGGTGGGGTTTATGGAACTGTATTTTAATTATCAAACGTTATTAGTTGTTTTTTTTGCAATATCCTATGACTATGAAGTTCCATTTGTGGATTTAAGTGAAGTAAAAACTGATTCCTCATGATCCAGTAAAAACTTTCCGTGAATTCGTAACGTCCAAGAGCATCTGAAATAAAAACTGAATCATAGAGAGTGAACGGGGGATGTGCACTACGCATTGTGGAGGATAATAACTTTGATTAAATCGGGTTTCAGAAAAACTAGATTAATTAAAAGATGAAGCGAGCAACGGTATCATTTTATTATTCGTTGAGCGCAGTGTCCATTAGAATGTCCATTAGAGTGTGCTATTGTTGTATGGGAAAACGTTAACGTTACCAGATAAACTAGTACAGTCAACACGATCTGATGCTTGAACATGTGTGTTTAGTCAGTTTTTAAGTTTTATGTCCCTAGAAAGGGATGTTTGATTTTCCGTAAGAGTGTATCGAATATAAGCTATCCACATACATTTGCGTAGTACACATGTATTTGTGATGGTTTTTTATGCTCTGAACACTGCATGCTGTGCGTTTGACTGTCAGCTTTCTTTTGTTTACTTGTTTGTGCGGTTCAAATTCTGTTTGGAATTCATCATGCGAGCGTTAAAACCATCATTAATAATTTTGGGGAACACTATTCTTTGGATGAGCTACCAGGAAGAGGCAGAAAACCCAGTTCTTCCAATCCGAAACTGGAGCAGAAAGTGGTATCTCTAATCATGAAGAACAAATCAATGTCAATACGTGATTTGGTCAAAAAAGCAGGAACGAGTGTCGGAATGATCCAGCGTATCAAGAGGCGAAACCACCTGAAGACCTACAAGAAGCAGAAAATCTCGAAACAAAGTGCAGAACAGAAGAAGCGAGCAGCAACAAGGGCCCGGAAATTGTATTCGCGTCTTTTGCAGCGTCCGGATGCATGCGTTTTGATGGACGATGAGACCTATGTAAAGGAGGACTCAAAAACCCTTCCAGGTCCACAATACTTTACTGCCGTCGTTGGAGAGGATGTGAGCGATGCGGAAAGGTCGATTCAAGTGGAGAAATTCGGTCGAAAGGTACTGGTATGGCAAGCAATATGTTCCTGTGGTTTGAAGTCAACCGTTTTTTACACTGCCGGAACTATAAATGCGGAAATCTATCATTCTGAGTGTCTCCAGAAGAGATTGTTGCCTTTATACAAGAAGCATAGTACACCTCCACTGTTTTGGCCGGATTAAGCGTCGGCTCACTATGCCAAAACCACTCTCAATTGGCTTGCGGAAAAGGGTATAGATTTCGTTGAGAAAAATAACAATCCACCAAATTGCCCTCAGCTTCGACCCATCGAACGTTACTGGGCAATCGTGAAAAGGGTCTTCAAGAAGACTGGTAAGGCAGCTGGGAACATGCAGGAGGAAATTTGGGCTCAAGCGTCCAAAAAATGCGATGCAACACTTGTCCGGAACTTGATGAAGAGCATTCAATCCAAAGTTCGAAAATACGTGAAGTTTAACCTCGTACAATAAAGAATTAATTTTTTGTATGAATAAAATATCGGTTCTCAACATAATTTGAAAGAAAGTTTGTGGATAGCTTATTTTCGATACACTCATTATGATGAAAGGGCAACGGTTGTGCTGACAGTCAGTGATGATTGTGTTAAAAAGATCGACCAGCTGGAGACCATTATCCTTATCGTGTTGTAGATGGTTGAGGGTCTGTTTGGAAATTCAAAGTCAATTATTAATGATAGTTTGTGAAAATGGCCAGTCGCGAAAATCTCCAACTGATTGAAACAATAAACTTGAAAGTCTATCGGGAAGTAATACAAATGTTAGCGTTCAATTATTCGTTACGGTCGCTTTTTTTTAAAGTTCAATTTGACTTCTTCCCTTCCGATAGATGTGATCTAGATAAAAAAAAAAGCACAGATGTTAGGCCAGCATTAGCAAGCAACAGTGTGTCAAATATTCACTTTTTGTACTTAATAACATAAGAAAACTTTGACGAATGATATTCCCCTTTATTCTCTCACTCTGCAACAATAACATGTTTTAACTTGAATGTATTACAGCAGAACACGAAAGAAAACAACAAAATGTTGTATTGATGATGGGAAAGAGACAAGTCGCTTTGAGAAAGTGTTGTGATCCGCACATATGTTGCAATGACGTTGTTTTCATGTAACGGCGACAAAAAAAAAAACTTTGTCATTCAATATTGCAACACACTACCGACAGCAACATTGCTGTATCAGCAACACGAAAAACAGCAACAATCAGCTGTTTCTGTTTAACAAAATAATTGATCTGAGTACCCAAGTAGCACCAAAAACATAAATCGAAAAGTTATATTTTCCATATGTCATGCTTTAGATCTATAAAAGTGCAATTTGACTTGTTTAGTCATGTAGACGTACGTTTCATGCTATTCGAATCTAGACTCATTTATTATGTCATATATCTGTTTGATGTTTTGAGTTAGGACATGTTTGTTTACATCTGACGTCTTGCGTATTTGCATAATATGTTGTACAAATGTAGTAACACAAGTCTTCCGTATTTTGAGAAACAAACATTTTCGTGAAATGTCATTTGCCAACACAACTAGTCAGGTATGTTTTGTTGGTGTCGTATTGGACGTCAAATGACAATCTGTACTTTTGAATAAGAACTTAAAACTATCAACAATCTATTTATATCACATTCATGTTTACCGCTGAAACATTTAAGAACCTAATTCGATTATGCCGGTATGATGGAAAAATAATATTGCTGTTGCCTTGTACAACAAACATTATTTGCACGGGTACAATTGCTTGTATGATGACGCAAAAACTGAAGTGTAATCGACCGATCATAAAAGTATTGGAAATCCATTTAATTTACTTTGATTTATTAACTTTCCTACTCCTGAATTCTCTTATGTTAAAAAGAGTAACAATTTCCTCGATCACATGGGCGCTGATTTAAATAACGATGTTATGGTTTAAGGGGATTCTAATTGTTCCATATCTCACATGTTAAAATGGTCGAGTGGTAAGAAGACCAATCTTCAAAGCTTAGAGTTTATGGTTCAAACCTAGTCCATGACTTCATTTTTGAAAACCGACTATGCTTTGTTTTACTGAAGTGCAAGATTTTTTTGTTTATGACCATTGTCGAACTTAAATTATGTTTCATAGGCTCCACCTTCTGCGCTGTTTCAATTCTATAGTAGTATCTTAAATAGTTTTCAATCTCCGAAACGGAAACATTATTATTTGTCACATTAAAGCAAAAATGCATACAGTTAAACATTTCGTGTTACTTGGGTAATAATAAAATTATAAAACCTGAAGAAAAATGCTTGTATAACATCACACACTGAACAAAAACGAACGTTATCTTCGGTAAACTTGTTGCAAATTGGCTATTCAATCAGAAAAAAATAAATACTTGCGTTTCTTGCTTGTAACTCAGAATATCCTGAACATGAAAAAGTTCGGAGCTAAGCTTCTACAGTTGTACGTAAGGCTTTTCTGTACATTCAAAGTTTTTCTTTTCCTCTGTTCGGGACATAAACCACTGCGACCAGTAATTTGATCTATTATAGTATATCTCGTATCCTTCGTTTAGTGCATGTCGAGTTACCTCATCAAATAGATAATGAGAATTCACATAAATGAAGACTAACCATGTTTTACTTATTCCAAGCGCATCCTCGCTTAATCGGAGCACAAAACGATTATTGTCACTTTTCATAATACATAAAATGTAATTAGGACTAAGATATGTTCCTTTGACTACAAAAAAAAAACAAATATGTTACCTAGTTTGAATTAATTCGGACAAGGGTTCGGTGGTAGATCAAATACCCCGTAACGCATCACGAAAAGGTGATCTACCAGCGTTACGGGTCACATTCAAAGTTACGATATCTATTCAACCATGTTTATTTAGTTTTTTTTGAAAGATCAACAAATATTATGAGATAATCTGGGATGTACTAGGTCGTTAAATCTGTCCTGGAGTTCAGAAATTAGGATCTACAGTTGTAACTGTGGCTTTTTCAGCTGTACAAAGTTACAACATGTATTCAACCGTGTTCACTGAATCATTTCGTAGGTCAACAGACATTTTTTTTAAATATTTCGGGATGTTGTAGGTCAAACAAAGTATTCTTGAGCTCATGAATTTGGATCTACAGTTGTAACTTTAACTTTTATAGATAAACAAATTAGCTATATGTATTCAATAAAGTTCATCGAATCTTTTGGAAGGTCAACTGACACTATGAGATAATCTGGGATGTTCTAGGTCAATCAAACTGCCCTGGAGTTCAGAACTTAGTACGATATGTTCAACCATGTTCATTGAGTCTTTTGAAAGGTCAACAGACATTTTGAGATAATCTGTTTTGTTCTTGGTCATCTTAACAGTCCTGGAGCTCAGAACTTGGGATCTACAATTTTAACTATAGTTATACGGATAGGCAAATTTACGATATTTATTCAACCATGTTCAATGGATCTTATAAATGGTCAACCGACATTATGATGAATTTTGGAATGTTTTGGGTCATACCAGACTGTTCATTATTTCATAAATTAGATCTCTAATTGAAACTGTAGCTTTCCAGATATACATATGTCCAATATGTATTTAACTATGTTCATTGCATCTTATGGAAGCACAACCAACATTATGAGTTAATGTGGGTTATCCAACCTATCTTTGAGTACTATACATAGGATCTATAATTGTAACTGTAGCTTTTTCGGCTATACAAAGTTATGATATGTTTTCAACCATGAATAGACTTTGTAATTCTGTGCCACCGACAAAAAAAAATACAATTACAACTGTAAATCCTAAAGTCTGACGACCTAGAACCTAGACCTAGACCTAGATGACCTAGACCTAGATGACCTAGACCTTTGAAATCGGATATCTCGGTTTGGAGATATTGACGGAACCAGTTTAAAAAATGCGCGGATTTTGGGAATTAATTTATGTTTCTCAGCAACCATCCTACCTTTATCCTGGAAGGCGATGTGAGAATCCTACGCGCGCTTTACTGGTTGAACGGAGTGGCGATAGCGACTATTTGAGAATGCGTCCTGGGTAACCCACAAGCGTGGTACGTGATTAGGTGCCGACAGTGGCCGTAACTAATTGGGGAACCGTGTAGCCTGCCAGTACGTCTACCGGAACTGTACACTAAAGATAACGGGGTCCCACAACGGCCGTTGTGCGATTTAAACGGTTGTCCACTTTGTCCTCTTTGTCCGTCGCTCGCGTCCTTTCCTTCACTGTCGTATTTTTTATTGTAACCTTAGGCTTCCAAACTATGAACTTTTTGTTGGGCTAGCAATTCAAGACCGTTTAGCTTGATGGTCAGTCTTGATAAATGTCACACTCGTTATGCTTTGTTCATACTACAGCGTTGCAACATAATACAAGGCTATCTTGATAACATTTTCCTTGTATATACTTTTCAAAACACCCTTGTATTATGTTACAAGCCTGTAGTCTGAACAAGGCATTAAGCTTGTAGTACACTGTTTGTCCAATAGCCAAATATTTGTCATAGGTAGATAGGCATCTGACAAACATCTATGATATCTGTCAGCTGTCTAGCTGCCTATGCCAAATATTTGGCTATTGGACAAACAGTGTACTACAAGCTTAATGCCTTGTTCAGACTACAGGCTTGTAACATAATACAAGGCTATCTTGATGACATTTTCCTTGTATATACTTTTCAAAACACCCTTGTATTATGTTACAAGCCTGTAGTCTGAACAAGGCATTAAGCTTGTAGTACACTGTTTGTCCAATAGCCAAATATTTGTCATAGGTAGATAGGCATCTGACAAACATCTATGATATCTGTCAGCTGTCTAGCTGCCTATGCCAAATATTTGGCTATTGGACAAACAGTGTACTACAAGCATTAGGCTGAAAAGCGTGGATTTTCAGGCAACATAACATTGACTACCTATATGTTTCAGGTGAAAATGAAATGATAACTCGTGACAACAAACGTAACCAGAAAAATGAATGTTCGATTTTTAAAATGCTTAGCCATTCATTTTCAACATAAATTTCGAAATGTCAGAAATGAAATTCGATAATCCACAATGGATATCAATTACCCGTTGGGTTCGGAAAATATGCCAGAGCAGCCCATTCTAAGGTATTCCTTCTCAATATTGCCAGCAATTGGTTGTTCCATGTTCAGATTAGCACTCAAAATCTCTTAATAATAAAAAATAATCATCACAAGAGATGATAATCAAATTTCGTCTAATGAAATTCATGCTTACCGAATAATAATCAAAACAACAATAACAGCAGATTTTGAACCGGCACGTAGAGCCGACTTCATTCATTGCAGCAAATAAAAGTTGGCATAGAGGTGACAGCGGTAGCCATGAAAACCGGGAACGTAAACATCATCATTACACTGGGATAAAAATCATTTTCACTTCTCATGGATATTTTATGAAAATCCAAGGCACTGCTTTCGACAAGTCATCGAATTTTCAACGTCCAGTGGTTCATTGGGTCACTGCCCTTGACAGCAAATTTTCGTCATCTTTCGTGGCCGTTATCATCCATTTAAGATGGCCATGCCTATCACCACTCCTAATGGACTCCCAATATGTGGTTGTTTGTAAATAACTGGCGGGTTTTGTAAGCTTTAGTGGGGTGGATGGCTGCGTTCTACCGTAAGCACTTCTAACTCTGCCTACCCAGGAGTTTGCTTATATGAGTGAAGTGTGCAAAAGTTGTAACTTTCATTGTTCTAGAATCAATTTAAGAAAAACTTTCCTGAAAAATTTCAAACAAAAAAGTTGCAGCAAAATAACTGTTTTTTATAGAGACACGCTAAGCTACGTAGGAAAAAATGCTCTTATTCGGTCATATCAAAAAGTAGAGAAAAATCGATACCACCAAAGTTGCTTAAAATTATTTATTCTAAAGGGTGATACGGTCAAAATTTGGTCAAGGGAAAACGCGCGTGTAAATCGGTGAAATCGTTTATTTAAAAAAATCAAATTAAATTTCTTTTTCAAGTTCAATTAGTATAAAATTCAGGAAAAATATTCAGTTGACACCGCTTTTCCAAATCCGAATTGCCGGGGCCTTACGCTTGACCCCTGCCATCAGATTTTGTACAGCCACCTTGACCACTTTCTTCGCCGCAGAAAGCCAGTTTGCCTTGAACTGCTGGTCGTCCTTAGCAGTTTTTGGTCTTCTTTAGGTTCCGCTTGACAATAGCCCAGTATTTCTCAATTGGGCGAAGCTCTGGCGTGTTGGGAGGGTTCTTGTCCTTGGGAACCACCTGCGCATTGTTAGCGGCGTACCACTCCATGGCCTTTTACCGTAATGGCAAGATGCCAAATCCGGCCAAAACAGTACGGAACAACCGTGTTTCTTCAGGAAAGGCAGCAGACGTTTATTCAAACACTCTTTCACGTAAATTTCTTGGTTGACAGTCCGGAAGCTATGAAAATGCTGCTTTCAAGCCACAGGTACAGATGGCTTGCCAAACCAGATATTTCTTTGCGAACTTTGACAGTTTCGTGTGCTTGAAAATATCTGCTACCTTTCCCCTTCCTTTTGCCGTATAAAACTCCTGTCCCGGAAGCTGCTTGTAGTCGGCTTTGACGTAGGTTTCGTCGTCCATTACCACGCAGTCAAACTTCGGTAACATCGTCGTGTACAGCCTCCGGGATCTTGCTTTGGCCGTCGTATTTTGTTTATCATCGCGATTTAGGTCACTACTACGCAAGTCGATAGTCCGGCTCGTTTTTTGGCTCGATGCACGGTTGTAGACGATACACCCAACATTTACGCAGCATCTCGGAGAGATAAGTTTGGGTTTCGCTTGAAACTACCGGCAACTCTCTTTGTCGTCTCAGCGGCTTCCGAGTTTTCGAATTTCCTCCCAAATCCAGACTTCCTGAAGCTGTCGACAAACGTTCCCCAAACCTTTAATTACATTGTAACGGTTGATTTGGCAACTTTTAGCGATTTTGCCAACTTTGCGTGCAGTAGCTCGGATTTTCGCGTGCGCGAGCAAAATTTTTGATACGCTGCTCTTCTTGCTTGGACGGCATTTTGACAACTGAAGAAGTGAATTCCAAAATCAAAATAGGAGCAACATTCTACACACACACCTTCAAAATGAGAGTGTTCAGGTTTTTAAATGCAAAATTGAAAGAAATACGTCAAGTTGATATTGACCAAATTTTGACCGTATCGCCCTTTACAACGTTTCTGAATAATGTATGCTTTTATTTCTGCATATAGAAAAGTTAGATTTTTCGATTTATCTGAAAATAAGGATCACACTAGTTTCCATTCACACCAAAAGAAGCACCTTGTTATTAGAGACAACATTGTAGAAGACAATTTTGCTTCAAAAATTTAAACTAAGGCTGAAAATGTATCTTGCTAGCTAAACTCTCATTCTAGACCACTGAGCAATGATTTTGTAATATTAATCTTTTTGCTGATGATACCGTGTTGTTCATTGTAGCTAAAAGCCTTGATGAGGCTGTTTCACATTTGAATGCAGATTTACGTTCTCTGAGTAGATTGTTGACACACAACAAATAGTTGAAATTGAACATAAGTTAAACTAAATTCATGGTAATTTCACGGAATCGAGTAACATGAAGACGTCTCTATTAAAATTGTTGATGAGACAATTGATCGCGATGTTGAGAGATTGATTATCTTGATGTGGTTATTGATAGTTTGCGTTGACTCTCCACGTGACGATGTCATCAGGAAATGACCAGAAGTACGGTATTCTCTGCCGATTGAAAAAGGATTTATCTGTTGTTAGTAGAATATATTTGTACAAATAAATTATCTCTCCTCACATTGAATTTTACCCTTGCATTTTGTTTTAAGATGATCAAACACAAATATCGATATCACAGCGTTGGCCAAATAAGATAATGCGTTCGATTTTGATATTTAAAAGGTTCACTTCTTTTTTTTTGGTCAGATGCCCTACAGTGGCTACACTAAAAATAATCAGTACATAATTAATGGTAAAAATCTATTAGTAATTCTAAAAGATTTGATTTGCCACACATAAACAAAATCCCCTTAGAAGAGCAAATGAAAATTACGTGTCAAATGAATAATATGTGCGGCCACCCATGGAATTTAGATGGAACCAAAAGAACTATGTTTCCTGCACATAGATTTCATTGTACAAAGCAGATAGCAAAAATCTCTGTGTGGACACATAGAATCTATCATTAAAATATTATCAGTGTATGGATGAAGCAAAAAGTTTTGTGTATTTGACAATGGTGTTCATTCAAGTTGAATGATTCAATTAACGGTTTGCTCGATATTTTTTTAATCGAATTGAAAGGGGAAGTTATATTCATAAATATAACACTTAAAACGCGAATGATGTTTAAACACCATAACTGTTGTATGGAGCTTCTCAAAATTCTTTGTTTTTTAAAGATATAAATGTTTTCAATTCAATGTCACGTGCAGCAACACTATCCGGTTTTAGGAGACAATCTATTTCATACGTCAAAGCTGGTTTTTGATCCTGACTAATTTTGTATGTTGACGATGTTATGTCAACGGATATTTTCTATGGTTTATTTTTAAATGTTTTATATTTGTCATGTGGCACAAGCAAATTATACTTTCGCCTCAATGATGATTATGGATTTAAAGTTTTTTTTTTATTTTGTTATAGTAATTTAAAGTAGTATCTTTTTTTTTGTATTTTACAAAAGTTTGAGCCTCTCGCTCGTAAACAGGTATAGATGACTGTTTTTTTTTTTTCAAACAAATTGAAAGCTCATGCTGTTTGAGGGATACGTGGAACCAGTATTGGTTGAATGTAAGCAGTTAGAAGCAGTATTGATTGCATGTAAGAAATGTGAAAGTGCGGTTGCTGCCCATTGATATTGAACTTAGTGAGATTTTTAATTACTGGCAATGCCTTGGATTTTGTCGCCCTTTTTGATCACTGGGCTATGCTATGGAAATTTGAAGTTGAAGTCAACTGCATTTTTTAATTTATAACTTTACTATATAGTGACGGAAAGTGACACAGGAGTTTATATCTGTAAAAGAAATCAGATCGGTTTTGTTCTGTTTGTAAATCTGATTAAATTGTTGTTCAATAATAAATTATCTAAGACATAAACCATCTTGCTCAAATCTTTGCGGGTTAATGTGGTGGGGCCATCATCATTCATTAACAGTTACTTACATTTGGCGAGGACCATACACAAAACTCAAAAACGAAATTTTGCTCTCACCAAGAGTAAATAACCTCATAAACAAAAACTCTTCTCATAAAGATCATAATGAAACAGGAAAGAATAAAAAGGAATAAAAAGCTCACCCGAATTTTAAAAACATCCGGTTCTGTAGTTGAGGTGCTCGCTCTAAAAACTTGAGATATTAGATTTTCCAGAGTAATGCCTACTGACTGAACACGAAACTCCTTCTGCACACATTTGTTCGATTGATTGCCGGAGCTTCGTCTCCGACGAATAGCACACAGCCTCAGGTTTAAATTGTCAATGTTTATTTATTGTGAAAATCGTTTAAATTTTCTATCATACTTCATCTATCCTTTTCTTCATGAAATCTCATCCGAATAAATGTAAAACAAACTTTTAAAATACTATGGGTCTATAAAATATAAGCTCTAAGCTTTAAGACAACAACTTTTGTAGTTCTTAGTTACCGAATCATTAAATTTTGTCAACTAAAACGCTTGAAATCAGCGTCAGTCATTTTATAGACGTCGTACCAGCAATCAACCCGTTTATTTGATTCAAAATTCGAGAAAACAGCACAGTTCGGAAATATATGTCATCAAATATTGATCCACCCCCCGTTCCTGAAATCCCCTTCGAATCACCCGTTCAAACCGTTTACGTGTGGTCAGAAACAACAAATTCAAAATGCGAAGTTGCCAAAAGCCTTCAAGCGCTGTTCCAGCTTCATCCATCCGTAGCACTTCATTTGGCATTTGAATCGGAGCCAAGGCAACAATTGAATTAAAATCTGTTTGCCAGCAAATCATGACGAATGCGAGCCACACCACTCCAAGCCGGTTGCAAACGTCGTTTTCCCGAAAATTTTCCTTGTTGTCTGCCATCGTCTGTCATTGGCTTGGACTTTTTTCTCCTCTCGATTCTGTAGCTTTGTGCTGTACACATCATCATGTACTACTGAGATCCTACTGTAGCTGTGGAGCCTGTTCGAAGCAAGATAAGCTTCAAGCAAAAAGAAATTTAATCCAAGTGTGCGATGCGAGCAGGGACCCAGTCAGTCAACAAGTGAATGGATTCTGCTTCTTCCTGTCGAAGGTCAGTCATTCCTGAATGTTTTCTGGTATGGCTCGAATGATGTCGAACAATATTTTGATCAACAGGTACATTGCTTGGCCCAGTTAACTGTATTTAAATTACGCAAGCTTGCGATGGGTGCTATTCAACCAACGACCTCCGAAGAAAAGTGGTATTTTCCTTGCTATTTTGTCATGCTTCTCGCGTCCATCATCGTTGCGATTTGCTGGAAGCAGCAAGATGGTTTTCTTCTACAGAGGGAATGTCACTACCGCACTGGGATGCGATATCCTGAGTGCTCGGAATGCACAAGATGTTCGAGCATACCGGCGCCGGGTAGAGTTTGAACGTGACCTGGTCTGTGATTTTAGCATTCTGAGTGGGATCCAGCTGGGTGGCATTTTTACAAGATTTTATCTTTTAAATTTGTTGAAGCATGGTGCTGATGTTTAGCCTTCTCGCTACAAAGGCAAACAGAGCCATTCAAATCTGATTGAATAAGTACCAGTAATCCGGAGAAAATCTCAAGTCCGCCTATGGCAGCGTTCCTAGGAGTGGTAAGTTAAGTTCAATATTGATTAATGCATAACAACGATCAAATGCCTCTGCTACTTTTGTGGAACCCCCCTCGAAGCAGTGCCGGTCTGTGGTATTTGGCTTTCAGCAGATCTCTCTGACAACATTCACTGACTAACATGATAATCTTCTCCTTGCAATACGCTTGAGTAGGATGTTTGCAGTCATTTCAATAATTAATGGAATTTCAATCCGTTCGTTCTCGTTTCTCAGCAAATAATCCCTTTTCTATATGTGTGTGTGTGGGTGTGCTCAAAATGCTCCTCTCCGGGAAAGATCCAGAGCAAAGGAATAGCTCATCCTGCTGCACAGTTTCTGTACAAAGGATTAACTTTTGTAGGTCGCATAACCAGTGAGCATGCAGAATACGGTAACTATGTAAGATAGGTATGTATAAATGCTGGCAAAAATTATATAATCACAAATGAATTATGGTTTCCTGATTCTGGAATAGATTGAAGCTTGCTTCTCCTTCGATAGTGATGATAATAGACGTTGCCTCTGGAGCATTTTGAGATATCCGGTTCTCTAGTGTTCGATTATGTAATTGATCAATGATACACCATCGCCAGTCAACTGTGGTACTCACTTTCATATCGATAACCCATCTCTGTAATAAATATATATTATTTCCCATCTTCATCAACGTCGTAATGACACAGATGAATGCATGAGTTATTTTCCGATGGCCGTCGTCTTTGTCAAACTCCAAATGAAAATGTTACACATTCCGGGCACATACCGAAGTGAGGTCACAATCGTATACATCCCATGCATCCAACAGAAAACTCCATTCAGAAGGCTTCATATCAAGTACCAGCAGAGCCGCCTCTCCAGAGTTGCTTGAGGATGACTTCTCTGGTTGAGTGATTTTCTCCGCTCGCCCACTCGGAATGTCACATCAGACCGGAGGGCTTGCAAGAAAGGACGGATCAAACCATCACCAGCAAGGCTGGAAGAATACTGAAGTGTGCTCTCTCGTCCGGAACAACATATAATTAATGGCATGGAGAAGCGACCAACATAGTGAAACTGATTTTCTGACTCAACGAATGATATCATCAGGACCTATCGGGGCCCTGCAGCAACATCCTGACACTGGGTGACCATGGCAGTAAGTGGAAGGTCAACTGACGACGTTTGAAATATGTCTAGACAAATAAAACTAATTTCACGTCAGCTTTGCTTTTCTCGGACACCACGACAGTTTGAGGACGGGATTTTGAAAGATGACATGACATGAGTTTTGGAAGCAGATTAAAAAGTCCAGCAGTGCATGCAAACTATCGCATGTGTGGGAATGGCGATGAATGAATTTAATTTGTTTGGAAATGTGGTCGTGTTCTTGGTTGATTGGAAAATAAGTTTAATGGTTAAATTATGCAAAAGGTCTGCCATAACCATGGACGTTTGAAATATGGAAGTAATGCTTTGTGCATAGCAAGCAAATCCTTTTTTTTATTCCTATATTATCGAGATTTTCAGCTCTGGGCTGATTCATCTCCCATCGTAGTCACTCAAATACCGTTTGGGTATTTTCGTACCTAGTCCGGGAGTGAGATTCACACTCGTGACTTTGGCGTGAGAGGTATCCCTAGTAGCACACATGTTGCCATTATGTTGAGAAAATATAAATGTGCCTTTGTTAGTTATAATCAAGTTTCTGCAACTAATTATGATCGTCGTGTGCTATAAGGGATGGATGTTAACTACTACGCCGGGGCCACCAGCAAGCAAATCTTATTAAAACGGTTCAATATCAGGACGAGAGTATATCAAGCTGAACAATGCATTAAATCATAAGTAGCACTGAGAGATTCTCTTCATCAACTTTATCTTGCGTTAATAGTTTTTCTAGAACCTAGAACATCTTATATGGAGGGAAATCGACTATATTCCATTTATATAGCTTCTTTGAGCCTGCTTGGGTAAGCTGCGTTGCTAAGGACAGTAGCCTAGTCGTGGTTGATCAAGTAGATCATTTGATATTAACTCCAGGATGATTTGGAGAACAAAGGATATCTGATATACAGAAAAATAGAAAGTTTTTTATGCACACAGCCTCCGTGGGTCTGTTATGCTCTCTGAGTATGCTTCTTCTATGAGAACTGTATTATAGCTCTAGTAGATTCAATAAATTTTATGACTTGAACTCAACAACAACCTGGACCACCTAGAACAAAAAAATATAAACGAAAATAGTTCCAAACGATGCGCACTGGCCAAGGTTGCGGCTTATCATTTTTGACTTATCCATATTCATTTGCTGATAGCTCTTCTCAGAAGCTCAATTTCAAAATATAATGTATGATGAACTTATGGTGCTTGGTAGACTACAACTTGGTCTAACAATACATAGCTCTATCTCTTATATCTGAGGAATAAGAGCGTATATTCGATGATCTTCGCGATGATATTCGCGGTGAAGATCACGCGATATCATCGTGAAGATCACTGTGAATATACGTCTCATGTCGAAGATATGAGTTAGAGCAATGCTGTTAGACAAAGTTGTAGTCTACATACTACAAGTTCATCATACATCTATTACCAATCGACCCTCTGAAGGAGATATTGGCAAATGAATATGCCTGAGTCAAAATGATAAGCGCAACGGCACTCACTATAAGTCTGCGAGACATTATGCAGTGTTAGGGGTATTACATTAGTTTTTCTTGGACTAATGGCAACGAACTATCTAAACTCCAGCACAATGTGGAGAACATAGAACATCTTATATGAAAGAAAAGGGACTATGTTTCTTTTGTGTACCTTCTTTGAGTCTGCTTGAGTTGATAAAGACAGCAGTGCTGAGCTCCATCACGGTACTGATAGCGTTAGAATTGACAAATGAGATTCTTGCAATTGACAATCAAAGCAACAGAAGAGCCTCTCACTCTCTCAAACTTCTCATTAACATGAAATAACAACCGAGAGAAATTTTTCTCTCGCGTGTCTCACTCATTTTCTATATCTTTTACAAGTGTTTTGAGATACGATCGTATCGCCAAAAATAAATATACCGTCATTGTACTTCTCTAGTACACAGATGATCATGATGGTCATCGCTAGTAGCAGAGTTTCCACCGTCAAAATCAGCAGACATTATCCCGTCAGTGGCGATGTGTCCGCAGCTTGAACTGACGATTGAAGGTTCAGTTCTCGAGGAATTTATGTTAAGGGCCTAAAAGCCATTTGTAAACAATGACTTTAAATGTCGATTTTCCTTGAATCTGAAATCATTCGCGTGAAATGTTAGCAGCATCTAGTAGAAGAATGTTAGTTTTACCATATGAAGCAGGTGAATATAGTAGGATTCTCATGATTCGTGAGAGATCAACGTTTAAAGTCATTGTTTACAAATGATTTTTAGGCTGAGAGTTGTTTTTTACCTTTAACTATTATGTGTTTGACAGGGTACCCGGGTACCTTTTCGGGTTTTACACTACGAAATTTCATTTGACTATGAAGGAAACAGGAAGCTAAAATTCACTAACGTCTTAGTAAAACCAGGTAGGCTCTCGAAACCCCACGGGAACATATTCCGGGGACAAATCATCAAATGGCTTCAAAACGTTGAGAAATAGAGGGTTATTCCTAGAGTCAAAGTGACGTTTGTCACTTGGTGAAGTGAGAAAAGTCACCTGCAGTGGCGTGACTCTCCATTTGATTAACCCAGAAGAGTCACGTCACCGCAGATGAGTTTTCTCACTTCACCAAGTGACAGACGTCACTTCGACTCTCGGAATAACCCTCATAGCCTTTTGGAGAAATTTCAGTAATTTTGATACCAATATTGCCAGAGTTTCTTCTAAGTTTGTTTCTGGCTACTTGAGGCCTCACGGGAACCTGTTCCGGAATAACCGGTTCGGATACAAATCATCAGATGGCTACAAAACGTTAAGAAATATCCTCCTGGAGAAATTTCTCGAATTTTGATACCCATATTGCCAAGGATTCCTTCTAAATATGTTCATGGTAATTCGGGATCCCATGGGAACCTGTTACAGGATGGCCGTTCTAGGAACAAGTCGGCGTATGACCCACAATGGAATAGAAATAGCTTGTAGGGATCATTCCAAAGATCCGGGAAATGCATTTAATATTCCTAAAACGTGTCTCCGCACCGAACCACAACCCAAACAACCCGGGTTTTCGGGAACCAAGAGAATCCAAACGGACATTGCCGATAATATCCATGAAGCGGGTGAGTTTTTTAATCTAACGGTGCCAAAATAATTAAAATTGTACCATAATTGCCATAGGTTAACAGCTATTAAACGAAAATAATTTGTCCTGCATATCGTTCTCAGAGATAGTTAGTGAGTGATTGATTTTTCTTTTCTTTTCATTTCACATGCTCCAGCCGTCGTGAAGGCTTATGTTACAAACGGTCAAATGAGATCAACCTGTTTGTGAGTGACACAGTATTTGATCATCATTCGTGAGTTCTAATGGTCATGAGAAGATGATGGTCATAGTCTTATAACCGGCATGCAAATGCACAGCACTGAAGGACAGTAGCCCAGTCATGGTTGATCTTTTAGACCATTTGATCCAAACTCCAGAATAATTTGGAGAAACTTTTACAACTGATTTGAATGGAGATGAATGACAAATAATTATTACACTCTTCTTGAACATTGTTGGATATGTTTCAATCATGTCCTATACTCAGATGTCATAGATACATAGTACATGATCAACATTCCAGGAGAGTTTGGACGACCTAGAATATCCCGAAACATATGTATATACCCATTTGTATACTTTGAATGAACCATTTTTGTTAAAAACTAACTAAAAACCATAAAACCGTTAATAAGAAAAGTGAAAAACATATACAATTACAATACCATCACGAAAAATATCATAAAACACCTATTTTTTACCACGAACAGAAGAGGGGATCAGCTGGAGGGAGGCTCGTGAATTCAAAATTTAGGACTTCCATTCTTCTTTATTTAAGTGAAAGTTTCAGCTGGAAAGGTTAGGGTATCATTGGGACATAGCGTTTTCATTATAAAAAGTCCTCCCTGCACCTCTAAAGGCTACCCTAGTAGCGTACTTGTTGCAAATCAGTCAAAGTAACTTTAGTGTGACTCAACTAAGTCACAATCAATTTACTGCAACCGATTTTGACAGATTCTAGTTGCTGATGTTTTTGATGTTTTTTTTAATTACAATAATATTATCGTTCTGTGTGTTGAAAATACTTGAACATGTTTTGACACAGCCGAACCGAACTACGTTTGAAAATCTCATCGGGCGAGAAAACGATGATGGAGATTTTCTTTTAACTCTCATCGAATTTTTCGTCACGATAGCACGTGACAGTGTTTTGGTCATCGCTATTATAAACACATTTATTGATATAATTGAAAGTTTCATAACAAAACTTGAAATAAAACGTCCACTCTGTCGATTACATATTATTGCTTGGCTAATTTTAGGTATACTATTTAAAAATTTGTTGAACAAAATCGCATGAGATAAAATCTCATGACTGCTCTATGGTGTGAGAATGACAAGAAATCTCATGATAGTTCATTTCTTCTCGTGACAGTGAGATTGCCTATTTTTTCATAGTTATATGATGGCCGTGAAATTTATCAGCTCTGGCCGTAGGAACGCAAAGAAAAAGTCTACAAAGAGAGTCCCCCAGTGTTACTAAGAACCAAATGCATCAGCAATATTCAAATTTATAATTTGGAGGTCGATGCTGAGAGAGCTCACTATGTAAGTGAGCATCTAAAGGGTGTTCCGATCAAAATTTGGTTAAACAGTAACGTGTGCTAGTCGATCAAAGCGTTTATTAATAAGTTATTTTCTCTTTCTTTTTCTGTTTCAATTAATACAGAATACAGGATAAATATTCAGCTAAGCTTCCTTTTTACCAAATGCGAATAACCGGGTCTTTCGTTTAACACCTGTCATAAGACTTTGTGCAGTCTCCTTGTCCACTTTATTCGCCGCAGAACGCCAGTTTGCCTTGAACTGTTTCTCGCTCACAACAGCTTTTGGGGCCTTCTTAAGGTTCCGCTTGACGATGACCCAATATTGTTGATTGGGCGGAGCTCTGGCGTGTTGGGAGGGTTCTTGTCCTTCGGCACCACTTGAACGTTGGCCTTTTTTCCGTAATGCCAAATCCAAAATAGAACGGAACTATTGTGTCGCTTTAGGGAAGGCAGTAAACGTTTCTGTAGGCACTCGCTCAGACAAATTTTTTGGTTGACGTTTCCGTTCGCAATGTAAACGTTGCTCTTCAAGCCACATGTACAGATGGCCTGCCACAGCAGATATTTCTTCGCGAACTTTGACAGTTTAATGTGCTTGAAAATATTTGTCAGCTTTCCCTGTCCGGTTGCCTTATTAAGTTTCTGTCCAGAAAGCTGTTTAAAGTCTGCCTTGACGTAAGTTTCATCGTCCTGTACCACGCAATCAAACTTTGTCAGCATTGTTGTGTACAACTTTCACGATCGTGCTTTGGCCGACGTATTTTGTTTATCGTCGCGATTTGGAGTCACCACTTTCTTGTAAGTCGACAGTCTAGCTCGTGTTTTAGCTCTACACACGATTAAAGGCGCCACTTCCAGCTTCTTTGCGACATCTCGGACGGAGAGGTTCGGGTTCTACTCGAAACAGCGGGCAACTGTTTTTTTGTCGGCTCTGTGGCCTCTGGCTTTTGATTTCCCCCCGTTCCAGCTTTCCAGGCTGTCAGCAAACGTTCGGCAAACACTTCTTATACGTTTCGCCAACTTGGCGTGAGAGTAGTTTGGATTTTCACCATGCACGTGCAAAATTATGATGCGTTGCTTCTCTTCCTTCGACGACATTTTGATAACTTAATGCTAATCTCCAAATCAAAATAGAAGCATGATGCTACACGCACACATCTTCAAAATGAGGGGTGTGCAAAATTGTTTAATCCACGATGAAAGGAAATGTGTCAAGTTCAAGTCGACCAAATTTTGATCGAAACACCCTTTAATGTTTGAGCTGTTTAGTGAAATACCTGTAACTATAAATAAGAAGAAAAATTATTATTTTCCATTTCATTCCAACTACCGTTGCTTATCTTGACAGATACAATATGTTTGCTATTTGAAAACTTCTTTGAGACGCTTTTTCAAAGTTGCTATTTAAAGTATTTTTCGAGGAAGTTTCTAATTAATATGTGTTGAAGTGTCGATATCAAATTCAAAGATGATTCAGAAGAGGAGTTATTATCTTTTTAACCCAACAGCATTTATTCGTTAAATACTGTACATTAAAAGGTTCCTGTATAGATATGCAGTGATCGATCTCACTTCAACGATTTTATCTCAAAGTTCTCTGACCCTTCTGGTAAAGCATTTAAACTTTTTCCTTTGCTTCTAAGTACCCTAAGTGGAAAAATTTTCAAAATCAAGGATCACATCTCTCAAACGAGGTGAGATGTAAACCAAGGAAACGATTTGGAACATGCGGTTTAACATATTTTAATACGTCACGAGCAATAAAAGAAATACCATTATAGTCTTTTTTCATAGCCTTTCAAGCTTACTGATTCCGCAATTTGCTTATGGCTTACTCTCAACTTAGTGTTCTAACTGCACTTCCGCAATTATTAATTGATAGTCTTCGATGCCAGTTACCAGTTTTGCTTTAGTATGATTGTGTGACAAGTACGGTCATATCCTTTGCTCAGGGGGTCGAGAAATTTTACTTAACGAAAAATTCCTAAACCAGACCGGGAACCGAATCCAGCCACATCCAGCATGGTGTTGCTTTGTTGCCACGCCTTTACCGACTGAGCTAAGGGAGGTTTCGGGTCGTCCGTGATTATCTCTTGAATTTCAGGGAAGCTCTCTTCTAATTTTCTTTAAAGCTTTTTGCTTGGATTCCGGAAAATTTCAAAAATTCACATATATTTACATCCCAATTTCACCTTCCAGAAACTTGTGATAAGTATTTGTATATGTATTTTCTCCATAGTTTCTTGAAAAAGTTATTTCTTGAGCTTTTGAGAAATACTCTTCTGAACTTTAAGGATGTTTGTTTCTAAGTTTCTAATAAACTCTTGCTTAAACAAATAGGAAGTACCCTTTATATTTCAGGAAAGTTTCTTCCTATACACAGATAAAAAGAAACATTGAATTTTCTGCGTGCACATAAAGGGAATGCTAGATTCGCCAGCGAATAATGAGATATTTCATGTAAATTTAAGCTAGATAACGCCTGAATCCAGCCTGTTGTATGAAAGATTGCCAATATTGTTGTATGTGAAAAGTTGCAAACAATTTCGTTGTCTACGCCTCCTTTAGCTTGGATTTAAACGAGGGGATATTTTACACGCTTGTTAAAATTAATTATTTTTTTCTGTGTATTTCTCAGAAGTATCTTCTTAAACTTCTGGGAATTCCCTTACTTCGAGAAAGCCCCATTCTGAAATTCTGGAATGTTCAATTCCGAACTTCAAGGAAGCAATGTGGCACTTTTGGGTAGTACCAATTGAATTCTTAAGATGTTTCCTTCGGAAATTCTGCGAAGCTTCCTCCTGAATTCTTGATATTTTTTTTAAAATTCCTTCTGAAAAGTACTGGTAGTGCCCTCGCTGATAAGGTTGTTTTTTCTGAAATTTAGGATAGTTTTATCCTTAGCTTATTCTTTCTAAACTTCTGAAAAGTCCCATCGTGGACTCTGAGGAAAAGTTTACCGAAACATTGGGAAAGTTGGGAAATTTCTAGGAAAATTCCATTACATTTGTTGAAAGTTTTTTCCTGAACTTCTTATTAGGCTTCTTCTGAACTTTGAGGAAAGTTTCTCCTGAGCTATGTGGGAGTTGGTGAATTCAAATGGTCATTGCCGCTAATGTCCCAGAAGCGAATGAGTTTTTGAATCTGTCTGTGCCAAAAGAATTACAACCGGTCAATAACTGGTAGAGTCATAATCATTTGAATTTTGTGGGTAGCCAGGTACTCTGTTGATCACATAAGGGTTAAACTTCTTCCTGAAGCTCTAGAAAGTCCTCTCCAGGTTTTTGAGGAAGTTTTCTCTTGAAATGCTGGTAAGTATGATCTTGAACTCTAGGGATGTTTGGTGATATTTTTGGGATATTTATACTAGAACTTCTAAAAAGTTCTCCTTATACTTCTGAATAGTTTTTGCCTGACCTTCGGAGTTTTTTGAGGAAGTCTCTTCCTGAGCTTTAGAAAGTATCTTTCTGAAGCTCTGGGAAGTCTCCTTCTGAACTTTTTTGGATATGCGCAACATTCTGGATAGTTTCTTTCTACACTTTTTGGAATTTAGGACAAGTTTCATATACCACATAACTAGAGGGTAAATTTCCAAATCTCAAGCGCAAATGTACTGATATAAACGTTTAGACGTATTTGAGAAACAACCATCAGAGTTCTAAGATTAATTTCAATAGCTCGTCATTTTATTACTGTTGTTTCAAGTCTCCGTGTGAACTGACTGGACAAAAGTAATAGTATTCAAACGAGAAAATAAAATTAAAATAAAACCCAAGGTGCATTCTTGGTCCAAATGAATGGACACTTGATCAATTTCCTACCAAACTCAAACTCTTACTCGACAAAATGTGACCAATCAGTCGCTAGTTTCCAAGCGGTCGATTGAGTCGACCAACTCGACAAAATTTCGTCGATCTCTACATCTTTAATAGCAAAATAGATCTGTCCATCAAGTGACGGTCGACTCGACTTCTAAAATTGTCCCCATAAACAAAACTTTACAAGATGGCAAAATGTATGTTGATGTATAATTGAATATGTACGACGAAATATATTTGCTAATGTTTCTCGGCATCCACTGAACTGATTCAGTAATAAAAAACGCCAAATGGATGCAAATATGGTACCACACAAAATGAAGATTTGTATACGGGGTTCTTTAAATTGGTTCCGGAGACATAACCAGAACATGTTCCGGCCTGCCTGGTTGGAAAGTCGAAGTTATCTTCTGTACGATTCCTTAAACAACACAAACCTCTCAGTTGTGTAACAGCAATAATATCAGTTGCAGAATCCATCTCTGACAAGAGTTAAAAAGAAATCAGGTATAGCTTTCGAGCACTATTGGCATACATACAAATATTACTTCATTGGAATAAATAAATTCAATACTTCTCGATCCACCAAATTGTGCAGTTCGAGTTTTGAGCCTATCGCCGGGAATATCAACTATTTGCGTCTAGGTTAGTTGGCAGTTTTTATGGTTTATAGCAAGCACAGTCAGTGTTCTTCAAAAAGCAGGATCGAAATAACGACCATTCCGGCCACTTTCCAAACCGCTGGTTCAACACCTCACCATGTGACACATTAAATCACATGAGAATCCAAGACAATCTTATGAGAGGTCCTTCCAAGTACCCATGGCAACATTTGGTACATCTTATCACCATCTTTAATCTGATCTAATCAAATCTAATCGTTTGATCACTTTCGATGTAGAAGAAAAGCTGTGTGTGAGTGTGTGTTTAATCTAACACCCATTCAATGACAATGGTATTATGGAAGAAATATTATTGCAAAAATCCTTTAAGTACCAATTGAAAGCAACTATAATGCAGGGTAGAGAGCGATACTACAGATCCAGCAACCCATTTCAGAATGTCTGGAGAGTGACGACCATTCCGAGGTTACTTACTCACACAAAAAGCTCCGCATATAATCATTACCGATAGGAATTGGATAAAGGTACTGCAACACACTTCTAGATTAGTAAATTTAAAATTTCCAAACCATTGACGTGCTTCGTATTATTTGAAAAAGGGGTTTTTTTGCATAATTTTTATCAGATGGATCTCACCAAAAGCCACCTTCAATGTTACACTAGAATAATGAGTCTTTAAAATGAAAATGTTCAATGGTGATTCGTAATTGAATGCCGTCATGGCAATTAGGTTACAACACAACACAGCGCACGATTTTAGCAGAAAGGTTACATTAAAAAATCAGCTCTCTGTCAGTAATCTCTTCTAAATATGTTTAATGCTCTTTTCAGCGCTGTTCTCAACTTAAGAAGCCCTACTACAGTTATTAATTGAGAGCCTTTAAAGCCAACACCAATGCATGAATTTAAATACTGTGTGAAGTCAAAAACATTCCGATACGGACCTGGAATTGGACCTACCTTCAGCTTGATTAACCATACTCTTACCGATTGAGTTCGCTTAGGTCACAAATCACTTATAAACTTTGCTAACATTTGGCAAAATAAAAGGGAAAAATTTAAGCAAAATTAAACAACATGTTCACTTCCGTTACCCGAAAAATGTTTATGGAGAATTTGCTCTGGTGAATGATAACGTTTTTCGAATATTCATTTTATTCATTTTCTACCCAAGAGAAACCTACAAGTTGATGAAAGTCAAACATGTGGTCGTGAAACCTTTTCGGTCTCCAGTGTTATAGAAAGTTTACGCGTTTGTTGTTTTCTAAATACGATTTGTTTTTATATTGTTTTTTTTTTTTTCTGGCGGTTTATCTAAATTTTCTGAATATTTGAAACTGTTGAAGTGATTTGCGATGCATTTTAAGGTTAGAGAAGATAAGAAGTCACGAGTGATGTGCATTTTTCACCCCTGTTTATTGTGGATTAGAGCATACATAAGAGCATCGTAACAAATGGCTTCTTTAAAAAAGATTATAAAATGGGAAGAAAGTTTAGTAATTTCCATTTAATTCCAACCTCAGAGAACAGACATTCAGTCTCAATCATTTTTTCCCCAATTCACTGGGTAAATCTTTAAAAGCAAACCGTTGGAACCTCAGTGCCACCTAGTCTAGGTTGCACCAAACTAAAATTGACAGACTATCAAATCTAGAGGCACGCAAGTGGCGCCATCAACATACGATTCACCAAAACTAACGAAAATAAGCAGTAATTTTAAAATCTACATCAATCTACAGTCATACGTATGCTGAAAATGGGTCCGGTGTCCTATGAAGGTTTGAAATTTCAATCATTCTAAATCTGACTAAGCTACCACCAACCAGGATGAATGTCGTTTGTGCTAAACATTAAAGCTCAGTTTCAAGCACAGAGCATCCGGTTAAATCTAGAAAATAACACGATGGCCGTAACAAAAGAATCGCATTCCTGGAAGAAACACATGTTGTACTGCTAATGATGACACCTTTGCCAGCAGGAGCCTTTTGTAAAACATGACACGTCTCGCCAGAACCAACCGGACAAGCGTTACAGCTTGTCATCGTCCTCGACGTCAACGGTGACGGACGACTGCTGCCAGCCGGAGGACTCGGGCACTTGCTCTTACGTGCCTATGTGTCCACCGTGAGGAAGGAATATTTACGCTGCCACTAAACCGTGAAAAAATAAACAACTGTGTCGTCTGTTTAGGAAATTCCCGCTCCGAACCGACATGAATGGAATACAAAAAAACAACAACTCGGGAGCTGGTAAATCGCCCCATGTGCGCTCCCCCAGTGGTGGGAGTACAGTCTGAGTAGTAAGCATATTTCCATGTAAACATGATGTTGCTACAAATAATGCACACGAGAGCCCCATGAGGGTGAATTGTGACTGTAGGTACCTGCCGCTTGTCTGCAATGAGGTTGCAGAGTGGATGTGTCCCTGTTGACACTTGAACACAAAAAATAAACGTCCGTAATTCTGCCGAGCCCCCCACGTTTTTCCCATGTAAAGACTGTGTTCGGAAGAAATGGGACACACCCTTTTGTAAGTAACTTTGTTACCGGAGAGGGGTAGAAAAGTTGAAATTTTGTAGCTTTCCGGGCAAAAGTTTATCAGGCCACGGCTCAAGGAGATATCAGCTATAAATACAAGAGGCTATAATAGTTATGTTTGTATTCTCCGTAGGTGTAAAAGAAGGAAATGTTCACTCATCACTACGAGGCCCCAAAAGTGGACGGTAATGTTTGCTAGGAATGACAGATATGAAGAGAAAGTGTTGATAGTTCCGTCAATGTACTAGCGCCGATCTTCAAAACAGCATGAAGTAAATGATATAATTAAATTATGAGGGGAAATCGGGTAAAATGGACAATTTTCTGTGGTGAACCCAAAACAAAACTATCATCATTCGATTCTCCAGACAGTTTTACGTAAGTACAGTGCAAGTGAGAGCAATATTACTAGCGCCGATCTTCAAAACAGCATGATTTAAATGAGTTTATTATATTATGAGAAGAATTAGGGTAAAATGGACAATTAACTGTGGTCAACCCTGAACGAAACTATCACCATTCGATTTTCCGGACATTTTCACGTAAGAACAGTGCAAGTAAGAGCAATATTACTAGCACCGATCTTCATAACGGCATGGTATAAATTATAGGGGGAAATCGGGTAAAATGGACAATTTACTGAGGTCAACCGTGAATGAAACCATCACCACTCGATTCTCAGAATATTTTTACATAATTATAGTGCAAGTGAGAGCAATATTACTGGCGCCAATCTTCCGAACCACATGGTATATGAGTTTATGCATGTGTAAGGGAAAATAGGGTAGAATGGACCACTTCCTGGCATCCGATCAGAGTAAAATTTATTTCCTTCAGTTCTTCAGCTTTTTTTTGCAAATTCATAGTACATTTGGGTTCAATATAGTAGCACCGAGTTTAGTTTTTGGGTAATAATTCTAGTTTGCATCCAAAAGGAGGAGAGAAATGAGCAAAATGAGACTTTTACTGTGGTCAACCCTAAATGAAACCAACAGCATTGAATTTCCCGCATTTTTTCCCATAATATAAGCTTTTTTTCAGGACTCCTACCCTGTGCCATCTAAATTAATTGGATTTTGGATCCATTTTTGCCCACTGTGCAGTGGTCCAGAATGCGGATTTAGCTGGAAAGATACAAAAGTTTCAAGTTGTGGAGCGAAATTGTCTTTTACAAAGCTGTTTTTAGTAGCAAGGCAATCCTTTTGGTGAGAACAAAAACTCGGGTGGTCCTAATTTTCAGAGAAATCGAAAATCTAACTTTTTTATTTGCAGAAATAAAGGCTTATCTTATTGCGTAAAGTTGTAGAGTAAAAAATTTCAAGCAATTTTGACGGTATATTTTTTTCTGTACCTTTTGATATCACCAGAATAGAGCATTTTTTCCTACGTAGCTTTGGGTGTCCCTATAAAAATCTGTTATTTTGCTTTAACTGTGTTACTTAAGATCTAACAGCAAAATTGTCTTTCCATTGATTCTAGAATAATAGAAGTTACAACTTTTGGTGTGCTGAAAATGTCTTTAACGTATGTCAAAGAAAAGTTGTTATGATTTTTGTAAACAAAATAGGCCTTATTCAAATGTTGGTTTTTCTTGTTGGGGCTTCCTTAGCCGCATTTTGGAGTATTTTTATCATTGAATATCATGTCTGAAAACTTGAGATAGGTTATTTTTTATTAAGTAAGTAAAAAACATTTGAAAAGGGCGTAATTTTATAAGAAAATCGTTAATTGCTCGCAAACGGTTAGAGATATTGTGATGATTTGCATGTTAAAACTTTTATGTTTTTGAGTTAAAAAAATCATTTGAAAACAACATTGTTGGCAAATTTGAAGTAACAAAGATACAACAAAAAACTGTTTTATTTTCTGTAGGGACACCGGAAAAAATGCTCTAATTCAGTCATATCAACAGGTACGGAAAAAATTATACCATCAGAGTTACTTGAAATTATTTACTCTTTATCTTTTCAGAATAATGTATGCCTTTATTTCTGCAAATAAAAAAGTTAGATTTTCGAGTTTTCTAGTTTTTATTCACACCAAAAACAGTGCCTTGTCAAAAGAAACAACTTTAAACAAGGCAATTTTGCTCATAAACTTCAAACTTGGCAGAAAATGTATCTCTCTAGCTAAATTCGCATTTTGGATCACTATGACCACTGTGATCTTATCAACAAGTTCTAACTAGCGTAACTAACTGCAAACGGTTGAGCTTCTATGGTCAAACAGCAAAAGAATCCTGTAGCGAAATTACTCATCATAAATATCGGAAGTACAAACTTTCTTCAGAACTGTTTTCCTTAGATACCTTAGGGTGCCCCTACATAAAAAATAGTTTTGTTTAAAAAATTTCAACAACGTCGTGTTCAGATGATTTTAATAACTTGAAAACATAAAATTTTTGACGTCTTTATCTTGCCGTTGTCTCTTACCGTTAGCGAGCAATTACCGATTTTCTTAAAAAAGTGCGCCCTTTTCAAATGTGTTTTACTCAATTAAAAAAAAACCTATCTTCAGTTCTCAGACATGATATGCAATAATAAAAATCTTTTCAAATGCTGTTAGGGAATAATTTTTTGGTTTGCCCCAGCTAGAAAAACCAGCATTTGAAAAAAGCATGTTTTGTTTACAAAAACCATAATAACTGTTGTTTGAAATACGATAAAGACATTTTCAGCACACCAAAAGTTGTAACTTCTATTGTTCTAGAATTATTGATAAAACAACTTTGCTGAAAAGTTTGAAATAACAAAGTTACAGCAAAATAACTGGTTTTATAGGGACACCCTAAGCTACGTAGGAAAAAATGCTCTAGTTTGGACATATCAAAAGGTAGAAAAAAAGAATTGAAGGCTTGAAGTTGCTTAAATTGCTTTATTCTACAACGTTTCAGGATAATGTATGCTTTTATTTCTGCAAATGTAAAAGTTTGATTTTCGATTTCTCTGAAAATTAGGACCACCCCAGTTTTTATTCACACCAAAAAAAGCGCCTTGTAATAATAATCAGCTTTGTAAAATGTATCTTTCCAGCTAAATTCGCATTCTGGACTACTGTGCATTGTAAATACGCGAATCTGTCAAGATAAGCATTAAAGGTAGTTGGAATTAAATGGAAATTACTAATCTTCCTTTTCATTTTCTAGTTACAAGTATTCCACTAAAAGACTCACTCTCTCCATGATTCATTAATTCCCTGAAAATTTGAAAATAATCAGACTTGTTCAGAATTGATTTCTATGTGTCTCATTTTTCCCGAATACAGTCTTTATGTGTGCACTTGACCGATGGTTGTGCGGGTGAAAAAGGGTAAAAGAAAGAAACGCCCCCAACTGCCACACCACAGCAGTATGTACCAGCTGTTGTTAGATTGTTACAAAGGCTGATCCGGAACCCCGAGTCCCCGAACTAATTCATGTGTGCAGCTGTTGGGTGGAGGTGTAACACCGAGGTGACCTTGATGTTTCCGTTTCTGACGTCTGGCTATGTGTGAAATCACCTCTCGGATGTTGTCACGAGGTGTGGCGTTTCCCTTTCATTTGAACGGGTGCTATTCGGCACGGAAGATGCGTGCAGTTGGACATCGGTTACGTAAGCTGTATTTTCACCCAAACCGTAGCAAAAGGACGAGGACGTATGCAGGTTGGTTTGTGTGTTTGGAATACCGTACTCACCTTAAAGTCAATAATTTAACACGAGACTCAATTGAAATTTGATCTACGTCAAGGTGTAAGCAGCAGAAACAGACGCGACCCGACAAAAGGTGCGGTGCGTTTGATTGAATTGGTGTTTTCGTCTCTTCCAACTGATTCTTGTGTTCGAATAGCAGCTTGTATGCGTTTTTCTTTAAATTACCATTGTAATACAGGGTGCGGCAGAAAATATTGCGAAAATTTGTTCTATTTCTTTCAAATCCCATTTTCAACTAATTCAAGCAATAATATCAACATTTTCGAGTGCAGTTATCGTTATAAAGTCCTTTCAAACAAATTTATTCTATGTGTCCTCCATTTTTATTAATTACATCCTCGAGCCGACCCCGGAAGCCAGAGCATGCCTTTCGGACATAGTCCTTCGACATTGACTGCCATGTGCGTGATATGGTTGACTTCAGGGTTTTCACACTAGGGTGTGATGTTTTGCAGGCTCGTGCTTTGGCCACAGCATCGATGCTGAAAAGCTTTTCGTTGGAGAACATAATTATCATTTTTCCCTTCTTAAACAGAAAAGCAATCTCTTGGAACGATTCACTCGTAGTTCCTTGACCCGGTCCGTAATCAAGTGGCGTTTCACTCTGGCTCTGGAAGAAGCATGCAGGTCTTCTTTGATGATTCTCCGCATGGATTTCTCCGAAATATTGGCTTTCTTTGCAAGTTTTCTTATGGAACGCACCGGGTTGCGAGCAATTTTTGCACGGATCGATTTGATCACGTTCAGCGTGCGTGCAAAGCACGGACGTCAGTTTCCCGGCGTCCGCTGCTTAGGACCATCATGCAGGGTCTTTTTTATGCGGTAAACTGTTGTCAAATGGCACCCTACCACCTTGGCAATCTCTTTTGGCTTCTTCTGGGCGAGCAACAAACTGGTGATCACTTCTTTCGCGAACATTTTGACGAATTTGCAATAAAACAAATAGAATGTTTGGATGCAGCACTTGAAAATAAACATAAACAAATACACTTTCGACAGCAATTAGTCACTAGCTACACGAATTAACCCAATACACAAGTTTGAACATTTTCGCATTATTTTCTGCCACACCCTGTAGTGTTGAGAAAAAAAGTAGAGTCAGAACGGAAAATGCCGAATATAATAGTAATCTACAAGTCAATTAACAAATTGCAACAAACTGTTCGATAACAGGATTCAAATCGCACTTCCGGGTTTTTTCGATCTTTCAATTCAATGATATCTCAAGGTAGAACTCGAAAATCTCATGCATTACTACCTTACGATTTCAAATAAACATACAGAAACAAGAAAGTAAAATTCATCAGAGGACTTCTTATTTTGGCTTTGATGTGTTGCAGCAGAGCACAAACTTCAAATAACTGACTCAATGTTGATTGAAGTTTGAGCTTTTGGAGCACGAACTTGAATTTGCTATTGTAGCTGCCCTTGTGTGGCTCTAAAAAGCGTATCCTTGAATCGATAAATTTAAGAATGTTTGTTCTTCCAAGTTACCTCACATGTAAGTTTTGATGCAGAAGGTGGCTAAGGTGGCTTGTACGCAAAGGATAGTCAAAAAGTCAGAAATCGTGCTTTTCTTGACCTTAAAGACTGGGACATAACTCACAGGAATTGTTTGATCCACCACTGGAATGTTCCCTTAACATGCCACTGAAAATTATAAGTTAGCATGTTTCCGTTGAATGCGGTTCAGTTTCAACCCAGACTGTATAAATAAGCTTTTAATGTGAGTACGTTCATCGCACCACCACCACCGCCATCTACATACACAAACACTCACCATTTCCCTCCCCGTAGAAGCTTTGAACTGACTGTCTCCGTTTCTGATTCTAACAGGTCGTAAATTCTAACTCTCCCGAGCCAAACACGCACGCACCTGAAGCACCTGTGGTGGCCTGCCGAAGTCATTGCATACACTAATTCCCTACCCACATAAATTCTGTCAGGCAACTCTCGTTGATGGGATGGACAACCCAGTCCAAGGCTCCATAAAGTATTAAAACTGTAAACATTTCAACATGACAAGTGTTTCTGGGAGGGAATTAAATGACCCCCGTTCGGTTTCACCCGGTCCGCACCCACACTCGGCTAATAGAGTGGTCAGCGAGAAGGTAATCAACATTATTAGGTCCCACATTGCCTGTGTCGGGGGATGGAGGCAGTCAACGGACGAAGTAGCTGCATCGAACCACTTCAGTGTGGTCCCATGCGTGCGTGCCTGCTTAGAAGTGACACGATAATGGACGGAAATTGTCGATGTTTAATCATAGTTTGGTTACAACGGAAGACGACGCGCGACGGACGGTTACATAGTCATTGTAATTGATTATGATCGGTACTGATTTCCAGTGGTGGAACGGATGTTTGAATATTCACGGTATTGGCGATTGATAAAGGGTGAGCATGACATTATTGCAACACAGTTAATGTACTATGAAATCTCATGTATTTATCAGATAAAAACCAAATTTACAGGGTAAAATTACACACGTATTAAGCTCATTTTGGTTCTTTGGTAAAACTCTTAATTCTTTCGCTTCACGTCATCCATAAGAGATTCTATAGTAGTATCCGGTACCTTTTTTGTACCTTTTTCTTCTGCTAAAGTGTATTGTTTCTGCAAAAAAAAAACCAAGGTTCATGTTTTTAGTTGAACCCTTGGATCGGTGTAGAAGCATTTCATAAACAAAACATTTATCTTCAAACGAAGCCTTATCCTGTCAGTTTGAACGTAATTTTTTAAAACATAGCCATAGATTTACTTCTTGTGCATAATTTAGCACTGAGAGTAGCTCTAGCATCCCCTATTCTTTAATAAAAAGTGATAAAATTTCTATCAGAACATGCTGCTTAGCCGAGATATACACTTTTTGTGTTTTAGTTGCATGAATAATTCTCATCTTTGGTTAAAGTTTCTGTTTCATTTGTTTGAGAGCTCTACCCCCCTCCACAAGGAAAAAAAGAAAAAAAATACTGCCTTAAAACTCCCACATGAAAAAATTGGTTTCATTTGCTTGATTAGTACCCTAGTTTTGCTGAAGATTGCGTTTAATTTGTATGAGAGCCCCCTCCCCTCGCTTCCAGGCGGGAATGGAGCTTCGAACCATCATAAGAACCTTCTCCAGCTCCAAAAACCCCTAATTATAAACATTCATAAAAGTAGGGATAATTCTCATGTTTGGTTGACATTTGTGTCTCATTTGTATGAGAGCCCACCCCTTCTAGAGAGAAGTTGAGTCACAAACCACCATAGAAGCATTTCTTGCCTCCAAAAACTCCCACATATAAAATTTGGTTCCATTTGCTTGATAAGTTCTTGAGCTATGCAGAAATTTGTGCTTCATTTCCAGAGGAGGGACGGGTCTCGAACTATCATAAGAACCTTCCCCGATCCCAAAAATCCCTGCACACAAATTTTCATATAATTAGGGATGATTGCCATGTTTGATTGAAATTTGTGTTCAATTTGTTTGAGATCCCTCCCTTCCAAAGAGGCGAGGGGTTTGAAACCACCGTAAAACATTTCTTGCTAACAAAAACCTCCACATGCCAAATTTGGTTCCATTTGTTTGATTAGTTCTTGAGTTCTGCGGAAATAGCTGATTCATTGGAATGGATGCCATTCCTTTCAAATAAGGGAGAGGGCTCATATCACCATAAAAAAACTATATCTTCAAAAACCCCCGTATGCGAGATTTGGTTTCATTTGCTTGATTAGTTCTCGAATTATGCAGAAATTTGTGTTTTCTTTGTATGGGAACCCTCCTTTAAGACGGGAAGAAGTCTCGATCCATCATGAGAATCTTCTCTGGCGCTAAAAAACCCTGCATTCACATTTTCATAACCAAAGAGAGGAGGGTTTTCAAACGTAGAAACATTTCTGTCCATCAAAAAACTTCACATGCCAAATTTGGTTCCATTTACTTGATTAGTTCTCGAGTTACGCATTTTTTTTTTTTGCAGAGGAGCCCCCCTTTCCATAGGTGGGAGGGGTCTCAAACTATCATTTGAACCTTTTCCGGCCCAAAAAATTCTTCCATGCTAAATTTCACGCCGATCGGTTCAGTAGTCTCCGACTCTATAAGGTTCAGACAGACAGACAGAAATTCATTTTCATATAGGTATATAGATTTTTGTTTAAATTTTGTTTTTGTTGTTGTAAACTGGCATAACTCGAAAAAAAACTCAATTTTGTTTTGGATAGTTTGATATCAAACAAAATTTTGCGCAACAAAAGAACTTTTTTCTCAGATATTATTTACTTCTAAATGAATCAAAAGAGCAGAGAATCGAACAAAACAGAACAACAAAAACCAACCACGAAATCACATTTAATTTTGACAGCTGTGACCGTTTGGCCCTATGCTGGTTTTAATGGCAGCCAATAGGTTTGATGAAGGTTCTCAAGTGGTCATAACATCTTTAACAAGAACATATTCAAAATCTGTATGGGCTTGTAATGGTTTTATTAAATTGTTTTCACAACCGTTTATAGAGTGGGCCACTTGGTACAAATTTTGGGTTTAAAGAAGCATAGAGGAGGTGTTGGTCGAACAAACAGTTTGGAATGTAGTTTTGGGAGCAGTGCTGTACGGGTGTTGCAATAATTATGTTTTCGCCCTTGATTGCTAAGGAGTGTAATAATTCGTGAAAATTAGCTCTGCGAATATTTTCCCTTACGTTCGTTTTGTAAACTGTTTAATTGTTAAATGAAGCACATGCTCAAAAAATTGTAAGAATCTTTGGCAAAAAGCCACCATAACCCCTTATTCAGCCATTCGCTGCTTCTCTTTTATCGTATCCGCACATGTTTGTGTTGCTGTGATGTGTTGCTTAGGGGTTGAACTTATTTGTTAACCTTCAAATAAAAGAAGAAGCGCTATTCGCTTCAAGTGGAAGGTAATGAATCCTTTTTCATTAATTACAGTACTTTTAACAAGTCATCATGACCTAGTAAGGTAAGCCTCAAAACCAGAAGCAGCTCTTCGCAATAGGATTGGATTAGTTACCAAATCAGATATAATTAAAAAAAAAATCGCCCCTCCTCACGGTCTTACTTTTTATTTTCTTTACGCATTTTGTTTATTTTAAACTAGTTCATTTATTTATGAGGCTTAATTTTCATCATGCAACTAGATCAACTTAATTCTTGGATTAGTTGTACTTGGACCAATCACTCGCGGTTTACCAAAAGTTGAAATAGGTGACATTTTGAGCGCTGGATTGGACAGAGGCACATGGAAATAAAATTTTGCAGTCTCATCAGAAAGTACATTTCATTCAAATCAATAATGAAAAATCGAAAATGGATAAATAAAATAACAATAGAAAATCTTTGTCGAATTGTTTGCCAGAAACCTGCTTAAACATTTAGCTCACTAGGTCGACGAACTTTAGTCATGAAAGTGCATAATTTCACTGCTGAGTTTGGCATTCTGTGGTTTGTATCTTAGCTCAGTCGGTAAAGACACGGCTACAAGCAACACCATGCTGGAAGTGACTGGGTACGATTCCCGGTCTGGTCTATGCATGTTTCGTTTAAATAAAAATCTCGACTCCCTTGTTAAAAGGATCATCAAATAGAAAGTGACTTTCAAATTATTTGTAGACTGTGAAGCTGGCAATGTTCACCATGGCCCGTATAAAAAAAAATTTAGTCTAGCCAATGGCATTTGATTCCTTTTCTGAATAAATCACACGTCAGCTTGCTTATCGATAAATAAGGTTGTATAGAGTGTTGACATAGAACCCCTTGTTAGTTGTTTTCTCATAAATCGGCCTAGTTATCACAATAATCAGGTTTTCTTGCAGAGAGAGCGTAATGGGACTATTCTGAAATTCAAGACAAATTAGTTTCTCATTGAAGTAAATTAAAAAAATCATTTCATTTCTTCCTTTCCTTTATTTCGCTTCCTTTATTCCGCTTCTTTTTTTCTGCTTCTCTTTTTCCACTTCTTTTACTCCTCTTTTTCCACCTCTTTTCTTTCCCTTATCTTATTTTTCTTAACCAATCACTTATATTTTCATGCATTCCCACTGTACTTTCATGTTCTTCCCAATTTTGGCTTTTACTTCTTCTTCATCTTACTTTAGTTCTGTATTCGCATTTGTTTCTTCACGTTCACTCAGTTCTGTGTGATTTTTTCCACTTCGCCTTAAATGGATCCTTTAAATCATCTTCTCTTTTTCCACTTCATCGTTTGTTTCATCGGCTTCCATTTTTTCACCATCTTCATGTGTAACTTACCACCTCCCTTCATCTGCATCCTCTTAATAATCTTCTCTGTTTTGCTTTCACTGTATCTCTTGTCATATATTTCTTGACCTCTTTGTCGCATTTTCCCACTTTCGCTAGAGTTTTGTTATCAATGGCCTTGCATCTCCATCGTTTACTGTTTCTGCAACGTATTTTTGCTTCTCACTTTCTTTCAATTCAAATTTCAGAATTTACTGATTTCATCATCAACATCTGTTTGTTTACTATTTTCTGCTTCTTTGTATTCTTTGTTTTTATTTTGTCGACTTCATTTGATTTTCCTATGTTCTCCGGTTTTTATGGATCTGGCATCTGCATCAATGCCTGTTTCTCCTCCAAAATTTCCTGGTGCCTTTTATTCTCCTAAGTTTCCTACCTTTCGCTTTTTCTGCTTCTCACACATTTGTTTCAGATCGACGGTGATGAAATCGAAGTAGTAGACGAGTTCGTGTATCTGGGTTCACTGGTGGTCGCCGATAACGACACCAGAAGAGAAATACAAAGCCGCATTATGGCTGGCATTCGTGCCAACTTTGGACTCCGAAGGACGTCGTAAGATTGAACAAAGTTCACCGAACTACAAAGTTGACCATCTACAAGAAATTAATTAGACCGGTAGTTCTCTACGGCCGCGAAACATGGACATTGTTAGTAGTGACATTGCTTGGTGTCTTTGAACGGAAGGTGCTGCATATTATCTACGGTGGAGTGCAGATGGAAGACGGAACGTGAAGGAGGCGAATGAACCACAAATTGCATCAGTTGCTGGGAGAACCTCCCATGGTATACATCGCTAAAATCGGTCGACTACGATGGGCTGGGCAAGTCGTAAGAATTTCAGACGATAGTCTTGTTTAAATGATTCTCGAAAACGAACAGACGGGTGCAAGAAGAACAGCCGTGCAACGATCAAGGTGGATCGATCAAGTAGAAGGCGAGCAGACAACGAGGCTTGCGAGGTACAACCAAACGGCCTTGGTCTGATTGGTAATGTAAGTATGTTCTTCCCACTGCTGACGGATAGCTTGGTTCATTGCTTTCGTAGCATCTTTTCTGGAGATAGGGACGTCAAGTGGTGGTCTATACTGAACTTCACCTGCAAGACGATCTACTTTTTCGTTGTAGGTTCTCTAGAGTAGGTTCCCTATTTTCGTGAATCCAAGGATGCTGTGACTTGCCTGCCTCGACGGCCGAAAGACAGATCGCTGGGGTAGACAATATGAGTAAGTCGTTTGATTTACTCATAGTAAGGCCTCTGCTGAAAAAAACGCTACTGTTTGATAGAAACCCTATTGGTGTTAGAAATGTTGTGCGTAGATTCAAATCGTGTGCAAAGAAGCAAACCAAGAATAAATCAAATAGATCAAAGCAACCAAGATACCAGAAGCGAAATAAATTTTCAATTGTCTTTCTCCATCGCACAGAAAGAAAAGCGTTCCCGAAAATGAAAACGGGCCGTGAACTACTTCACGTTTTCAAGATATTTCCCTTTAAATGTGATTCAGTTCATGTTTACGTAATTCAGCTCATGGTTCTCGAACTCGAAACAACTGCAGTTCACAGATTTGGGCACTCTGCTGTGCAACATGTTATGGGCCTGCGCGAGTACATTTTTTCACCAGCCGAAACTTCTGGAACACGGTACAGTGAACGGAAGCTGATTCAGCCTGTAAAAACTGAACAACGCTAATTATTCGAGCAGGTGCTCAAAGGTGGAACTTTTGCTGGTCCCAGAAAATCGGTGGCAGTACGTGACGCCAAGTGGGAAACCAGAAGCAGTAACGGAAGCCATTTGGAATGCTGGAGATGCCAAGGCCACAGTTGCTAATCGAAGACAATCAAGACAACTGCGAGGGAAGCTTGGATGGCACTCATGAAACATCACCAGAAGGTCAGTCGAACGTCTCGCTGTTGAAGCGAATCTGCGACAAACGCTTTTTGGAAGGAGAAGACATGGTAGAGTACATTTTTGCTATGGAGGAACTTTCAACTGTCTTGTGAATGCCGGACAGATGCGAAGCACGTGCCGCTGACCGACGTGAAGAAAGCGGTTCTCGAAGCCGAAAGTCCACCACCTCGCAACGCTCAAACAAGGCTTGTACTACTTCAAGCAACCGAGCGAATTCATCTTCCTGACCACTCAAAGGACTTAAAGCATGAGTGGCGTAGGAAGTTTGGCCACCGAGATTCCAAAGCGATCGTTCAATTGGAGAAGCAAACGCTGATCTGCGGTTTGAAGATACGTGAAGGCGGGGTAAACGCAGTCTGCGAGTGTTGCATTGGATCTCGCGCACAAGGATGTGTACGGTCCGTTGGAACTACCATCGGTAAGTGCTTTTTGCTATTTTATGACCATTGTCGATGATTTTTTGAGCTTCTGCCTGCTGTATATGCTGAAAGAGAAATCGGAAGCAGAAAATTATCGAGTACGTGGAGGTCGTCAAGACCCAATTTGACTGGAAACCGAAAGCATTTCGTACCGATCAAGAAGGAAAATAGAACAGCAAAAGACTTTACTTGTACTACCAAAGAAAGGGCATCAAGGCGCAATTCACGGTGGCATTCATTCCGTAACAAAATGGCGTAGCAGAGTGGCAAAATCGATACCTAATCGAAAAAGGAAGATTTCACGCCATCGGCAGTAAACGTATTGTATTCTAATTTTATTTCCAAAACATCTTACATTGTTCATGGCGACTAACTCGAACACACGAAAAAATGAAATGTCATGAGAGAAAATGTCATGACATTCTTATACTGTTTTCAACATGCGATGAAAGATTTCCTCTACCACTAGCCGATAGTTTGAAATAAGTTGCGATATAGATTTATGTTACCCGAAGTTTTCCTGATTACTGGCTTATTACAACGAATATATGATGTTTATTATATGGAATCAAAAAACCAAAATGTTCGTTTTTATTCATATTATAAAATCCAGTCATACACAATTTCTAAACTGTAAATTTTTTTTAGCAAAAATAGGGCGACATTCTTCAGTCTGTGTTCTATCCTCTGTGTTCGCTTTAACTGTACTGTACTGTTGGTTTAGTGTGTACAAAACATTTCGCAGCTGGAGACTATTTGGCGAGAAATAAACATTTAACACCACTGTTTCACGCTACCAATTTAGCGTACTGTACAGGGTGCGGCAGAAAATAATGCGAAAATTTGTTTTATTTCTTTCAAATCCCATTTTCAACTAATTCAAGCAATTACATCAACATTTTCGAAAGCAGTTATCTTTCTAAAGTCCTTTTTAACAAATTTATTCAATGTGTCCTCCATTTTTATTAATAACATCCTCGAACCGACGCCGGAAGCCAGAGCATGCCTTTCGGACGTAGTCCTCCGACATTGACTGCCATGTGCGTGTTATGGTTGACTTCTGGGTTTTCACACTAGGGTGTGATGTTTTGCAGGCTCGTGCTTCAACATATGCCCAAATCGAATAATCCAACGGATTGAGATCTGGACTACTAGGGGCCACAAGACCTTCGGCCAAAACTTCATGTTATCGTTCAACCATTGTTGGGTTCGATTGGACGTTTGACACGACGTTCCATTCTGCTGTAGGACAACGTTTTGGTCCTCGGAGAAGTTGGCCTTCACCCAGGGATGCACATGGTCCTTTAAAATATCGAATATTCATTTCGATTTTGATTTTAACTCCAGCATCAATGAAAACAGGCGGCATTTTCAAACCGTTGGATGCCATCAAGCCAAACATCATGACACCAGCCGGAACTTTTTCCGGAACGTTCTCCATTTTCTGCGGTGAAATGAACCGGTCCGTGCTGCTGTTGGCCACAGCTTCAATGCTGAAAAGCTTTACGCCGGAGAACAGGATTATCATTTTTTCCTTCTTCAACAAGAAAAGCAATCTCTTGGAACGAGTCACTCGTAGTTCCTTGACTCAGTCCGTAATCAAGTGGCGTTTCACAATGGCTCTGGAAGATGCATGCAGGTCTTCTTTGATGATTCTCCGCATGGATTTCTCCGAAATATTGGCTTCCTTTGCAAGTTTTCTTATGGAACGCACCGGGTTGCGAGCAATTTTTGCACGGATCGATTTGATCACGTTCAGCGTGCGTACAAAGCGCGGACGTCTGCTTCCCAGCTTTCGCTGCTTAGGACCAGCCTGCAGGGACTTTTTTATGCGGTAAACTGTTGCCAAATGGCACCCGACCGCCTTGGCAATCTGTTTCGGCTTCTTCTGGGCGAGCAACAAAATGGTGATCACTTCTTTCGCGATCATTTTGCCGAATTTGCAATAAAACAAATAGAATGTTTGGATGCAGCACTTGCAAGTAAGCATAAACAAATACACTTTCGATAGAAATTAGTCACTAGCTACACGAATTAACCCAATACTCAAGTTTGAACATTTTCGCATTATTTTCTGCCGCACCCTGTAGGAGACCTTACAAGTTTAAACAATATCCACCTAGAGCGTCCCAGCGTATAGCGCCAGCTAGTTTAGCGAAGCATCAACTAATGTTTCTTCGCCACAATGAAACTGAATCCCCATTAACAACAAATCCGGCACGCGTTCATGATGCTCAACAGTTATGATTCAACTGGGAGCCGATTGCATTGTGGCTCAATCTCTTCTCAGGCTCGGGACGAAGAATATTATCAAACCCCACTTATCCTCGCTGGGCCTTCGTGCAGCTTCCTGCATGAGTTGGGATGGTTCACCCAGGGATTAAACTGTATTATTTTCAGCTACATTCATTGTTCGGGTTTTATCTGACCGCGATTAGAACGTAATCCCATGCTCCATGGACGTTTTCTGTTGCCACTTCTATTCAGTACGTTGAATGACGGAATAAATATTTAATTTGTTTAATTTCCATTTAGACAGTTTTTTCAGCATCATTAATTTTTATGTACGCTCTCCAGATCTGGATTTTCCTGCTGTGATGTTAATCTCCGTAGAAGCAAGTGCTTCCATTTGCTCTCAAGGATGCCGGTGCTTGAGGGATGAATGTTGAGACTTGTGTTTGAAATAACACTCGAATTTAAATTTAGATTTTGATAATGGCAACAAGTCGTCGTAGGAACGGGACACAATAGATTCAGCCAGGTTGGCTTGGAATGGGAGGATTCCCGTGAGCGTGGATGGAAACTTTTTGTCGGGTACTTGAGGAAGTGGAAAAAATACTTACGCTCATTGCAAAAAACAAGTGGAACAAGGTCTTCTTATTACCTAAGCAGGGACAAAGCCAAATTTCAACACGATTTTTTTCCGGCCTGCTGAGTTTTTTCGCGGCTTTTGTCACCAAATCGTTCCTCGCCCATCAAAGCAGTCGGCCGAGATCAACTAAAGCCATTTCGAACGGCAGCGCTGATTGGCAGTCCCCACTTGACAAATCCATCAGCCACCAGCACCGGTCTTATCAAGATCCAGAAATTCCATTCGCTTCTACTGCAAAAAATCTACATAATTCCATCGCAACGATGTAACAATAATTCTTCGCATTCATCCAGTCCAGTTATCCGAGGCGGCAATCAGCGAAAATTGAAGTTCCTTTGCTAATACCAACCGCAAACATCATCTCACGATCATCATCATCATCATCGTCATCATTACCGTCACCATCTCCGTCAACCGCGGCAAAAGTGCTCATCTCCGGAGGCCATTCCGCATTCCTGCAATCTTGAACGCTCACACGTACCGTCGACGGAAGGAGATTCGCTCCCTTTTTCGTCCTCGGAGCTTGCCCGCTGTGGAGAAACACAACGGTGTTTCCTAGCGCTCAGCACGAGTGCTGCTATCTCATGGACACAGCTTTTCACAGCTATAGTTGTTTTAACCAGCCACCGGGAAAAAAAACTGCTCGGGATTGTACCAGTCAGTGAGGCGCGGCCAAACGATGGAAGAAAGTTAAATTGCAGAAAGTATAATGCTTCGTCTTTTTTATTTACTCAGATTAACTTCTGACAGAGTGTTTCAACAGAACCGGGTAGCAGCGTGGCATCGCGCCATTGCTGGTAGTGGTTTTGTGTATCATTCCGCAAACATTTTCTCGCAGGATGCAAATACAAGTTGGTGAAAAATTGCACAGTATATTGCAGTGGACGGAAGCTAGCGAATAACACTTGGGAGGAAATGGGGAAAATTGAGCTTCAATGGCGGCGGGCGAGCAGTTAAATGTCGTAAAACAATATTTAAAACGTCGGGAAACTTTCGGTGCTTAGTGAACTTTGACCGAAAATAATCTTCCTTCTTGTTTTGGGGCCCAGAGGGAAAACTTTGACAATAGGTTATCCGTACACACATGTGTGGTAAATAGTTCTACCGCATAACATACCGCAGTGGAAGTGGTTTAGAATGGCACTGCTAAAGTTGAGGCAAAGTTGCGTTATGAGGCGCCAAGCAAACGTAATTGAGCTGAAAGCAACAGGGCGCACACAGTGAACGGAGGGAATGTTTTTTGGGATCGTTATGGTATTTGATATAGAGCTGTTTGTTCTGGCTTAATGGGATGGTAAAACAATCACGAATCAAGTATTACTATTCGGGGCCGGATTAACACCACAGGCCATCATTTTAAGGGTTGGGGAGTGGGGGAGTCCTTAATTTTTAACCTTAAGTACTAAGTTGGAAACAGAAACTAAAATTTATTTCGTAAAGGCGGGAACCGTGACCCCCTCCCAGGTTCTACCATGCTACTACTTAAATGTTGTACTCAAATGTACATCTACAAGATCCATGCAAAATCCCTCTTCGTGGCTGGATTTTGTACCTGGGCGCTGCACAGTGATTCCAAGGCGGAAAAAAGTCGAAAAATCAACTTCCTCATTTTACAATGAATATATTTTTCTAATTTTGTACACTATTTGAAGTTTCTTTTTCCAAAATTTTATGAAAATTGGATGAACATTGTGCTCTCTACAATTTTCCAAAGTATGGGTCCTACATGGTCGTGGTTTTTTACTCCCATATAAAATGTATGGAGAATCGGAAAAAAATTCAACTAAGTTTTCAAATGTGAGCACACATGCGCACATACACCACAATAGGCTTATTTTAAAGATTTTTTTACCAGCTTTTTTTACCAGAAAATTTGGGTTTCATCTTGCGCAAACTTGCGCAAATACGGTTCTGGGAGGCAAGAATTCTGGAATGTCTATGAAACCCTTGAAATTGGTAAATACATAGATTTCATACTAAGTTACTACGGTCGTCTTACCCTCTCTTACAAGGAAGTTAAATATTGGAAATCCGACTTTTCACCCAAAGCCTGGAAGACCAACTGTTATATACAACGAACTCAACTCAATGAACTAAATTTCTGAGTGTGTATGTGTTACAGAAAAATATTATTTCAAGCCTAATTCCCTGTATTCACCAGAAGCGAAACCGATATTGTTTATCTGTATACACTGCTCTTCAGGGTTATCTGGCTTAAATTTACATCAGATATCCATTTTGTCAAACTAGACCAGTGATAGCAACGAACTCAGCTCTCACTGTGCTATTGTATGGTGTACGAAATCTAATCAGTTTCCAAGCAACTACTGAACTGATTTGAATGAAACAACCACCAAATGAAAGGTACTGTAGTCTACATATTGCCTTTGAATTTCTGGAAACGGTTTACTAGTTCCGGAAAGTCCCCCGGAGAAGCGGCCAATTCTATTTCGGCCTAAAATCGAAACTCATCATGCGGCACCTCAAATTACATGAGAATTGAAAAATTAATCCTATGGTCATGATATCAAATGTCCAGAACTACATAGACCTTATCCGGGTTGATGTTCCGGCTACTCCCGGCAAAGTGGCCAGTTTCAGATTTGGATCAAACCCCATCATGTAACACATCAAATAACATGAGAACTCAAAAATAAGTGCAATGGTGATGATATCAAGTTTCCAGGACCATAATGACCACATGCGGGTTTCTGTTCCTAGTACTCCCAGGAAAGTGTAAAAGGGTAAGATCTCACCATAGGTGGATAAATTTAAGTGTTTATTTTCAAATAAATTTGCATGTAATGTGAGAACAAATTCACTGTAGTTACCAATCTGTAATTTCGACTGAAGAGTTGTGCATCACTTTCGTTCTAGAGTGAAACGATTTTTATTATACATTTTTACAAAGGAAAAATAAAGATTGCTTAGAAAATCGTATAGAGCAAAGAGTCTGCACCCTGGGTCCTTGGAAAGATGCACTGCCCTTTCGCATTTTCAAAGTGTTAAATTTTAGGTATTGTTGTCATTCCATACGTCGAATTTATTTACCATTTTATTGCGTCGTAGAAAGCATGCGGATGAATCCTAGAGGGTTTGAGCTGTTTAGTGGAATACCTGTAACTAGAAATTAGAAGAAGAATTAGTATCTTCCATTTAATTCCAACTACCTTTGCTTATCTTCGACAGATACGCGTATTTCGTCTACAATGTGCAGACTTCTTCAGTGTCTCGTACTAATAACTCGACTAGTCGAGTTATTAGTACGAGACACCGAAGAAGTCTGCACATATGAGACGAAATCGCGTATCTGTCGAAGATAAGCAAAGGTAGTTGGAATTAAATGGAAGATACTAATTCTTCTTCTAATTTCTAGTTATGCGGATGAAGTTTTGTTATTGTTTATCTTCCAAAAGTTGACTATTCAAACTCAAAAAATACAGTTTTGACTAGCTGAGTCGAATGGTATACATTACTCGGTATTCGAGCCACGGACCAAAAGACGATTTTCCAAGCGATCTTTATATTCTTCTTTTGGAAAAAGGGTAATAGGAATGAATACACATATTGGAATAAATCATTACGATCATTAAAATTACTTAACGTTATTTCATCTGAATTTTTTTAATTAAAATTTATATGAAAATTAAAGTCGACACCAAAATAATAAAAACTGGACATTTCTATAATCGATTTTAATAATAAGATTTTTTAATATATTCATACTAATTTTTAAAACTATAATTCATTGTATTTCAAATACTTTCATCATAAAAAATAGAAAATTGGTTCAATGGTTCAAAAGTTATAATTCTTTGGGAAACATATATTTTCTAATATTTCATTTTTCGGACCAACCTATTAAAAAATGAAACACCCTAATGATAAAATGATAATTTCGAAACATGTATTTATCGAAAAGAAACAAATCTACCTAGTATTGAAGGATTCTAGATTCACCTCATCTTTTTTGATTTCGAATTGCTGCACTATCAAATTTTACGAATGTTCTGGAACATCCGGAAGAATAAGACATGGCTACTTAGAGCCGTACATTGTTCTCCAGATCGTGATGCATCGCTTTGCTTCTTATGTACGAATGGTTTTGAAAAGAATCGCATTGCTTTAGGACGAGCTTGAGGAGTTTACCATTTTATCGGATGTTCCTGATACTCCAGGAGGCAATAAAGTGGCCATATCTCCAAAGTGTGGCGTAAGAGATGATTTTTGTGCTTCCAAAGTTTCACTTAAATGCTTTAAACTTCTACATTCACCCCTATGAACTAAAATGCATTATTTCCTAACTAATCAGTTTTTTACCCATTTAAATCGCTCAGTTTTAGTCACGAAGTACATCGTTAATGTAAAAACCTTCGTTATTTTGTTTCCGTCAAGGTTAACACAATGCGCTTTTTTTAAAGTCAACCAAAAAGAGGGCACATTTACGATCCAGTTAAGCCGTACCTAGTAACCTAGAGTAAGGATGCTCATTACCTATTTCTCAACTCTTGTTCTATATACCGCGCTGTATGGCATGTCCATTTTGGTGCACGAAGTGCATCACGCTGCACTCATGGCTCGCCCGTCATTAGCGCTTCGAGCATATTTTACGTGTGCAAAGACTATAACTCCCCACCGGTGTGAATGGGTCAAAGCAAGATGATGCTCTTGATGTAACAAGCCCGGCAATCGTCGGTGACTAGTTGACAGTGCGATCGGCATCGCCATTCATTTCGCTCAGGGCTTGTGCTGGCCTTCTCGGTGCGGTTGCATCGGCTTTATAGATGAGTTTTTCTTGTCCAATGGTACAAAGTTGCATCCGTTGCGATGGGTTGCATATGTTTTCAAGTAGTCTATTTAGGAACTGTTGCGCAGTCAATCGCCATATGACAATCATCGGTGGCTTTCCAATCGCTGGAGTGCGTTTTAGGTTAATGCAGTTGATTGATTGTGGTCATGTATTTGTCGTCGTCGTCGTCGTCGTCGTCGTCGTCGTCGTCGTTGGTTGAATGAACGTCCGCTGCCAGGCATTCGAGAGAATGGGAGCACTCCTCGGTTGTGACGCTTTTTCAAGGGTTCCTATGTTTGAGGTCATGTAAATTTATGACACAATCAGTAAATTATGGCAACCACTTAGCACCTCTGGCTCTACCACAATCAAGCGACGTGTCACCGGGAAAGGAATGCGGCAAACCACAAGAACTGTGATAGACGCGTAACAGTAAATCACGATTCGGTTGCGTCACCACGAAATTGAGATGTGCATTAATTGTCACGGCTAACGCCACCAGTGAGTGGCTGGGTGCCTGTATCATCGATCCGGTAGGTATTCATAAAAAAAACTATCGGCATTTAGCCGGCCTGACCCTGGGTGATCAATTTTCGGCCATCGACGCGACGCTTCTGAACCAACGATCTTTGCGAATAAATTTGATTCTACCATCCGTAGATTGGATGATGGAAACTGGATGCCGTTTTTCAAATGTAGGTACGTGAAAGGAACGGTCGACCTAGATTGGAAAATTTCCGTATTCTGGGGGGCCTACGGAATGCACTTAGCCATAGTAAATCGACTCAAATTTCAGTCCATTTCGACTACTAGCTGCCGCCATGGCAGTTCAACGCCAATGCGAAGAGTAATTTGGATTAGTGAGATTTCCTCATTCCCTGGTGTTTCTTTTTCGCTTCTGGTCATCTGCATGACGAGGTAGGTATGATGTGTGCAAACCCACTGAGTAGACTAGCTTGATACTCAAGTGTCATGCTGGTTTTGAGCCCTCTTTAAGTCCATTCGATTGCGGAATTTTGATTCAACTCACTCATTCGTTGAAACCGACGACGTTGGCTCCTCGTCAGTAGTTGCACTCAGTTTTACCACCTGTGATGTACATTCTTCCCAGGAGCACAGTTGTAAAGTGCATAAAGATTGTAATTTAACCACCTTCGTTCAGCACCCTAACGAGCGAGGGAACGAGTGCCCTGTAGCAGTTACGACGACGGAGCCTCACATGCTGAGAACGATTGACCAAACTGAACTGTGTTTTTAGTGAGAAATTGTTTGCAGCACTTCGTCGTCGTCGTCGTCGACGTCGGTGGGACCCGGACGATGATGAATGGTTTACTTGCATACGTTTATGATGAGCACTTTGATGCAGCTGCCGTAACATGGTCGGCGCCGGCCGTAGTGTTTTCAAACGAGGAACGAGAAATCTGGAGCTTGGAAAATCTGGTGAATTAAGCCACACTTGTGCGTTGATGGTAGATTTGGCCCCGCAGTCAGTAGTGTGGGAAACAGACTTAGCACCTACGATGCTCGGTTCAGTACGGACGGAGATAGATCGTTGTCAATTCAGGCTTCGAATAGAACGAACATTTGAAAGTGCATTGAGTTGGGTGATTCGTTTACGATAGTTGACCCTATGGATCATAGGCAATTTTTCTTTCTACCATTGTTGGAAATCTACCGGTAAAAAATGCGTATAATTTATCATATGTTGTCGATGTTACACCGTAGCTTTCAGACTTTCAAAGAACTACAGTGAGTGAATGGAGTTGAACAAGTACTTAATTTATTTAATACTTAATTAATTTAATTTATTATTAGTTACAAAAAAATCGGGAACAATTCAGCTTTGTTTTTCAATTTAGATATTCAAAGTATATCTAATTAGGTACTTATTTAGGGAATAAGAAAGGCCTAAGCAGTTGATCGACAAGCTTAACTTTTAGTAACGATTTGCCTCGCGGTCGGTTATCAAATTTTTCGGCCTTCTCATGTGCGAGACTACAGACCAGGAAAAGTGAATAGGAAGTAGATTGTGGTTGGGTGTCGGGAAGAATATCTCGGGTTTTTTTTCATTAGGACGAATCTAACGTTTAGAGATTCTCCCCGGTCTCGCTCTCTTTCATTTATTACAGCACCGTTATAAAACTTTCGAGGGATCCTTTAGTACAGATCGAAACACAACAGTGCTGGCTAGCATAAACTACAAATAGTAGAATGAAAAACATTACCCAAGTAACATTGCCAAAACGATCCAGCTTTATTAAGTTTCATTAAAGTTTTATGAAAGCCACTAGACATCAATTTAGATTAATTATGGCAGCAAGAGGTACCAACAGGTTTCAAATTTAATCAGGTTTATAAGAACCTACACAGCTTTTTTACAGCGAACTTAAAACCTTGATTTTTAAAATTTCTGTTACTCCTATCAAAGGTTTTATTTTGACTTTGTAAACTCATAAAATGCTGTTTTGAAATCCCGTTTTAGGACTCATTCCTATTATCTTATTATGGTCAGTTGAAAAGCATTATAAAACCATTTTGCCTCCAGTAAATGCATTAAACGGCAAATTGGCATTGAAGAAAGCTACCAAATGATCAGATAGTTTTATAGTAGCCATTGCTAAGATAAATGGGCTTTTTGGCAAAACCGCGGTTTCTTCCAATCGCCAAAATATATTAAATAATTGAAATGGGGAAAAATGAATACACCCAATTTTAAATGTAATACCATTTCACTGTAGATCAAAGACCAACTTCGGTATTCTTTTAGATAACCTCATTGAATTCCATCAAATTTTCATGATTTTCATGATTAATTTATCGAATATATTTCTTTCAATTTTGTTTTTGTTGTTGTTAACCCGCATAATTTCCGAGGCGCATTAATTTTCGGCTCTAATTGTGCCAATATTCACCATAAAATTAAAAGCGCATATGATTTGAAGCATGATACGCTATTAAAAGCTCAATTTGTTTTGAATATTTCGCTATCAAACATAATTTCTCGCAACACTTGAACTTTTTTCTGAGCCGTTATTTACTGTTAAATGATTCAGAAGAGCAGAGAATCGAACAAAGCAGAACAACAAA